>JAXLNO010002137.1:25603-58103 GCA_038087875.1 Malacoraja senta | reverse complement strand
ACACTCTGGGAATAGAGGGATATGGATCACTTGGAGGCTGAGGAGATTAGTTCATCTTGATATTATGTCAATACTCCAAGGCAGCATCATGACTTCCTGACTGTTATACTCAATGCCCCAGCCGATGAAGGTAAACATAGCATATGCCGTTTTGCCACTCTGACTAGTTTAGTTTAGTTTTAGTTTAGAGCAAAAGCATGGAAACAGGCCCTTCGACCCACCAAGTCTATGCCGACCACCGATCGCTGCTCAATAACTCTATCCTACACACTAGGGACAATTTACTATTTTAGCAAGCCAAGTGTGGGATGAAACCGAAGCACCCAGAGAAAACCCACGCGGTCACAGGGAGAACGTACAAACTCCATACAGACAGCACCCGTAGTCAGAATGGAACCCGGGTCTCTGGAGCTGTGAGGCAGCAACTCTACCGCTGCATCACTGCGCCACCCCTGTTGGCAACTAATTGACGATGTTACCACTAACTAGTTAACCACTAACTAGATAACTTTACCACTATTAACCAGTTAACCACTTTAACTAGTTGACACTATTACCAATATATCTAGTTAACCAGTAACTAGTCAACAACCTTTCCACTTACCACTTTAGCACAAACCAATAACTGGTTAACCACACTAACTAGTTGAGCCGTGACATACTACAGAGGTCTGCCTTGAAGCAGGTGTTGTGATCTTTGTGGGATGTGACAGGAGAGACTCCAGCTCATGGTGCACCTGACACACAGGGATGCATCACAGCATGTTTTGGAAACATTTGCAGAGAGTTGTGGACGCAGCTCAGACCATCACACAAACCAACCTCCCTTCCATTGACTCCATTTATATCTCACGCTGCCTCGGCAAGGCCAGCAGCATAATCAAGGACCAGTCTCACCCCGGACACTCCCTCTTCTCCCCTCTCCCATCAGGCAAGAGGTACAGAAATGTGAAAACGCACACCTCCAGATTCAGGGACAGTTTCTTCCCTGCTGTCATCAGGCAACTGAACCATCCTATCACCAACTAGAGAGCAGTCCTGAACTACAATCGGAATTTATCTTGCACTAAATGTTATTCCCTATATCATGTGGACGGCTTGTTTGTAATCATAGTCTTTCCGCTGACTGGCGAGCTCGCAACAAAAGCTATTCACTGTACGTCAGTATTCATGATAATAAACTAAAGTAAACTAACAACCTGGCTGAGGTGTGTTGGAGGGAACTGCAGATGCTGGTTTAAACCAAAGATAGACACAAAATGCTGGAGTAACTCAGCGGGACAGACAGCATCTCTGGAGAAAAGGAACGGATGATGTTGGTCTCGACCCGAAACATCAGCTATTCCTGCTTTCCAGACATGCTGCCTGACCCGCTGAGTTACTCCAGCACTCTGTGTCCATGTTCTCCATAGATGCTGCCTGACCCGCTGAGTTACTCCAGCACTCTGTGTCTATCTGAGAAGTTTCACATTCCACGGAGGCAGTGATTTCTTTCTGTCGCCGTTGAATTATTCTGGAACATTCCTCCATTTCTTATGGGACACTGCCACCTGGAGGGAGCAGGATCCAGGGCAGCTCCACAACTTGATCCCGGTATCCATGCGCACAATCCATGCTCGACACAAAATGCTGGAGTAACTCAGCGGGTGAGGCAGCATCTCTAGAGAGAAGGAATGGGTGACGTTTCGGGTCGAGGCCCTTCGTCAGACTGATGTCAGGGAAGTGGGCGGGACGGAGATAGAATGTAGGCGGAGACCAGGGGCGGAAAACCCGGGGGTGCCAGAGGGGACACGTCCCCTCCATGTTTTGAGAGGTGGGGGACAACCCCCCCAAGTTTTTGTAATCCGGATATTAAAATCCGGTGATCGAGGGCGCCAATTGGAGGAGAGAGACGTCGGTCAGCAGGCAATGGGGGCAGGACATGATTCAGCACGATGATTGGAGGAGGGAGGATTGGGGCGGGGTGGGACTGAGGTGGCACTCTAGTGCGGTGATTGGAGGAGGGAGACGTGGCACAGACCTGCGCTTCATCCGCAGGCAGGATCGATCCCGGCCGGGTCTCCGGTGCTGTCCCGTCCCCACCCGAGTACCCCTCCCCCCCCGCGGGTGGCCAGAGAGGTCGGCAGCAAACATCCTCCGCTATAGGATCTTTGGTCGGCAGTCAGACGGGCCAGCGCAGAGAAACAGCGTTAAACCCAGCTCACTCTGCCTGTCCCACCAGGTGAGCTTACAACCCTTCCTGGACTTGCGGGAAATATGGCCAGCGCGGAGAAGCAGCGCTGGTATCCCATCAGTCTAGTCAGGGCTGTAGTTAACCCAGTGAAGACAGGCAGTTGAGCTGCATTCAGCGCTGGATTGAGCCTCCGAAGCCTCGCGTGTGTGTGTGAGTGTGCGCTTGCGCGCGTGGCCGCCAAAAAATTGTGTCCCCCGTCCCCTCCATGTTTATATAGCGAGTTCTGCACTTGGCGGAGACACTAAGACTGGTGGGAGAACTGGGAAGTGGGAGGGGGTGGAGAGCGAGGGAAAGCAAACTCTATCTGAAGTTACAGAAGTCAATGTTCATGCCGCTGTGGTATAAATTACCCAAGCGAAATATGAGGTGCTGTTCCTCCACTTTGCGCTGGGCCTCACTCTGACAATGGAGGAGGCCCAGGACAGAAAGGTTAGATTGGGTTATGGGGGGTTGAGGTGCTGATTAGGGAGGTTAAGACGGACTGAGCGGACGTGTTCAGTGAAACAATCGGCGATCATGGAGAACTCACAATCCATGTGATGTCTCACACCGTGTAGATATTCCGGGTCTGGTCCCGGAGTATTATGGACAGTTCTGATCCCAGAGTGCTGGACGGATGCTCTGCCACTCTTGCACTGGTTAGAGGAGTTGTATAAGTGTACGGAGACAAGGGCCAGGTTCACCCCGGTCACCCCCTCGTCTCCCATCTTCCATCAGGCAAGAGGTACAGAAGTGTGAAAACGCACACTGAGGGGGGGGGAGGGTTTTGGGGGGCAGTCGGTTTACGCCACGGCTGGTCGTGCTTTTCCCGAGCTCACTATGCGCTTGGTCTTAGATTCTGGATGTCGGAGGACCTCAGAAGAAGAGAAACTTACGCCTGTGGGCCGGATAATTTCAGGTTATGAAGCATGTCTTGCCAAAAAAGTGCAGGGGCTGTAGCCCCCCCCCCCCCACCATGGGTTCCGCGGCCCATGCTACATAATCAATACTCGGTGACCAGACCAACTTCGGGAGTGACCAGGGGTCTGGTCAAGATAGTTAAGGAGGTCTTTGAAGTCTTTGTTGCTGCTTGTCGAACCTTGACCTCCCCTCCTGTTGCTGTCTCTCACTGGCCTGGGTCTAGGTCTAGGTCTGAGCTACAGAGGGTTTTCAACACTGAAACATTCCCTGTCATGTCTGGCTGCTACCAGCGGCCCCGTAGCGGCAGAAACTCCCTCATCCCCTACGGCCGCTCACGCAGACCCGGGGGGCTGCAGGAAATACAACACCTGTCCCTATACCTCCTCCCTCAACTGTGGCCAAGGACACCAACAGTCTTTTAAGGAACACCTCTGCTCACTCCTCCTAAACCTACCTGAGCTCCCGGTTGCCAAACACTTTAACTCCCCCTCCCATTCCCACACTGACCTTTCTGTCCAGGGCCTCCTCCATTGTCAGAGTGAGGCCCAGCGCAAAGTGGAGGAACAGCACCTCATGTTTCGCTTGGGCAGCGTACACCCAGCAGTATGAACATTGACTTCTCTAACTTCAAGTAACCCTTGCTTTCCCTCTCTCTCCATCCCTCCCCCACCCTAGTTCTCCGACTAGTTTCACTGTTCACCTGATTAATTTTACTGATTGTATGCCTCGTTGTCTCCTTCCCCTCAGCCAACAATGAACCATTCTACATTTCCTTAACATAGTTTGCTTTGATTTGTAGTTTTCACACCTTACCCTTCCATATCTCTAGACTCTCTCTTCCCTGACTCTCAGTCTGAAGAAGGGTCTCGATCTGAAACGTCACCCATTCCTTCTCCACAGAGATGCTGTCTGTCCCGCTGAGTTTTTATGGTCTATCCTTTGTGCCTATCTGCAGTTCCTGCCTACACAGCCCAAGAACTCCTGCAGGAGGCAGCACAGGTAAATAAAATGAGTGAGAAACACAGGATTTTACTACGTGAAGAACCCGTCCAGCACGCATGCACGACATTAGCGTTCACGCAGTGCAACAGCGACGAACGGGAGTACAGGCGCTCCCGCTACAAGTTTTAAAAAGCGGACCATCAGGTAAGTACTTACTCTGAGGTCGTACTTAGGAAGCTTTGCTCTGCTTTGTGAATTCCAGGTTGAAGAAGCTGGAAAAATGAGCAAAGCACGGCAAGGGAAAAAGACCGCCCCCCGTTCGACTCCAACAGAACGGGAGTATCCCATCAGTGGGGGGCGAGAGGCGGCACCTGGACCGCACATGCTGCGGTCCACAATCATTGATACCGAGCCGAGCCCAGTACCGCTAGCGCAGCCTGACCAACAGCAGCGGGCTGGAGGTAAATCAAGACGAAAAACTGACCGGACGGTTATATCTGATAACTCCGATGAGGAGGACTCTCCGCCTGAGAGCGGCAGAGGTAGCCGCCTGAGCCGCATGGAAAGGCTCATGGAGCAAATGCTCCAGCGAGACTTGCTTCAGGAGCTGGAGCAGTTTCTCCAAGGAAATTCAGGCACTCCCACATCAGTGCCTTACAATGCACTGGCCATTGCTTCCCCCTCAGCCGAGGGCAGCGTTGGCAACCAGGGCTGGGCTGGTCAGGAACAGGGGTCATTGGCCGAAGATATTGGGAGTACGGTTGGGGTACAGGACCAGGAAGAGCTGCTGGGTGTGGTGAATCGCTACGTGGCTACACCATGAGCAGGGCGGCCGTTGCAGTCAAAACTGGCGGCCAGCATTAACCACCTGTCCCTCAAACCCCTACAAGAACAAGTAGTCAATGAGGCACTAGAACTCTACTCGCCTCCGGAGAACTGCAGTTCACTCAACGTACCGGCCGTTAACAGCCAAATCTGGGGGTATGTTGGACAGAGTATCCGGAAACAGGAGCTAAAATTACAGCGTATCCTCAAGCTCCTGACGACAGGGATAACATCCTATGCTCGTTCCGTGGATGGGGTGGATATGACCACCAACCAGCAAGACACTCTGGCTCTGCTGTGCAACACTCAATATGAGATAAACAACCTCCGCAAGGAGATAATAAGACCTGCCCTCAATCCCAAATATGCAGGATTGTGTAAAACACCGGCCTCAGAGCCACAGATCCTGTTATTTGGAAAGGACAAGTGAAAGACCTGGAGGAAGAGTCCAAAGCATTCGGCCTCATGAGGGCAGGCCCCGGAACGAGCAGACCCACACAACCCAGACGGCAGTACCCCACCGCGTCCACCAGTCGACGTCAAACACATGGGACTGGTGAAAGCTCGGGGTCCGCACACCATCCCCGAAAGCCTTTTTTAGGCCAGGGCCCAGAGCGGACCCCATGGAAAATGCGCCACCCCCAACCAGCAGTACATCCAGCAGTACAACGACGGATGAAGAAACCGAAGAAAGGAACACTTCCATAACTATGTAGGTAGGTGGGTCTGGGTCCTACCAGCATATAAAAAGTGGGGGAACTGTACTAACAGGGGGGAGATTACACCTGTTCATTGAAGCATGGAGGTCTGTCACGAATGATAGTTATATACTTAACAGTATTCGTGGATACAAAATAGAGTTCATTCAAGAAAATATGCCACCAGTTCAGCATGTACACCAAAGGGTCTTTACCCTCTTAGTCAAAGAAAAACTAGAGGGACAAGCAGAACTGGTGAGGTTACTTACAAAGGGTGTCATTGAGAAATCCAAACATGAACCGTTGGAATTTGTCTCAAATATATTTACCAAAAACAAAAAAGATGGTGGATGTCGCATCATCATTGACTTAACCTCACTAAATACCTTTGTTAAGTATGTACATTTCAAAATGGAAACATTTGTAACTGCCAAACAACTGATTTCCAAAGGATACTTTATGGCAAGCATTGATTTAAAAGATGCCTACTATACAGTACCCATTCAAAAGGGTCATCGCAGATACCTGAAATTTACCTGGATGGGGCAATTATGGCAGTTTAAAGCGTTGCCTAATGGATTAACATCAGCCCCAAGACTATTTACCAAGATATTAAAACCAGCCTTGGCAACATTAAGAAAACATGGACATATTGTCATGGCATATCTTGATGATATTCTAATAGTAGGCAATACCATGGAGTTGGCTAAATCAGCTGTATTAGCTACCAAACAATTGTTTGAAACCCTGGGATTTGTCTTACATCCAGATAAATCTAAGTTGACGCCATCCACAACTATGGACTATCTGGGATTCACAATTAACTCAGTCCACATGTCTGTAACGTTGCCAAAAGATAAAGCAGCAGAATTGGCACAGACGTGTAACAATTTAATGATTAGCAATCGACCAACCATCCGAGAAGTGGCAAGAGTAATTGGCAAAATGGTAGCAGCATTTCCAGCTACACAATTTGGACCCCTGCACTATCAAAACCTACAAAGGGCAAAAGTACAGGCGTTAAAACGACATGCAGGTCACTTTGACCGAACCATGAAATTACCCATTGAAGCAATATCAGAGTTACAGTGGTGGATAGAGCACATTTGGCATAGTTCCAGCCCTATCATCATCAATAACCCAACATTAACTATGCAAACAGATGCCAGTGCTCAAGGCTGGGGAGCAACTAATACCATATCCAGCACAGGTGGTAGATGGACTAACCTAGAATCATCTTTACTACAAACACTGGGGATAAATTATTTGGAAATGTTGGGTGCGTTTTATGGTTTAAAAGCAGATTCTACGAATATGCACCATTTGCATGTTCGTTTACAAATTGATAATACCACGGTGGTGGCCTATATTAACCATATGGGCGGAATAAAATCGATATCATGTGACAATTTGGTCAACAAAATCTGGCAATGGTGTGTCGATAGACATATTTGGCTATCAGCAACTTACCTATCAGGTAAGCTAAATACAGTGGCAGACACCAGGTCACGCAAATTCAATGATAACACCGAATGGATGTTAAATCCTAGAGCTTTTGCTAAAATTACAAAGCAATATGGCACACCAGATATCGATCTCTTTGCATCCAGACTAAATCACCAGGTACCAATGTATGTCGCTTGGGAACCAGACCCTGAGGCAGCAGCGATCGATGCATTCGCGCTGAACCGGGGAAACTATTTATTTTATGCTTTTTCCCCCTTCTGCCTCATCAGTAGGGTACTACGCAAAATACAGATGGACTCTGCTTCAGGTATTTTGATAGTACCCGACTGGCCTACATGGTCATCGAAACTCCTATGACCTTTCCCAGTAGCCCAGACCTATTGACTCACCCGGTATCAGGCGTAAGTCATCCATGCCATGACAAAATTAGCCTACTGGGTTGCAGATTATGAAAAAGACCACTGCTGGGCCTGGGATTTTCTGACAGGACTATCAACACGATGACAGCGTCCCACCGTATGTCCACCAGGAAACAATAACTATCGAGCATCAGGAAGTGGGAAAGATACTGCTCGACTACTGGGACAACATACTCATCTGCAACCATAACCAATGTACTGGAGTTCCTGGCTGGCCTTCACCATAATGAAGGACTGAGCTACAGCGCCATCAATACTGCCAGAAGTGCTCTGTCAGCCTACTTAAAACAAGTACCAGGACAACAGGCCATAGGGTCACACCCGCTGGTGATCAAACTCATGAGGGGTATATTCAACTCCAACCCCCCTAGACCTACGTACACCCAAATCTGGGATGTCAGTGTGGTCCTGACATACCTAAGGGGATGTTCACCAGCCAGGTCTCTCACCCTGGAACAGCTAACCCTGAAAACGGTCATGCTGATGGCACTAGTCTCAGCACAAAGAGTCCAGTCCCTCCACTTACTGTGGCTGGACAACATGGTTATAACACCAGACCGGGTATCATTCACCATTCAGGAGCTGGTAAAGCAGAGCAGGCCAGGAACTTCAGGCCTAGTTATGGATTTCCAGGCATACCTACCTGACCCACGGTTGTGTGTCATGACTCACCTACTCACTTACATCAACACAACAAGAGATTCCCGAGGGAGAGAAAAAGCCTTATGGGTCAGCCACAAGAAACCTCATGGTCGGGTGTCGAGCCAAACCATCTCAAGATGGCTCAAGCAGGTACTGGGAGCTGCTGGAGTAGATACTGACATATATACATCTCACTCCACCAGGGCAGCATCCACATCGGCGGCTAAAAGGATGGACGTTCCACTGGGCCACATCCTGGCTACAGCTGGGTGGTCCATGGAGAAAACGTTCCAAACGTTCTACAACAAGCAGCTAGCAGAACCTGTGTTATTTGCAGAAAGAGTTTTAGAATCTGCAAATATATAATTTAAGCCCGGGGGAGCATTTTTCTTTTGTTATTGTTTAATAAATACCATTATTGTTTACAAACAGATTCATGGTTGATTACGATAACATACTTCCTCCCTTGAATGACTTCGGCAGCGAGTGAAGTATGAACTGTTACACGGTTTGAAATCACAGAGCTTTAAAATCTTCACGTAGTTAGTAAATCTACTCCAAAGTAAAATAGTAAGATTAAACGAGAACTTACCAGTTTGAAGTTTGATCTGTATTTTATGAGGAGTTACGATGAGGGATTACGTGCCCTCCGCCCCCACCCTCAATTATAGAGATCAACTGGTATCTTAGTTCTCCTTTTCTTTACTATGTTTATTTCAATTATTGTGTTTCCTGTGATTCCACACCGCTGCTTTGAAGTATGTCGCGCATGCGTGCTGGACGGGTTCTTCACGTAATCCCTCATCGTAACTCCTCATAAAATACAGATCAAACCAAACTGGTAAGTTCTCGTTTAATCTTACTATTATTGGAGACGCTGCAGACTTCAGATGCTGTGAAATTACAGAACAATTGCTGATCAACCTACAAACCTGCACGTCTTTGGAGTGTGGGAGGAAACCGGAGCACCCGGAGAAAACCCTCGTACAAACTCCATACAGATAGCACCCGTGGTCAGGATCGAACCTGGATCTCTGGTGCTGTGATGCAGCAGCTCTACCCGCTGCACCACCATGCTACCCTGTGGATCAAAAATGACTCATCTGAAACCATAATCCTCTTTTTCTCTCCACAAATGCTGCCTGATCCGCTGAGAATTTTCAGGATCTTCTATTTTTATATTAGCACGTTAAATAATTGAATAATTTCCATATTTATAACATATTATTTAAAAAATCTAATTTTTGCATATTTTGAATATCTTCTTTATTCCAGTCAAGTCCTGTCGAGTATATTGTCATATACACGTGCAGTGAGTTAAGGCTACAATGAAAATCATGCTTGCAGCAGCATCACAGACACACAGTCTCAGACAGTGCACAAAAGTGTGAATTATATATAAATTATGCATACATTTGGCAATGAAATAAAATACTGCACAAATACGGCATTGGTGAACAATAATTAGAAAACAAGTGGCCGGTAGTGCAAGAAGTGGTCCGTAGTGTTCCGTTGCTGAGGTAGGATTAGGGTTGTGAGGGTCGGGTCAAGCACCTGATGGTTGTAGGAGAGTAGGTGTTCCTGGACCTGGGGGTGTGGGACTTCAGGCTTCTGTACCTCCTGCCCGATGGTAGCAGTGAGAAGAGGGCACGGCCTGGATGGTGGGGATCCTTGATGATTGATGCTGCTGCCTTGGGGCAACACCTGGTGTAGATGCTTTCGATGGTGGGGCTGGCTGTGTCCGTGATGGACTGGGCTGGGTCCACCATTCCCTGCATCCTCTTGTGTTCCTGTGTGTTGGAATTGCGGTACCAGGCTGTGATGCAACCAGTCAGGATGATGTTTCCACTAGTGTGAGAGTCTCGGACTAGAGGTCATAGCCTCAAAATTAAAGGACATTCTTTTAGGAAGGAGATGAGGAGGAATTTCTTTAGTCAGAGGATGGTGAATCTGTGGAATTCATTGCCACAGACGGCTGTGGATGCCAAGTCAGTGGATATTTTTAAGGCAAAGATTGACAGGTTCTTGATTAGTATGGGTGTCAGAGGTTATGGGGAGAAGGCAGGAGAATGGGGTTAGGAGGAAGAGATAGATCAGCCATGATTTAGTAGCGGAGTAGACTTGGTGGGCCGAATAGCCTAATTCTACTATTCCTTAGGACCTTATGACTTTCTCACTGATGAGGCCACTATTTATTGCCCGTCTTTAATCTACTGATTACTGTGGGGGAGAGCTGCCTTCTTGAATTGCTGCCATCCTTCTGGTGAAGGTTTTTCCATGGTGTTTTGGGGAGGGACCTCCACGACTTAGACCCAGTGACAATAAATGGACCAGTGATATGTTTCAAAGTCAGGACGGCATGCAATTCACAAGGGAGCCTGCAGATGGTGGTAGACACAAGAAACTGCAGATTCTGATTTACAGAAAAAAGACACAGAGTGCTGGATTAACTCAGCGGTCAGGCAGCATCTCTGGAGAACATGGACACAGAGTGCTGGAGTAACTCAGCGGGTCAGGCAGCATCTCTGGCGAACATGAATAGGTGACGTTTTGGATCAGGAGCTTTCTTCAGACTGATTGTAGCATGGGGGTAGAAAGCTGGAAGAGAGGAGGAGCTTGGCAAGTGATAGGTGGATACAGGTGAGGTGGGAGTAACTGCAGTGTGTTCTGTAGACAGTGCAGCCACTTTGGGCCAGTGGTGGCGGGAGGGCGTGTTTAGGGGGGTAGATGTGGGGGGGGGGGGGGGGTGATCGAGCGGCTGCTTTGTCCTGGATGATGGTAAAGTTCTTTATAGACGTTGATCCAGGCAAGTGGAGATTGTTCCATCACGCTCTCGACTCGTGCCTTGTAGATCAGGATAGTGTTGCGGATGTGGAGAGCATGGACTAACTACAGCCGGGCAGGTGCATGGTGCTCCATTGCACTCCTGAATCATGCCTCGTAGATAATGGAAAGGCCTTGGTGTCAGGCGGTGACCCACTCACCACATGATCCACAGATTCTGACCAAACCCAACTTGCCCACACCAACCAACACATATCATCTACACTAGTTCCACCTGTCTATATTTGACACATATCAAACCTGTCCTATCTATGTACCTGTCTTAAACAACCTACCAGGGAGAAGGCAATTCTGGATTTAGTGTTGTGTAATGAACCAGATTTGATAAGGGAACTTGAGGTTAAGGAGCCATCAGGAGGTAGTGACCATAATATGATAAGTTTTAATCTACAATTGGACAGGGAGAAGGGTAAATCGGAGGTGTCAGTATTACAGTTGAATAAAGGGGACTATGGGGCCATGAGGGAGGAGCTGGCCAAAGTTGACTGGAAAGATACCCTAGCTGGGATGACAGTGGAACAACAATGGCAGGTATTTCTAGGAATAATACAGAAGGCACAGGATCAGTTCATTCCAAAGAGGAAGAAAGATTCCAAGGGGAGTAAGGGGCGACCGTGACTGACAAGGGAAGTCAGGGACAGTATAAAAATAAAAGAGAAGAAGTACAACGTAGCAAAGATGAGCGGGAAGCAAGAGGATTGGGTAATGTATAAAGAGAAACAGAAGATAACTAAAAATGCAATACGTGGAGAAAAGATGAAGTACGAAGGTAAGCTAGCCAAGAATATAAAGCAGGATAGTAAAAGCTTCTTTAGGTATGTGAAGAGGAAAAAATTAGTTAAGACCAAAGTTGGACCCTTGAAGACTGAAAAAGGTGAATTTATTATGGGGAACAAGGAAATGGCAGATGAGCTGAACTTGGATCTGTCTTCACTAAGGAGGACACAAACAATCTTCCTGATGTACTAGTGGCCAGAGGATCTGGGGTGACAGAGGAACTGAATGAAATTCACATTAGGCAGGAAATGGTGTTGGGTAGACTGATGGGACTGAAGGCTGATAAATCCCCAGGGCCTGGTGGTCTGCATCCCAGGGTACTTAAGGCAGTGGCTCTAGAAATCTTAGATAGATAGATAGATAGATAGATAGATAGATGGATAGATAGACAGACAGACAGACAGACAGACAGACAGACAGATAGACAGACAGATAGATAGATAGATAGATAGATAGATAGATAGATAGATAGATAGATAGATAGATAGATAGATAGATAGATAGATAGATAGATAGATAGATAGATAGATAGAAAGAAAGATAGATAGATAGACGTGGCAAGATTTTCACAGAGGGTGGTGGGTGCCTGGAACATGCTGCCAGGGGTGGTGGTGGAGGCAGATACGATAGTGGTGTTTAAGAGGCTTTTGGATAGGCACATGGACACTCTAGGAATAGAGGGATATGGATCACTTGGAGGCTGAGGAGATTAGTTCATCTTGATATTATGTCAATACTCCAAAGCAGCATCATGACTTCCTGACTGTTATACTCAATGCCCCAGCCGATGAAGGTAAACATAGCATATGCCGTTTTGCCACTCTGACTAGTTTAGTTTAGTTTTAGTTTAGAGCAAAAACATGGAAACAGGCCCTTCGACCCACCAAGTCTATGCCGACCACCGATCCCTGCTCAATAACTCTATCCTACACATTAGGGACAATTTACTATTTTAGCAAGCCAAGTGTGGGATGAAACCGAAGCACCCAGAGAAAACCCACGCGGTCACAGGGAGAACGTACAAACTCCATACAGACAGCACCCGTAGTCAGAATGGAACCCGGGTCTCTGGAGCTGTGAGGCAGCAACTCTACCGCTGCATCACTGTGCCGCCCCTGTTGGCAACTAATTGACGATGTTACCACTAACTAGTTAACCACTAACTAGATAACTTTACCACTATTAACCAGTTAACCACTTTAACTAGTTGACACCATTACCAATATATCTAGTTAACCAGTAACTAGTCAACAACCTTTCCACTTACCACTTTAGCACAAACCACTAACTGGTTAACCACACTAACTAGTTGAGCCAAGTGACATACTACAGAGGTCTGCCTTGAAACAGGTGTTGTGATCTTTGTGGGATGTGACAGGAGAGACTCCAGCTCATGGTGCACCTGACACACAGGGATGCATCACAGCATGTTTTGGCAACAGCTCCATCCAAGACCGCAAGCAATTGCAGAGAATTGTGGACGCAGCTCAGACCATCACACAAACCAACCTCCCTTCCATTGACTCCATTTATACCTCACGCTTCCTCGGCAAGGGCAGCAGCATAATCAAGGACCAGTCTCACCCCGGACACTCCCTCTTCTCCCCTCTCCCATCAGGCAAGAGCTACAGAAGTGTGAAAACGCACACCTCCAGATTCAGGGACAGTTTCTTCCCAGCTGTCATCAGGGAACTGAACCATCCTATCACCAACTAGAGAGCAGACCTGAACTACAATCGGAATTTATCTTGCACTAAATGTTATTCCCTATATCATGTGGACGGCTTGATTGTAATCATAGTCTCTCCGCTGACTGGCGAGCTCGCAACAAAAGCTTTTCACTGTATGTCAGTACTCATGATAATAAACTAAAGTAAACTAACAACCTGGCTGAGGTGTGTTGGAGGGAACTGCAGATGCTGGTTTAAACCAAAGATAGACACAAAATGTAGAGTAACTCAGCGGGACAGACAGCATCTCTGGAGAAAAGGAACGGGTGATGTTGGTCTCGACCCGAAACATCAGCTATTCCTGCTTTCCAGAGATGCTGCCTGACCCACTGAGTTACACCAGCACTCTGTGTCCATGTTCTCCATAGATGCTGCCTGACCCGCTGAGTTACTCCAGCACTCTGTGTCCATGTTCTCCATAGATGCTGCCTGACCCACTGTCTATCTGAGAAGTTTCACATTCCACGGAGGCAGTGATTTATTTCCGTCACCGTTGAATTATTCTGGAACATTCCTCCATTTCTTATGGGACACTGCCACCTGGAGGGAGCAGGATCCAGGGCATCTCCACAACTTGATCCCGGTATCCATGCGCACAATCCATGCTCGACACAAAATGCTGGAGTAACTCAGCGGGTGAGGCAGCATCTCTGGAGAGAAGGAATGGGTGACGTTTCGGGTCGAGACCCTTCGTCAGACTGATGTCAGGGAAGTGGGCGGGACGGAGATAGAATGTAGGTGGAGACAGTAAGACTAGTGGGAGAAGTGGGAAGGGGAAGGGGATGGAGATGGAAAGCAAGGGCTATCTGAAGTCACAGAAGTCAATGTTAATTCCGCTGGGGTGTAAACTACGCAAGCGAAATATGAGGTGCTGTTCCTCCACTTTGCGCTGGGCCTCACTCTGACAAAGGAGGAGGCCCAGGACAGAAAGGTTAGATTGGGTTATGGGGGGTTGAGGTGCTGATTAGGGAGGTTAAGACGGACTGAGCGGACGTGTTCAGTGAAACAATCGGCGATCATGGAGAACTCACAATCCATGGGATGTCTCACACCGTGTAGATATTCCGGGTCTGGTCCCGGAGTATTATGGACAGTTCTGATCCCAGAGTGCCGGACGGATGCTCTGTGACTCTTACACTAGTTAGAGGAGTTGGATAAGTGTACGGAGACAAGGGCCAGGCTCACCCCGGTCACCCCCTCGTCTCCCATCTCCCATCAGGCAAGAGGTACAGAAGTGTGAAAATGCACACCTCCAGATTCAGGGACAGTTTCTTCCCGGCTGTTATCAGGCAACTGAACCATCCTATCACCAGCTAGAGAGCGGTCCTGACCTCCCATCTACCTCATTGGAGACCCTCGGACTATCTTTAATCGGACTTTATCTTACACTAAACTATTCCCTTTATCATATCTGTAAACTGTGGACGGCTCGATTGTAATCATGTGTAGACTTTCTGCTGACTGGTTAGCATGCAACAAAAGTTTTCACTGTACCTCTGTACACGTGAGAATAAACTAATCTAAACTAAACTGTATGTTCATTTCATTCAATAAATTCTTCCTCATCATCTTTTTCCAGGTGGGGGAATCAAAAACTATAGGGCATAGGTTTAAGGTGAGAGGGGAATGATTTAATAGGGACCCAATGATTTAGTAGGGGGTGGGGGGGAGGGGGGGGGTTGAGGGGGGGGAGAGGGCATTTTGGGGGGGGCAGGCGGCTTCCGCCACGTCTGGTCGTGGTTTTCCCGCACTCACTGTGCGCTTGTTCTGAGGTTCTGGATGTCGGAGGTCCTCAGAAGAAGAGAAACTTATGCCTGCAGGCCGGATAATTTCGGGTTATGAAGCATGTCTCGCCAAAAAAGTGGAGAGGCTGCAGCCCCCCCCCCCCCCACACCCCACCCGGTTCCGTGGCCCATGCTACATAATCAATACTCGATGACCAGACCAACTTCGGGAGTGACCAGGGGTCTGGTCAAGATAGTTAAGGAGGTCTTTGAAGTCTTTGTTGCTGCTTGTTGATCCTTAACCTCCCCTCCTATTGCTGTCTCTCACTGGCCTGGGTCTAGGTCTAGGTCTGAGCTACAGAGGGTTTCCAACACTGAAGCATTTCCTTGTCATGTCTGGCTGCTACCAGCGGCCCCCGTAGCGGCAGAAGCTCCCTCGTCCCCTACGGCCGCTCGCACAGACCCGGGGGGCTGCAGGAAATACAACAACTGTCCCTATACCTCCTCCCTCAACTCTGGCCAAGGACACCAAGTCTTTTAAGGAAAACCTCCGCTCACTCCTCCAAAACCTACCTGAGCTCCCGGTTGCCAAACACTTTAATTCCCCTCCCATTCCCACACTGACCTTCCTGTCCTGGGCCTCCTCCATTGTCAGAGTGAGACCCAGCGCAAAGTGGAGGAACAGCACCTCATGTTTCGCTTGGGCAGCTTACAACCCAGCGGTATGAACATGAGACTTCTCCAACTTCAAGTAACCCTTGCTTTCCCTCTCTCTCCATCCCTCTCCCACAGTAGTTCTCCGACCAGTTTCACTGTCCACCTGATTAATTTTACTGATTGTATGCCTCGTTGTCTCCTTCCCCTCAGCCAACAATGAACCATTCTACATTTCCTTATCATCTGCTTTGAACTGTCATTTTCACATCTTACCTTCCATATCTCGAGACTCTCTCTTCCCTGACTCTCAGTCTGAAGAAGGGTCTCGATCTGAAACGTCACCCATTCCTTCTCCACAGAATTGTCTGTCCCGCTGAGTTTTTATGGTCTATCCTTTGTGCCTATCTTTGGTGTAAACCAGCATCTGCAGTTCCTGTCTACACAGCCCAAGAACTCCTGCAGGAGGCAGCACAGGTAAATACAATGAGTGAGAAACACAGGATTATTGGAGACACTGCAGACTGCAGATGCTGGGAAATTACAGAACAATTGCCGATTAACCTACACACCTGCACGTCTTTGGAGTGTGGGAGGAAACCAGAGCACCCGGAGAAAACCCACGCAGTTACAGGGAGAACGTACAAACTCCATACAGACAGCACCCGTGGTCAGGATCGAACCTGGATCTCTGGTGCTGTGATGCAGCAACTCTACCCGCTGCACCACCATGCTACCCTGTGGATAAAATATGACTCATCTGAAACCATAATCCTCTTTTTCGCTCCACAGATGCTGCCTGACCCGCTGAGTATTTTCAGGATCTTCTATTTTTATATTAACACGTTAAATAATTGAATATTTTCCATATTTATAACATATTTTTTTTTTTGTTGTTGCATATTTTGAATATCTCCTTTATTCAGGTCAAGTCCTGTCGAGTATATTGTCATATACACAAGTGCAGTGAGTTAAGGCTACAATGAAAATCATGCTTGCAGCAGCATCACAGACACACAGTCTCAGACAGTGCACAAAAGTGTAAATTATATATAAATTATGCATACATTTGGCAATTAAATAAAATACTGTGCACAAATACGGCATTGGTGAACAATAATTAGAAAACAAGTGGCCGGTAGTGCAAGAAGTGGTCCGTAGTGTTCCGTTGCTGAGGTAGGATTAGGGTTGTGAGGGTCGGGTCAAGCACCTGATGGTTGTAGGAGAGTAGCTGTTCCTGAACCTGGTGTGTGGGACTTCAGGCTTCTGTACCTCCTGCCCGACGGTAGCAGTGAGAAGAGGGCACGGCCCGGATGGTGGGGATCCTTGATGATAGATGCTGCTGCCTTGGGGCAACACCTGGTGTAGATGCTTTCGATGGTGGGGAGGGCTGTGCCCGTGATGGACTGGGCTGGGTCCACCATTCTCTGCATCCTCTTGTGTTCCTGTGTGTTGGAATTGCCGTACCAGGCTGTGATGCAACCAGTCAGGATGATGTTTCCACTAGTGTGAGAGTCTCGGACTAGAGGTCATAGCCTCAAAATTAAAGGACATTCTTTTAGGAAGGAGATGAGGAGGAATTTCTTTAGTCAGAGGATGGTGAATCTGTGGAATTCATTGCCACAGACGGCTGTGGATGCCAAGTCAGTGGATATTTTTAAGGCAGAGATTGACAGGTTCTTGATTAGTGCGGGTGTCAGAGGTTATGGGGAGAAGGCAGGAGAATGGGGTTAGGAGGAACAGATGGATCAGCCATGATTTAGTGGCAGAGTAGACTTGGTGGGCCGAATAGCCTAATTCTACTATTCCTTATGACCTTATGACTTTCTCACTGATGAGGCCACTATTTATTGCCCGTCTTTAATCCACTGATTACTGTGGGGGAGAGCTGCCTTCTTGAATTGCTGCCATCCTTCTGGTGAAGGTTTTTCCATGGTGTTTTGGGGAGGGACCTCCACGACTTAGACCCAGTGACAATAAATGGACCAGTGATATGTTTCAAAGTCAGGACGGCATGCAATTCACAAGGGAGCCTGCAGATGGTGGTAGACACAAGAAACTGCAGATTCTGATTTACAGAAAAAAGACACAGAGTGCTGGATTAACTCAGCGGTCAGGCAGCATCTCTGGAGAACATGGACACAGAGTGCTGGAGTAACTCAGCGGGTCAGGCAGCATCTCTGGAGAATATGGACACAGAGTGCTGGAGTAACTCAGCGGGTCAGGCAGCATCTCTGGCGAACATGAATAGGTGACGTTTTGGATCAGGAGCTTTCTTCAGACTGATTGTAGCATGGGGGTAGAAAGCTGGAAGAGAGGAGGAGCTTGGCAAGTGATAGGTGGATACAGGTGAGGTGGGAGTAACTGCAGTGTGTTCTGTGGACAGTGCAGCCACTTTGGGCCGGTGGTGGCGGGAGGCCGTGTTTAGGGGAGGTAGATGTGGGGGGGGGGGGGGGTGTGATCGAGCGGCTGCTTTGTCCTGGATGATGGTAAAGTTCTTTATAGACGTTGATCCAGGCAAGTGGAGATTGTTCCATCACACTCTCGACTCGTGCCTTGTAGATCGGGATAGTGTTGCGCATGTGGAGAGCATGGACTAACTACAGCCGGGCAGGTGCATGGTGCTCCATTGCACTCCTGAATCATGCCTTGTAGATAATGGAAAGGCCTTGGTGTCAGGAGGTGACCCACTCACCCCATGATCCACAGATTCTGACCAAGCCCAACTTGCCCACACCAACCAACACATATCATCTACACTAGTTCCACCTGTCTATATTTGACACATATCAAACCTGTCCTATCTATGTACCTGTCTTAAACAACCTACCAGGGAGAAGGCAATTCTGGATTTAGTGTTGTGTAATGAACCAGATTTGATAAAGGGAACTTGAGGTTAAGGAGCCATCAGGAGGTAGTGACCATAATATGATAAGTTTTAATCTACAATTTGAGAGGGAGAAGGGTAAATCGGAGGTGTCAGTATTACAGTTGAACAAAGGGGACTATGGAGCTATGAGGGAGGAGCTGGCCAAAGTTGACTGGAAAGATACCCTAGCTGGGATGACAGTGGAACAACAATGGCAGGTATTTCTGGGAATAATACAGAAGGTGCAGGATCAGTTCATTCCAAAGAGGAAGAAAGATTCCAAGGGGAGTAAGGGGCGACCGTGACTGACAAGGGAAGTCAGGGGACAGTATAAAAATAAAAGAGAAGAAGTACAACGTAGCAAAGATGAGCGGGAAGCAGGAGGATTGGGTAATGTTTAAAGAGAAACAGAAGATAACTAAAAAGGCAATACGGGGAGAAAAGATGAGGTACGAAGATAAGCTAGCCAAGAATATAAAGGAGGAGAGTAAATGCTTCTTTAGGTATTTGAAGAGGAAAAAATTAGTTAAGACCAAAGTTGGACCCTTGAAGACTGAAAAAGGTGAATATATTATGGGGAACAAGGAAATGGCAGATGCACTAAGGAGGACACAAACAATCTTCCTGATGTACTAGTGGCCAGAGGATCTGGGGTGACGGAGGAACTGAATGAAATTCACATTAGGCAGGAAATGGTGTTGGGTAGACTGATGGGACTGAAGGCTGATAAATCCCCAGGGCCTGATGTTCTGCATCCCAGGGTACTTAAGGAAGTGGCTCTAGAAATCTTAGACACATTGGTGATAATTTTCCAATGTTCTATAGATTCATGATCAGTTCCTGTGGATTGGAGGGTAGCTACTGTTGTACCACTTTTTAAGAAAGGCAGGAGAGAGAAAACAGGGAATTATAGACCAGTTAGCCTGACATCGGTGGTCGGGATGATGCTGGAGTCAATTATAAAAGATGAGATAGCCAAACATTTGGATAGCAGGTCCGAGTCAGCATGGATTTACGAAGGGGAAATCATGCTTGACTAATCTTCGGGAAATTTTTGGGGATGTAACTAGGAAAATGGACAAGGGACGGCCAGTGGATGTAGTGTACCTGGACTTTCAGAAAGCATTTGATAAGGTCCCACATGGGAGATTAGTGGGCAAAATTAGGACACATGGTATTGGGGGTAGAGTGCTGACATGGATAGACAATTGGTTGGCAGACAGGAAACAAAGAGTAGGGATTAACGGGTCCCTTTCTGAATGGCAGGCAGTGACTAGTGGGATACCGCAAGGCTCGGAGCTGGGACCGCAGTTATTTACAACATACATCAATAATTTGGATGAAGGGATTCAAAGTAACATTAGCAAATTTGCAGATGACACAAAGCTGGGTGGCAGTGTGAACTGTGAGGAGGATGTTATGAGAATGCAGGGTGACTTGGACAGGTTGGGTGAGTGGGCAGATGCATGGCAGATGTAGTTTAATGTGGATAAATGTGAGGTTTACCACTTTGGTAGCAAAAACAGGAAGGCAGATTATTATCTAAATGGTGTCAAGTTGGGAAAAGGGGAGGTCCAACGGGATCTAGGGGTCCTTGTTTATCAGTCAATGAAAGTAAGCATGCAGGTACAACAGGCAGTGAAGAAAGTGAATGGCATGTTGGCCTTCATAACAAGAGGAGTTGAGTATCGGAGCAAAGAGGTCCTTCTGCAGTTGTACAAGGTCCTTGTGAGACCACACCTGTAGTATTGAATGTAGTTTTGGCCTCCAAACTTGAGGAAGGACATTCTTGCTATTGAGGGAGTGCAGCTTAGGTTCACATGGTTAATTCCCGGGATGGTGGGACTGTCATATTTTAATAGATTGGAGTGGCTGGGCTTGTATGCTCTGGAATTTAGAAGGATGAGAGTGGATCTTATTGAAACATATAAGATTATTAAGGGTTTGGACACGCTAGAGGCAGGAAAAATGTTCCTGATGTTGGGGGAGTCCAGAACCAGGGGCCACAGTTTAAGAATAAGGGGTAAGCCATTTAGAACGGAGATGAGGAAACACTTTTTCACACAGAGAGTTGTGAGTCTGTGGAATTCTCTGCCTCAGAAGGCGGTGCAGGCCGGTTCTCTGGATACTTTCAAGAGAGAGATAGATAGGGCTCTTAAAGATAGCGGAGTCAGGGGATATGGGGAGAAGGCAGGAACGGGGTACTGATTGGGGATGATCAGCCATGATCACATTGAATGGGCTGAATGGCCTACTCCTGCACCTATTGTCTATTGTCTATTGTGTATTGTCTATTGCGATAGTACCTGACTCAACTACAGTACCTCCTCTGGCAGCTCATTCCAAATACCCACCACCCTTTGTGTGAAAAGGTTGCCCCTCAGATTCCTATTAAATCTTCCCCCCTCACCTTAAACCTTTGTCCTCTGGTTCTCAATCCCCCTACTCTGGGCAAGAGACTGTGCATCCCGAGACCGTGCATCTACCCGATCTATTCCTCTCATGATTTTCTCTCGATAAGGTCACCCCTCATCTTCCTGCACTCCAATTCTTAATCTGCTCAACCTCTCCCTATAGCTCAGGCCCACATGCCCTTGTAAAGCTTCTCTGAACCCTCTTCAGCTTGACAACATCTTTCCTATAAAATGTTACAAATTTTGAGATTTTAAAAATCAAGTCTGCAATTTATCCCATCAGATAATGCATAAAAAGAAGTTTAATTTGACACCTAATTCACTTTCATATCTTCAGTATTAAAAAAGTTATGGCCATTTTCATACTCGGAAATTAGCATCATGTTCCCTATTGCTTTTCTATTGACTTAACTCAAAAGCTGTCATCAAGGACAGTCAAAAGCCAATAACTTTCTTAAAAATTAAGAGAACTGAATGAAATTTTCTGTTATTATAGATTGAAGCATTTGAAACAAATATTAAACAATCTTACTTGGATGACCTGAAATTAAAGCATATAATTAGTTAGTTACCTAATTGTAGCTAATTACAAAATTCAATTACTAGATCTAACCATCTATCCATTTCTTAAGAAAAGGTTAACATTATTAAATAGCCTAAGTGTCCAAATAACATTCACACAAGAATTCACAATATAACATGATTTTTAAATATCGTCATGAATTTATAGGCCAAATGGAAGGAATTTAGAGGTTAATTCCCGTAAATTAATGGCCATTTAAATCATCTTGAGAGTGGGATTTTATCGAACGCGATCGATTGGAACGTTGCATTTGCGGTGAATTAAAACCCCATATGAGTTGAATGTGCAGATAGCTATTAATGACTATAATATAGTTGGGATCACGGAGACATGGCTCCAGGGTGACCAAGGCTGAGAGCTGAACATCCAGGGATATTCAATATTCAGGAGGGATAGACAGAAAGGAAAAGGAGGTGGGGTAGCGTTGCTGGTTAGAGAGGAGATTAACGCAATAAAAAGGAAGGACATTAGCTTGGAGGATGTGGAATCGATATGGGTAGAGCTGCGAAACACTAAGGGGCAGAAAACGCGAGTGGGAGTTGTGTACAGGCCACCTAACAGTAGTAGTGGAGTAGGGGCTGGCATCAAAGAGGAAATTAGAAATGCGTGAAACAAAGGAAAAACAGTTATAATGGGTGACTTCAATCTACATATAGATTGGGTGAATCAAATTGGCAGGGGTGCTGAGGAAGAGGATTTCTTGGAATGTATGCGGGATAGTTTTCTAAACCAACATGTAGAGGAACCAACGAGAGAGCAGGCTATTCTAGACTGGGTATTGAGTAATGAGGAAGGGTTAGTTAGCAGTCTTGTTGTGCGTGGGCCCTTGGGCAAGAGTGACCATAATATGGTTGAGTTCTTCACTAGGATGGAGAGTGACATAATTAATTCAGGAACAAGGGTTCTGAACTTAAAGAAAGGTAACTTTGAGGGTATGAGACGGGAATTGGCCAAGATAGACTGGCTATTGATTCTTAAAAGGTTGACGGTGGATGTGCAATGGAAGGCATTTAAAGACTGCATGAATGAACTACAACAATTGTTCATCCCAGTTTAGCAAAAGAATGAATCAGGGAAGGTAGTGCATCCGTGCATAACAAGGGAAATCAAGGATAGTATCAAAACAAAAGATGAAGCATACCAATTAGCCAGAAAACGCAGCCTACCAGAGGACTGGGAGAAATTCAGAGTCCAGCAGAGGAGGACAAAGGGCTTAATTAGGAAAGGGAAGATAGAATATGAAAGAAAACTGGCAGGGAACATAAAAACTGACTGCAAAAGTTTTTATAGATATGTGAAGAGAAAAAGATTAGTTAAAACAAATGTAGGTCCCTTGCAGTCAGAAACAGGTGAATTGATCATGGGGAACAAGGACATGGCAGACCAATTGAATAACTACTTTGGTTCTGTCTTCACTAAGGAAGACATAAATAATCTGCCGGAAATAGCAGGTGACCAGGTGTAAATGAGATGGAGGAACTGAGTGAAATCCAGGTTAGCCGGGAAGTGGTGTTAGGGAAATTGAATGGATTAAAGGCCGATAAATCCCCAGGGCCAGATAGGCTGCATCCCAGAGTACTTAAGGAAGTAGCCCCAGAAATAGTGGATGCAATAGTGATAATTTTTCAAAACTCTTTAGATTCTGGAGTAGTCCCTGAGGATTGGAGGGTAGCTAATGTAACCCCACTTTAAAAAAAGGGAGGGAGAGAAAAAACAGGGAATTACAGACCAATTAGTCTAACATCGGTAGTGGGGGAAATGCTAGAGTCAGTTATTAAAGATGGGATAGCAGCACATTTGGAAAGTGGTGAAATCATTGGACAAAGTCAGCATGGATTTATGAAAGGTAAATCATGTCTGACGAATCTTATAGAATTTTCTGAGGATGTAACTAGTAGAGTGGATAAGGGAGAACCAGTGGATGTGTTATATCTGGACTTTCAGAAGGCTTTCGACAAGGTCCCACATAAGAGATTAGTATACAAACTTAAAGCACACGGTATTGGGGGTTCAGTATTGATGTGGATAGAGAACTTGCTGGCAGACAGGAAGCAAAGAGTAGGAGTAAACGGGTCTTTTTCAGAATGGTAGGCAGTGACTAGTGGGGTACCGCAAGGCTCAGTGCTAGGACCCCAGCCATTTACAATATATATTAATGATTTGGACGAGGGAATTGAATGCAACATCTCCAAGTTTGCGGATGACACAAAGCTGGGGGCAGTGTTAGCTGTGAGGAGGATGCTAGGAGGCTGCAAGGTGACTTGGATAGGCTGGGTGAGTGGGCAAATGCATGGAAGATGCAGTATAATGTGGATAAATGTGAGGTTATCCACTTTGGTGGCAAAAACAGGAAAGTAGACTATTATCTGAATGGTGGCCGATTAGGAAAAGGGGAGATGCAACGAGACCTGGGTGTCATGGTACACTAGTCATTGAAAGTAGGCACACAAAAATGCTGGAGAAACTCAGCGGGTGCAGCAGCATCTATGGAGCGAAGGAAATAGGCAACGTTTCGGGCCGAAACCCTTCATGCAGGTGCAGCAGGCAGTGAAGAAAGCGAATGGTATGTTAGCATTCATAGCAAAAGGATTTGAGTATAGGAGCAGGGAGGTTCTACTGCAGTTGTACAGGGTCTTGGTGAGACCACACCTGGAGTATTGCGTACAGTTTTGGTCTCCAAATCTGAGGAAAGACATTCTTGCCATAGAGGGAATACAGAGAAGGTTCACCAGACTAATTCCTGGGATGTCAGGACTTTCATATGAAGAAAGACTGGATAGACTCGGCTTGTACTTGCTAGAATTTAGAAGATTGAGGGGGGATCTTATAGAAACTTACAAAATTCTTAAGGGGTTGGACAGGCTAGATGCAGGAAGATTGTTCCAGATGTTGGGGAAGTCCAGAAGTCACCCATTATAACTGTATTGCCTGTGTTGCACGCATTTCTAATTTCCTGTTTGATGCCAGCGAGATCTGGGGGAAAACAAAATGCAAGAATAACTCAGCGGGTGAGGGAGCATCTCAGGAGAGAAAGAATGGCCGACGTTTCAGGTCGAGACCCTTCTTCAGACTGATGTCAGGGGAGTGGGCGGGACAAAGATAGAATGTAGTCGGAGACAGTAAGACTAGTGGGAGAACTGGGAAGTGGAAGGAGAGAGAAAGCAAGGGCTATCTGAAGTTAGAGAAGTCAATGTTCATACCGCTGGGGTGTAAACTACCCAAGCAAAATATGGGGTGCTGTTCCTCCAATTTGCGCTGGGCCTCACTCTGACAATGGAGGAGGCTCAGGACAGAAAGGTCAGATTGGGAGTGGGAGGGGGTGTTGAAGTACTGAGCCACCGGGAGGTCAGGTAGGTTAAGACGGACTGAGCGGAGGTGTTCAGCGAAACGATGGCCGAGCCTGCGCTTGGTCTCGCCGATGTAGAGAAGTTGTCACCCGCAACAGCGGTTACAGTAGATGAGGTTGGAGGAGGTTGGAGAGATGTGGGAGTACAGGTGCACAGTTCCCCAAAGGTGGCTAGTCAGGTGGACAGGGTGGTGAAGAAGGTGTTTGCCTTCATTGGGAAGGGTATTGAGTACAAAGGCTGGGACCTCACGATGCAGCTGTACAAGTCGTTGGTGAGACCACACTTGGAGACCACACTGTGTGTAGTTCTGGTCGCCCGGCTACAGGAAGGATGTCATTCATTTGGAAAGGGTGCAGAGGAGATTCACCAGGATGTTACCTGGGCTTGAGTTACAGGGAGAGTGGGGTTAGACTAGGACTTTTTTATTTGGAGCGTAGGGGGCTGAGGGGTGACCTTATTTAGGTGCACAAGATCATGAGGGCACGGATAAAGTGAACGCTCACAGTCTTTTACCCCAGGATAGAGGATTCTAAAACTAGAGGGCACGGGCTTAAGGTGAGAGGTGAGAGATTAAAGAAGAGACCTCAGGGGCAAATTTTTCATTCAGAGGGTAATCTGTATCTGGAACGAGCTGCCAGAGCAAGCTGTAGAAGTGAATACAATGACAACTTTTGAAAGACATTTGGACATATAAATGGATAGGGTTTAGAGGGATATGGGCCAAATGCAGGCAAATGGGACAAACCCAGATTGCAAACTTGGTCAGCATGGACAAGGTGGGCCGAAGGGCCTGTTTCCATACCGTTCAGCTCTATGACTCTAAGACAATTTGTGTGTTGGATTCCTCCATTATAAACGCAGAATGCGTTAATCTCCTCGTGGGTAGACAGTCAGATCCTTTTCCCAGGGTGTAAATGTCAAAGACTAGAGGGCATAGCTTTAAGGTGAGATGGGTAAAGTTTTAAGGAGATATGTGGGACACGTTTTTTACACAGTGTCTGGAACACACTTCTCCGTGGATTGTCACCTTGTTGTGGTGGAGAAGCTTGTGTGGACCTGTGATCCTGAGAGTGATGTCGTCTGGAGCTATGCTCCTGGTAGGGCCACCCATGGCAGGTAAGGTCGAGGGGGAGGACTCTGACAAAGAGCAATCCAACCAAGACCTCAACGGTGGAACAGGCAGAGGATGATGGCTGACCTTAGTGGAGCGTCACAACGGCTGGGAAGGCGGATGAAGGCCGCAGCAGAAAAGGGACTCCGGTCGTCTTGGACTCCATGCCACTGGATCCTGACCCAGATCTGTCAAGGACTGTGTGGTGGCTGTCTGTGCACCAGTCTCCCCACGTTAAACAAAGTCACGCACTGCCGTCCTCCAACCCTGGAGACACCCATGGTCAGCCATGACCGAAGGGGGCCTAAGAAGAAGGAACACACTGCCTGGTTGGTGGCACAATGGGTGGCAGATATAATGGGCGGCACAATGTAGAGTTGCTGTAGAGTTGCTGCCTCACAGCATCAGAGACACCCTGATTTCAAACCTCACTATGGGTGCTGTCTGTACGGAGTTTGCATGTTCTCTCCGTGACCTGCGTGGGTTTTCTCCAAGATCTTCGGATTCCTCCCACATTCCAACGACATACAAGTTTGTAGGTTAATTGGCTTGGTGTAAATGAAAATTGTCCCTAGTGTGTGTAGGGTAGTGTTAGTGTACAGGGATCACTGGTCGATGGGGACTCGATGGGCCGAAGGGCCTGTTTCTCGAAACTAAACTAAACTAAATTTAAGAGGCTTTATGAAAGGCACATGGATATGCAAGGAATGCAGGGATATGGATCACGTGCAGGCAGATAAAAGTTGGTCTTGTTCGGCACAGATATTGTGGGCCAAAGGGCCTGTTCCTGTGCTGTAATGTTCTATCTTCTTCAGTCCATCTCCAGCTCTTGATCGGACCTCTCGTCTCTGTCCGAGTACCGATGAGTGGCCATTACCATAAATCTCCAAGTTCGAATCAGGGCAAGCTCGGGAGAACTCTTGAATGAACTCGTACAGTGGGACAGGGCTTTAAGCTATAACAATATGGTGAATGTTCACAAACCACTCTCTATATACATGTCTTTGTCCCTGCAGTCAGAAGCCACAGGATGTCTGGCTGATGACTTTCTTGATTAGTCAGTGGGAGTTAATTAATTTCAGTTTTGCTGACTGCACAGATTTCATATCTGTATCCTCTCGTAACCTCTCAATTTTGAGAATGGACACTCCCAACTCCTCAACATTCTGCCTATCTCGAAAACCTTGCATTTAATAACCTGTAGTTAAAAATCAGTTTGATTTTTGTTTTTTTCTATTTCCACCTTGAGCACAAGAAACCACTTCTCTTCTGCTGTGTTGCTGATGACTGAGTCATGGAAACAGGCCCTTCAGCCCAACTCATCCATGCTGACCAAAATGCCCCTTCTAAGCTAGTTCCTTGCCAGCCTTTAGCCCATATAAACCTATTCTGTCCACATACTTGTCCAAATGTATTACAAATGTTGTTATAGCCTCGACTACCTCCTCTGGCAGCTCGTTTCATGCACCCACCAGCCTCTGTGGGAAAAGCTGCCCCTCAAGTTCCTATTAAATATTTCTCCTCTCACCTTAAACCTACTTCTTGATTCCCCTATCCTGGGTAAAAGACTGTGTGCATTCACCATATCTACTTGTTTACCCTATCCCTCAGGCAAGAGGTACAGAAGTGTGAAAACACACACCTCCAGATTCAGGGCCAGTTTCTACCCAGCTGTTATCAGGTAACTGAACATCCTATCACCAAAGACAGTAGATCTGACCTCCCATCTACCTCTTTGGAGACCCTCGGACTATGTTTAATCAGACTTTACTGGACTTTATCTTGCACTAAACGTTATTCCCTTTATCCTGTATCTGTACGCTGTGGATGGCTTGATTGTAATCATGTATTGTCTTCCGCTGACTGGATAGCGTGCAACAAAAAAGCTTTTCACTGTATCTTGGTACACGTGACAATAAACTAAACTAAACTGAACTAAACTAAACTAAATTAATCTATTCCCGTCGTGATTTTATACACCTCTATGAGATCACGCCTCGGCGTCCTGCGCTCCCAATAGAGTCCTAGCCTGTCCAACCCCTTGTGAGTCTTGGCAAGATCCTCATAAATCTTCTCTGCACCCTTTCTATTCCAGCTGTTGATTGAGTTGGACAAAAGACTCCGCATGACTTTACCCTTGCTCCCTGACACTTTGGTGCTATGCTTTTCTCCCCGTGTGACTGAAACTTCAGACAGCAGAACCAGACTGTTGCTTAATCCTTTTACAGACAGAGTAATGGCCCCACCACCTTCATCTGGTCTCCACCCTCCTACACCTCTGGAATTCCATGAAGGATCCCGCCATCATTACCCGAAGCGTGGCCTCATCACCACTGTGGGTAAAACGGCTCACTGAGAGTGGCGTCACAGGTGGTCAAGAAGGCTTTTGGTACATTGGCCTTCATCAGTCAGTGTACTGAGTGTAGAAGATGGGATGTAACATTACAGTTGTACAAGACGTTGGTGAGGCCAGATTTATAGTACTGTTTACTTTAGTCTACTTTAGTTTAGAGTCATAGTCAGGGACCTGAGGGGCAGCGTTTTCACCATATATGAAACAAGCTGGAAGAGGAGGTGGTTGAGGCACGTACTATAAAAACATTCAAACGAGTGGGGTGGGGGGAGAGGTGAGGGTGGGGGATGTGTGGGGGGGGGGGGTAGGGGAGTTGGGAGAGGGGGAGGGGGGGGCAGGGTGGGGGTGGGGGATGTGTGGGGGGGGGCGTGGAGATGGAGATGGAGGGGGGGCAGGGTGGGGGGGGGGGGGTAGGAGGAGGGGGGGTTAAACTTGGAGTTGCAACTGTTGATCTTGTGCAAGCCGATCCGTGAGAGGCGATTGGCCGCTGTCAGCCCGGTCCATGGGCGGTGGGCGGGTGATGCCGGGGCGGGCTGGGGATAAATTGCCGGGGACTGAGGTCCCGCCACCTGTATCTCCGTCCCTGCCTGGACCAGCGCACAGAGACAGAGAGAGTGGAGAGAGGGCGAGAGGGAGAGGAGAGAGAGAGAGAGAGAGTAGTGAGGAAAAGTGAAGAGAAGAGGCTCAGCACGGTCCTGTCCAGCAGCCCATCAGGTAATGGGGGTCGGGGCTGATGCCGGTGGGAGCGCGGGATGAGGGAGGGAGGGAGGGAGCGCGGGGTGAGGGAGGGAGGGAGGGAGGGAGGGAGGGAGGGAGCGCGGTGCGGATCGGGGGTGCGGGCCGGACCCTGCTGGTCCCGGGACGGGGTGACTGATGATGATGAGGGGGGGGGGGGGGTCGCGGGGGGGGAGGTCGCTCCCTCGCTCCCGGCTCCTGCAACAGCCGCGGGGACATTGACTTTTGTCCACAAAACACAAGGTGCTGGAGGGAGGGAGGGAGGGAGAGAGTCCGCGGGTCGGGTCGGGTCGGGCAGCGCCTGTGGAGGGAGAAGGGGTTGACGTTTCAGGGGGGGGGTCTGTGTACAATCTGTGCTCTGTCCTCAGGCGGTGACGGGAGGGGTTTTACCCCCAGGGTGGGAGCAGAGACGGGCAGCAGAGATTCCCGCTACAACTGTCCCCGCCCCGAGTATCCTCTGTCCATCTGTCCCCCCTCTCTCTCCCTACCTTCCCGGTGCTGGCACCAGCGGCAGGTCCCGGCTCTCGGGCGCTGAGGAGATGAGCGTCTAAGCTCGGGCGAGTACAGTACAGTCTTGCCTTCATCGATCGGAGGCATTAGTCAGAAGGTAATGTGTGGGAAGGAACTGCAGATGCTGGTTTAAACTGAAGATAGACACTAAATACTGGAGTAACTCAGCGGGTCAGGCAGCATCTGTGGAGAGAAGGACTGGGTGAAGTTTCTTCAGACTCTATAGATCTATAGGACTGGTTAGGCTACATTTGGAGAATTGCGTGAAGTTCTGGTCGCCTCACAACAGGAAGGATGTGGAGGCTTTAGAGAGATTTACCAGAACGCTGCCTGGATAATTAGAGGGTTTCAGCTACAGGGAGAGGTTGGACAGACTTGGATTGTTTTCTCTGGAACGCCAGAGGTTGAGGGGAGACCTGATGGAAGTATATAAAATGATGAGAGGCAATGATAGGGTGGACAGTCAGAACATTTCTCACAGGATGGAAATGTCAAAGACATGTCATGAGAGGAATAGATCAGGTAGATGCAGTCTCTTGCCCAGAGTAGGGAATCGAGGACCAGAGGACATAGGTTCAAGGTGAAGGGGAAAAGATTTAATAGGAGTCCGAGGGGTAACTTTTCCACACAAAGGGTGGTGGGTGTATGGAACGAGCTGCCAAAGGAGGTAGTTGAGGCTGGGACTATCCCAACATTTGAGAAACATTAGACAGGTACATGGATAGGACAGGTTTGGAGGGATATGGACCAAGTGCAGGCAGGTGGGACTAGGGTAGATGTTGGCCTGTGTGGGCAAGTTGGGCGGAAGGGCCTGTTTCCACGCTGTATCACTCTATTACTTTGACGCTATTGCGAGAGGGCATAGTTTAAAGGTGAAAGGGGCAAAGTTTAAGGGAGATGTGTGGGACAAGATTTTACACAGAGGGTGGTGGGTGCCTGGAACGTGTTGCCAGGGGTGATGTGGAGGCAGTTATGATAATGGCATTCCGAGACTTTTGCACAGGCACATGGCTATGGAGGGAAAGACACAAAATGCTTGGAGTAACTCAGCGGGTCAGGCAGCATCTCTGGAGAAAAAAGGATAGGTGACGTTTCGGCTCAGGACAATTCTTCAGGCTGAAAGAACTGGTTTCTCCCATGAATTTTCAGAGTGAAGAAGGTTTGTGATCTGAAAAGTCATCCACCCTTTTCCTCCAGAGTTGCTGCCTGGCCACAGAGTTACAGCAGCACTCTGCCCATGTTCTCCAGAGATGCTGCCTGACGCACTGAGTTACTCCAGCACTCTGAGTCTATATTCTCCAGAGATGCTTCCCGACCCGCTGAGTTACTCCAGCACTCTGTGTCCATGTTCTCCAGAGATGCTGCCTGACCCGCTGAGTTACTCCAGCACTCTGTGTCTGTTGTCTGCATCTACAGGGATATGGATTGTGTGTAGGTAGCTAAGAGTTGGTCCTGGCATCATGTTTGGTACGGGATGTTGTGGGCCGAAGGGCCTGTTCTTGTGCTGTACTGTTCTGTGTTGTTTCTCTGTTACTTTGCAAACCGCTATCGGCCAGATCGGGGGACGTTTCTGTGGGTTCACTCTAACATTGAGGCAGAGAGAAGACTCCTCTCTCTTCTGACCTGGAGTTAAGATCAACTCCACTGTAGATCCCTGAGACTGAAGAAGGTGTCCTGGCCCCAAGGTCGTCTGTCCATTTCCTCCACCGCTGCTGCCTGACCTGCTGAGTTCCTCCAGCGTAGAACATAGAACAGTGCAGCACAAGACCAGGCCCTTCGGCCCACATTGATCGTATGATGGGCATTTGACGGCACTGGGCCTGTACTCACTGGAGTTTTGAAGGATGAGGGGGTACCACGTTGAAATTTCCCATATGGGTAGAAGGTGGCTTCAGCAACTCCCCCAAGATTCTTCCCCTCTTCCCCTCACCCACACTAAGGGCAATTTGAATTGGCCAGTTGAATCATCCCCACCCTTGTCTGCTTGGGATGTGAGAGGAACCTCATGCAGTCACAGGGAGAATGTGCAAACTCCACACAGACAGCACCTGGGATCAAGATCAAACATTGATCCCCGAAGCCGTGAGGCAGCAGCTCCACCTGCTGCGCTATAGTGTCTATGAAAGGAGGAGACGAGGAGCTGTGACTGACATCAGTGGTGGTATTAGTTTATTGTACTGAGGGACAGTGGAAAGCTTTTTGTTGCGTGCTAACCAGTCGATGGTAAGACTATATATGATTACATTCAAGCCGTCCACAGTGTACAGATACAGGATGATGGGAATAATGTTTAGTGCAAGATAAAGTCCAGTAAAAGCTTGATTAAAGATAGTCCGAGGGTCTCCATTCCCTCCACAGATGCTGCCTGACCCGCTGAGTCCCTCCAGCACTCTGTGTTTTACGCAGGATTCCAGCATCTGCAGCTCCTGTGCATCTAGATGTCTCCTTGTCCTTCACTACCAGGGATGAGATGACCTCCAACTATTGCCTCACTTTCCTTCCTCCTCGGGCTCCTCCACTGTTGGGACTGGATAGAGAGGGCATCATGCTTCAATACGTTCCATCAGTCATTGGAGCAGAATTAGGCCATTCGGCCCATCGAGTCTACTCCGCCGTTCAATCATGGCTGATCTATCTTTCCCTCTCAACCCCATTCTCCTGCCTTCTCCCTGTAACCCCTGACACCCGTACTAATCAAGAATCTGTCAATCTCTGCTTTAAAA
>JAXLNO010002137.1:7500-25403 GCA_038087875.1 Malacoraja senta | reverse complement strand
TAATTTCTATGTTTCTATGTTTCTATGTGCCTCAACCACCTCCTTTCCCAGCTTGTTTCATATATGGTGAAAATGCTGCCCCTCAGGTCCCTGTTAAATCTTTCCCCTTTCACCATAAACCTTTGTCTTCTGGTTCCTGATTTCCCTACTCTGGGTAGAAAACCTCTGTGTATTCACCCTAATTATTAGGCTTTTACTTTAGACTTTAGAGATACAGCGTGGAAACAGGCCCTTCGACCCACATAGTCCAGCAATCACCCCGTACACTCACACACTATCCTACACACTAGGGACAATTTACAGAAGCCAATTAACATATAAATTTGCATATCTTTGGAATGTGGGAGGAAACCGGAGAAAACCCACGTGGTCACAGTGAGAACGTACAAACTCTGGCACTGTGAGGCAGCAACTCTCCCGCTGCGCCACTGCGCTCCATTGATTGCCGTCATCTATTCCTCTCATGGTTTTATACACCTCTATACGATCATCCCTCATCCTCCTGCGCTCCAAAGAATAGTCCTAGTCTGCCCAACCTCTCCCTATAACTCAGGCACTCGAATCTTGGCGACATCCTCGTAAATCTTCTCTGCACCCTATCCAGCTTGATAACATCCTTCCAATAGTAGGGTGAGCAAAGCTGAGCACTGGGGCACAGTGGCGCAGCAGGTAGAGCCGCTGCCTCATAGCACTAGGGACCCCGGTCCAATCCTAACTACAAATGCTGTCTGCACAGAGTTTGCACGTTCTCACTGAGGCTTACGTGGGTTTTCTCCAGGTGCTCCGGTTTCCACCCACAGCCCAAAGACTTGCGGGTTTGTGCGATCATTAGCCCTCTGTCAATTGCCCCAAGTGTGTAGGGAGCGGGTGAGAAAATGGGATAACATAGAACTAGTGCCTAACATAGAACGGGCAATCAATGGTTGGCATGGACTCGGTGGGCCAAAGGGCTTGTTTCCATGCTGTATCTCTAAACTAAACTAAACTGCAGGTACTGTCATAATGTTTAAGAGACGTTTAGACAGGTGTATGGATAGGGCTGATTTAGTGGGATATGGGCCAAGCCAGGGCAGGTGGGAGTAGTGTAGATGCGACATGTTGGTCGGTGTGGGCAAGTTGGGCTGAAGGGCCTGTTTCCACACTCTATGACTCTAAACTAAAGTAGACTAAAGTAAACAGTACTATAAATCTGGCCTCACCAACGTCTTGTACAACTGTAATGTTACATCCCATCTTCTACACTCAGACTCAGTACACTGACTGATGAAGGCCAATGTACCAAAAGCCTTCTTGACCACCTGTGACGCCACTCTCAGTGAGCCGTTTTACCCACAGTGGTGATGAGGCCACGCTTCGGGTAATGATGGCGGGATCCTTCATGGAATTCCAGAGGTGTAGGAGAGTGGAGACCAGATGAAGGTGGTGGGGCCATTACTCTGTCTGAAAAGGATTAAGCAACAGGTCTGGTTCTGCTGTCTGAAGTTTCAGTCACACGGGGAGAAAAGCACTAGCACCAAAGTGTCAGGGAGCAAGGGTAAAGTCATGCGGAATCTTTTGTCCACTCAATCAACAGCTGGAATAGAAAGGGTGCAGAGAAGATTTATGAGGATCTTGCCAAGACTCACAAGGGGTTGGACAGGCTAGGACTCTATTGGGAGCGCAGGACGCCGAGCGTGTCTCATAGAGGTGTATAAAATCAGATGGAATAGATTAATTTAGTTTAGTTCAGTTTAGTTTAGTTTAGTTTATTGTCACGTGTACCAAGAACAGTGAAAAGCTTTTTGTTGCACGCTATCCAGTCAGCGGAAGACAATACATGATTACAATCAAGCCATCCACAGCGTACAGATACAGGATAAAGGGAATAACGTTTAGTGCAAGATAAAGTCCAGTAAAGTCTGATTAAACATAGTCCGATGGTCTCCAAAGAGGTAGATGGGAGGTCAGATCTACTGTCTAGTTGGTGATAGGATGATTCAGTTGCCTGATAACAGCTGGGTAGAAACTGGCCCTGAATCTGGAGGTGTGTGTTTTCACACTTCTGTACCTCTTGCCTGAGGGATAGGGTAAACAAGTAGATATGGTGAATGCACACAGTCTTTTACCCAGGATAGGGGAATCAAGAAGTAGGTTTAAGGTGAGAGGAAGAAATATTTAATAGGAACTTGAGGGGCAGCTTTTCCCACAGAGGCTGGTGGGTGCATGAAACGAGCTGCAGAGGAGGTAGTCGAGGCTATAACAACATTTGTAATACATTTGGACAAGTATGTGGACAGAATAGGTTTATATGGGCTAAAGGCTGGCAAGGAACTAGCTTAGAAGGGGCATTTTGGTCAGCATGGATGAGTTGGGCTGAAGGGCCTGTTTCCATGACTCAGTCATCAGCAACACAGCAGAAGAGAAGTGGTTTCTTGTGCTCAAGGTGGAAATAGAAAAAAATCAAAATCAAACTGATTTTTAACTACAGGTTATTAAATGCAAGGTTTTCGAGATAGGCAGAATGTTGAGGAGTTGGGAGTGTCCATTCTCAAAATTGAGAGGTTACGAGAGGATACAGATATGAAATCTGTGCAGTCAGCAAAACTGAAATTAATTAACTCCCACTGACTAATCAGGAAAGTCATCAGCCAGACATCATGTGGCTTCTGACTGCAGGGACACAGACATGTATATAGAGAGTGGTTTGTGAACATTCACCATATTGTTATAGCTTAAAGCCCTGTCCCACTGTACGAGTTCATTCAAGTTCTCCCGAGCTTGCCCTGATTCGAACTTGGAGATTTATGGTAATGGCCACTCATCGGTACTCGGGGTCTCGTGGAAATGTTTCAACATGTTGAAAAATCTTCACGAGTCTTCCCGAGCTTACCTGCCGTTAGCGAGTCTTCCCGAGTACCTGCCGTTCGTTACGAGCCGCTAAGAGACGTCCCCGAGCTCCGACGTACCCGCTACGTTCATTCTACGTGCTTACCACGAGTTTGATTTTTTTTTTAAACTCGGAGAGCACTTGAATGAACTTGTACAGTGGGACAGGGCCAGACAGAGACGAGAGGTCCGATCAAGAGCTGGAGATGGACTGAAGAAGATAGAACATTACAGCACAAGAACAGGCCCTTTGGCCCACAATATCTGTGCCGAACAAGACCAACTTTTATCTGCCTGCACGTGATCCATATCCCTGCATTCCTTGCATATCCATGTGCCTATCTAAAAGCCTCTTAAATTTAGTTTAGTTTAGTTTCGAGAAACAGGCCCTTCGGCCCATCGAGTTCCCCATCGACCAGTGATCCCCGTACACTAACACTACCCTACACACACTAGGGACAATTTTCATTTACACCGAGCCAATTAACCTACAAACTTGTATGTCATTGGAATGTGGGAGGAATCCGAAGATCTTGGAGAAAACCCACGCAGGTCACGGAGAGAACGTGCAAACTCCGTACAGACAGCACCCGTAGTGAGGTTTGAAATCAGGGTGTCTCTGGTGCTGTGAGGCAGCAACTCTACAGCAACTCTACATTGTGCCGCCCATTATTATCTGCCACCACCACCAACCAGGCAGTGTGTTCCTTCTTCTTAGGCCCCCTTCGGTCATGGCTGGCCATGGGTGTCTCCAGGGTTGGAGGACGTCTGTGCGTTACTTTGTTTAACGTGGGGAGACTGGTGCACAGACAGCCACCCCACGGTCCTTGACAGATCTGGGTCAGGATCCAGTGGCATGGTCCAAGACGACCGGAGTCCCTTTTCTGCTGCGGCCTTCATCCGCCTTCCCAGCCGTTGTGATGCTCCACTAAGGTCAGCCATCGTCCTCCGCCTGTTCCACCGTTGAGGTCTTGGTTGGATTGCTCTTTGTCAGAGACCTCCCCCTCGACCTTCCTGCCATGGGTGGCCCTACCAGGAGCATAGCTCCAGACGGCATCACTCTCAGGATCTCAGGTCCACACAAGCTTCTCCACCACGACAAGGTGACAATCCACGGAGAAGTGTGTTCCAGGCACCGTGTAAAAAACGTGTCCCACATATCTCCTTAAAACTTTACCCCTCTCACCTTAAAGCTATGCCCTCTAGTCTTTGACATTTACACCCTGGGAAAAGGTTCTGACTGTCTACCCACGAGGAGATTAATGCATTCTGCGTTTATAATGGAGGAATCCAACACACAAATTGTCTTAGAGTCATAGAGCTGAACGGTATGGAAACAGGCCCTTCGGCCCACCTTGTCCATGCTGACCAAGTTTGCATTCTGGGTTTGTCCCATTTGCCTGCATTTGGCCCATATCCCTCTAAACCCTATCCATTTATCTGTCCAAATGTCTTTCAAAAGTTGTCATTGTATTCACTTCTACAGCTTGCTCTGGCAGCTCGTTCCAGATACAGATTACCCTCTGAATGAAAAATTTGCCCCTGAGGTCTCTTCTTTAATCTCTCACCTCTCACCTTAAGCCCGTGCCCTCTAGTTTTAGAATCCTCTATCCTGGGGGAAAAAGACTGTGAGCGTTCACTTTATCCGTGCCCTCATGATCTTGTGCACCTAAATAAGGTCACCCCTCAGCCCCCTACGCTCCAAATAAAAAAGTCCTAGACTAACCCCACTCTCCCTGTAACTCAAGTCCAGGTAACATCCTGGTGAATCTCCTCTGCACCCTTTCCAAATGAATGACATCCTTCCTGTAGCTGGGCGACCAGAACTACACACAGTGTGGTCTCCAAGTGTGGTCTCACCAACGACTTGTACAGCTACATCGTGAGGTCCCTGCCTTTGTACTCGGTGCCCTTCCCAATGAAGGCAAACACCTTCTTCACCACCCTGTCCACCTGACTAGCCACCTTCAGGGAACTGTGCACCCATATCTCACATCTCTCCAACCTCCACCAACCTCATCTACTGTATCCGCTGTTCCGGGTGTCAACTTCTCTACAGCGGCGAGACCAAGCGCAGCCTCGGCGATTGTTTCGCTGAACACCTCCGCTCAGTCCGTCTTAACCTACCTGACCGCCCGGTGGCTCAGCACTTCAACTCCCCCTCCCACTCCCAATCTGACCTTTCTGTCCTGGGCCTCCTCCATTGTCAGAGTGAGGCCCAGCGCAAATTGGAGGAACAGCACCTCATATTTTGCTTGGGCAGCTTACCACCCAGCGGTATGAACATTGACTTCTCTAACTTCAGATAGCCCTTGCTTTCTCTCTCCTTCCCCTTTCCAATTCTCCCACTTAAGGCTCTGTCTTACCTGTTTGCGGTCATCGGCAGTGAAGCGCGGCGTCGCCGGTAGCGGGGACCGCGCGGCAACGGCGAGAGCGCCGAGCCCTATCCACCGGAGCGCCGCACGGATGCTGCAACGGGGGCCGAGTAATTAAAACACGGCGGGTCCCACGTGCTTGCGGTAAGTAAAAAAAAGGGCTGGCCGACTGCGATGACGTCGGCCCGCCGCACGTGACTCACTAGCGGCGGCTGTGGCGGCGGCCATCCTGATCGCGGCGCTGTAGCGGTGGCTGTGCCTGCGGCCGTGCCGCACACGTGCCTCACTGGCGGAGGCACGTGCCTCACTGGCGGAGGCTGTGGCAGTGGAGGTTTGACGCACGGTGCTCGAGCCACACTGGCGGCGGCCCGTGCGGGCGGCCGTGCCACACTCGTGCATCACTGGTGGAGGTTGTGCGGTGAGTATATAGTTTTCGACATTGTCGGTTTTATTTTAGCACCGTGCGGTGTTGGGAACACCGCCGCACGGCCCCGGAATTGTACGTTCTCACGAGTGCGCGGTCTATGGCGGCAGATTCTTCCCGTTTCGCCGCCAATGACCGCAGACTCGTGGGACAGGCCTTTTACTGTCTCCGACTACATTCTATCTTGTCCTGCCCCTCCCCTGACATCAGTGTGAAGAAGGGTTTCGACCCGAAACGTCGCCCATTACTTCTCTCCTAAGATGCTGCCTCACCCGCTGAGTACTCCAGCATTTTGTGTCTACCCCAGATCTCTCTCTTCTGCAACCCTCCCCAGGGCTCACCAGAGCGATCACAGTGTAAGTACTGATCTACAGACGCGAGGAACTGCAGATGCTGGATTCTTGAGCAAAACACAAAGTGCTGGAGGAACTCAGTGGGTCAGGCAGCATCTGAGGGGGGAATGGACAGACAATGTTTTGGATTGGGACTCTGAATTACTGTTAAAAACACAAAGTACTTGTGCTATAACACCAGGATAAGCGCTCAACAAGAACACCAAGCCCAATGCCAAAGTAGCATCCAAACCATACACACTTATGCCATGCGACAATTGTAGCAGCGCCTGCTAGCGCACGCAGATATCAAACCCGGCGTTCGGAAGCCGTGGTCACGTGACTCGGGAGGGGCTGTTGTTTTCGCGCGTTTTTTTCCCTTGCGCGCGTCTGTTCAGCGCTGACCACCGATGTGGCCAGACGTGTCTGTTAAACCTGTATGCTGCAACTTGAACTTTCGAATAAAGTATTGTTGAAAACTCCAGGAGTCGTTTATCAGACCACTAAATTGGTGACCCCGACCTGTCTAGCCGTCGTTAGACAACAGAATTATGCAAGAGGTGCACAAGGCCAGTACGAGGCAGGGCTCACCGGCCTTCAAACTGCCAGCTTTTTGGCCCGATCAACCTCAGGTGTGGTTCGCCCATGTGGTGGCACATTTTCATCTACATTGCATCGACCATGACGACACCATGTATTTTCATGTGGTAGGAGCATTACCACAGGATTGTGCCTCGAGGCTGTTGCCCTTTATCAGAGACCCTCCATCCAGCGGCAAGTACGAAGGGTTGAAGGCACTGTTATTTCATGCCTACGGTCTTACCCATAGAGACAGGGCAGCAAGACTGCTACATATGGACTGCATCGGGCGACCGAAGGCCATCGACGATCATGGCAAAGTTGTTGGCCCTAATGGACGGGCACCGCCCCTGCTTGCTTTTTGAACAAGCGTTCTTAGAGCAGATGCCCGACGAAGTGCAGCTGATGCTAGCGGGAGCCGATTTCAGCGACCCGCAGCGGCTCGCGGAAAGAGCCGACGAGCTGTGGGCGCTCAGATGGCGGGACGTACACGCCGTCGCCCGCCCCATGGTCACGCAACGGGTGCAGCCGTACCGACATCGGGAGGAGGAAGAGACCCAGCCCAGCGTCGAAGACGAATCGTCGCGGCCAGTGGTCTGCAACCAACGGAGATGGTGCTACTACCACCAACGCTACGGAATGGAAGCCCGAAGATGTTGGAGCCCTTGTTCGTTTACGGGAAACGCCCAGGCCGATCGTCCATAGAGGCGAATGCGATCGGCCCCAATGTACGCCTCTTCGACCGTGATCGCCACCCTGGCCACCGTTTCCTGGTGGACAGATGCCCATGCCAGTATCCTGCCTCCAAGCGCCCGAGACGTCCATGCCGGTAAGGTGGGACCTGTCCTTTCGCCCGTTAACAGATATTCGCACCTATGGCACGCGGACCGCAAAACTAAATATCAACTCCCACCAGTACAGGTGGAAGTTTATCGTTGCTGACGTCACCCAACCGATCCTGGGGGCCGATTTCTTGCGCGCGTTCTCCCTGTTAGTAGATGTACGGGGTGGTCGCATGATCCCTGCGCCGGGACCATGCCCCAAGCCACGCAATCCGTCAACTCGCCGAGGTAGCTGAGATCCAGCAACCTTTCACAGCCCTGCTCGCCAATTTCCCAGGCCACGCCCCGTCATGGCGTGGTCCACCACATTCCCACTGAGGGTCCGCCAGTGCACGCCCGCGCGCGCCGTCTCCCGCCCGATAAACTGCGCATCGCACGAGACGAGTTCCAACTCATGGAGGACATGGGGATTGTCCGGTGGTCGGATAGACCTTGGACACATGGTGCCCAAAGCATCTGGGGGCTGGAGACCTTGCGGTGATTACAGGCGTTTGAACGCAGTAACTACAGTCGACGGGTATCCAATCCCGAACATCCAGGATTTCTCGGCCCATCTGGAAGGTGCGACCATCTTCTCGAAGGTCGACCTTATCCGCGGGTACAATCAAATCCCGGTCCACCCCGACGACGTCCCTAAAACGGCCACCATTACCCCTTTCGGCCTTTTCGAGTGGCTCAGAATGCCTTTTGGCTTGAAGAACGCAGCTCAGGAGTTCTATAAGCTAATGGATCAGGTCGGCCGGGGTTTGCCGTTTATTTTCATCTACCTAGATGACATCCTGGTAGCCAGCCGCTCGCAGGCAGAGCATACCAAGCACCTCCGCCTACTTTTCGAATGGCTGCACAAACACGGGTTGGTGATCAACCCCGAGAAGTGCCAGTTCGGTCTGTGCTCCATCTCGTTCCTAGGGCATAGCATCACCTCTCAGGGAGCGCAACCACTGCCCGAGAAAGTCTACGCTATCCGTCATTTCCCCAGGCCATTATCGGTCAAGGGTCTGCAGGAGTTTATCGGAATGGTTAACTTTTACCACCGATTTGTCCCATCGGCAGCCGCCATCATGCGGCCGCTATTCCAATGCCTGGCCGATAAGCCCAAGGACCTGGTCTGGTCCGAAGAGGCACAGAAGGCATTCGAGGGGGCTAAGACCGCATTGGCCAACGCCACTATGCTGGTACACCCTAGGGCTACGGCCCAAACGGCCCTCACCGTGGACGCCTCCGACGTCGCGGTAGGCGCCGTCCACGAGCAGCGGGCAGGTAATCGCTGGGTGCCGTTTGCATTTTCCAGCAGGCAACTGCGAGCCCCCGAAGTTAAATACAACGCTTTCGACCGGGAGCTCCTTGCTCTTTACCTAGCAATCCGTCATTTTCGATATTTCCTGGAGGGGCGCGCTTTCACTGCGTTCACCGACCACAATCCGTTAACTTTCGCCTTGTCCAAGGTTTCCGACCCTTGGTCCGCCAGTCAGCAACGGCACCTCGCCTACATTTCCGAATTCACGTCTGATATTCGGCATGTGGCAGGGAAGCTGAATGTTGTGGCCGACGCGTTATCCCATCCAGCGCTGCCCGAAGTTTCCGGGCTTAGTCTAGGCGTCGATTACGAAGAACTGGCAGCCGCCCAACGGGCAGATGCCGGTATGGAGATTTATCGCAATGCTGAATCAGGACTGAAGCTGGTCAAAGTGCCATGCGGCAACTCCGGCGTGCAAGTCCTTTGTGATATTTCCACTGGTAAAGCCCGTCCGATTGTCCCAGTCGCATGGCGTCGTCGGATTTTCGACACCATCCACAGCCTAGCGCACCCGTCCATTCGCGCTACCTCTGCTTTGGTCGCGGCGAAGTTCATCTTGCACGGGTTAAGGAAGCAGGTCGCTGCATGGGCACGTTCCTGCATCCCATGCCAGACCTCCAAAGTGCAGAGACATGTACACCCGCCGGTCCAGGATTTTGCCGTCCCGGATGGCAGGTTCCTGCACATCCATGTAGACCTGGTAGGTCCCCTGCCTTGTTCGCGCGGGGCTACCCACTTACTGACTATCGTAGACAGGTTTACCAGGTGGGCGGAGGCAATCCCGTTGGCGGATACTTCTGCTGATGCATGTGCGAGGGCCATGGTATCTCATTGGATCGCTCGTTTCAGGGTCCCCTCACACATTACCACCGATAGGGGGGCCCAATTCACGTTTTCATTGTGGTGTGGTATGGCGCAGCTGTATGGGGCGAAGCTGCACCAGACTACTGCTTATCACCCGGAGTCTAACGGGTTAGTTGAGCGGTTCCACCTTAAGTCTGCATTAAAAGCCAGGCTCTCCAGCCTCGATTGGGTCGACCAGTTACCTTGGGTCCTCCTTGGCATCAGAACAACTCCTAAGGAGGACCGCAAAGCCTCCTCGGCCGAGTTAGTTTATGGCTCGGTTTTACAGGTTCTTCGCGAGCTGGCGCGCGCTTTGGTCCCGGTTATCACTTCCCGGCATGGTTAGTCTTCGGTGCATGTGCCTACTATGTTACGGGATTGTGCTTATGTTTTTCTCCGTAGAGACGCTCATCGCTCGCCGTTACAGCTGGTGTACGAGGGTCCGTACAAGGTGCTCAGTACTGGTGTCTCGACGTTCACGTTGGACATGGGTGGCAAGGAGGAGTTTGTGTCCGTGAGCCGCCTGAATCCTGCACACATTGACGAGGATAGCCCAGTAACAGTGGCTACTCCATGGCGTAGAGGACGTCCACCTGCTGTTTTGCCGCCCTCTGCACCTGTTTCCTCCGGTCGCGTTTCTACGGTCCCCTTTGTTACGCCCGTCCCTCGTTCGCGTTTTTCGCGTCCCCCCGGTCCTGTTGTACCGGTCCCAAATGTTACGCTCACCCCACGACCTCGTACCACGCATTCCGGTCGTACCGTCCGTTTCCGTACCGCGGATTCTTGGGAGGGCCATGTAGTGGCGCTTGCTAGCGCACGCAGATATCGAGCCCGGCGTTCGGAAGCCACGGTCACGTGACTCGGGAGGGGCTGGTGTTTTTGCGCGTTTTTTCCCTTGCGCGCGTCAGTTCAGCGCTGACCACCGATGTGGCCAGACGTGTCTGTTAAACCTGTATGCTGCAACTTGAACTTTCGAATAAAGTATTGTTGAAAACTCCAGGAGTCGTTTATCAGACCACTAAACAATAACTAACTACATATTGAATAATAGCCTATCTACATGTTAAACACACAAGCTAAATGTTTAACCAAGTAACCCAATCCCAATGCCACATGAGATCTAAATGATTTTATACAGTTAAATTATGGGAAGTTTAGTTTAGTTTAGCTACAGCATGGAAACAGGCCCTTCAGCCCACCGAGACCACGCCGACCATCGATCACCCAGACACTAATTCTATGCTTCACTCTAGGGCAATTTACAGAAGCCAATTAACCTACAAATCTGCACGTCTTTGGAGAGTGGGTGGAAACTGGAGCACCCGGAGAAAACCCACGCGGTCACAGGGAAAACGTGAAAACTCCGTACAGACAGCAGCCGTAGTCAGAATCGAACCCGGGTCTCTGGCACTGTGAGGCAGTAACTCTACTTCTGCACCACCCATGCCAACGCTTCTTGCGACTGACCTGGTGTGGTGAACCAAAGTACAACGCCTCACGTTTGTCAGAGTTCAATTCCATTTGCCATTCCTTGGCCGACCTTCCCAAATGATCTAGATCCTGTTGTAAACTCAGATATCCTTCCTCTCCCTCCACTTTACCACCAATTGTTCTGCCACGTTGTCAAATGTTTTCATCCAGACTTTGCAACTATAACAGTGGCGCAGTGGGTAGAGCTACTCCCTTCACAGCGCCACAGACCCGGATTCGATCCTGACCTCGTGTGCTGTCTGTGTGGAGTTTGCACGTTCTCCCTGTGACTGCGTGTGTTTTCTCCAGGTGCTCTGGTTTTCTCCCACATCTCAAAGACGTGCATGTTTTGGCACATGGGCCTTCACCATTTGCAGTTTTGGTCTCCTAATTTGTGGAAGGACATTCTTGCTATTGAGGGAGTGCAGCGTAGGTTCACAAGGTTAATTTCCGGGATGGCGGGACTGTCATATGATGAAAGAATGCCATGGAGCGACTGGGCATGTATACACTGGAATTTAGAAGGATGAGAGTGGAACTTATAGAAACATATAAAATTATTAAGGGATTGGTCATTCTAGAGGCAGGAAACATGTTTCCGATGTTGGGGGAATTCAGAACCAGGGGCCACAGTTTAAGAATAAGGGGTAGGCCATTTAGAATTGAGATGAGAAAAAAAGTTTTCACACGGAGTTGTGAATTTGTGGAATTTTCTGCCTCAGAAGGCAGTGGAGGCCGATTCACTGGATGCATTCAAAATAGAGTTAGATAGAGCTCTTAGGGCTAACAGAATCAAGGGATATGGGGAGAAGGCAGGAACGGGGTACTGATTGTGAATGATCAGCCATGATCACATTGAATGGCGGTGCTGGCTCTAAGGGCCAAATGGCCTATTCCTGCTCCTATTGTCCACGTATCTATGTCTATGTATCTATGTATCTATCAGTCAGAGGACTCAGTATAGAAGTTGGGAGGTCATGTTGCAGTTGTATAAGACGTTGGTGAAGCCGCATTAAGAGTATTATGTTCAGTACTGAGCACCATGTTATAGGAAAGATGTTGTCAAGCTGAAGAGGGTTCAGAGAAGCTTTACAAGGGCATGTGGGCCTGAGCTATAGGGAGAGGTTGAGCAGATTAAGAATTGGAGTGCAGGAGGATGAGGGGTGACCTCATCGAGAGAAAATCATGAGAGGAATAGATCGGGTGGATGCACAGTCTCGGGATGCACAGTCTCTTGCCCAGAGTAGGAGGATTGAGAACCAGAGGACATAGGTTTAAGGTGAGGGGGGAAGGTTTAATAGGAATCTGAGGGGCAACCTTTTCACACAAAGGGTGGTGGGTATTTGGAATGAGCTGCCAGAGGAGGTACTGTAGTTGAGTCAGGTACTATCACAATAGACAATACACAATAGACAATAGACAATAGGTGCAGGAGTAGGCCATTTGGCCCTTCGAGCCAGCACCGCCATTCAATGTGATCATGGCTGATCATTCCCAATCAGTGCCCCGTTCCTGCCTTCTCCCCATATCCCCTGACTCCGCTATCTTTAAGAGCCCTATCCAGCTCTCTCTTGAAAGTATCCAAAGAACCGGCCTTCACCGCCCTCTGAGGCAGAGAATTCCACAGACTCACAACTCTCTGTGTGAAAAAGTGTTTCCTCATCTCCGTTCTATATGGCTTACCCCTTATTCTTAAACTGTGGCCCCTGGTTCTGGACTCCCCCAACATAGGGAACATGTTTCCTGCCTCTAGCGTGTCCAAACCCTTGATAATCTTTTATGTTTCAATAAGATTCCCTCTCATCCTTCTAAATTCCAGAGTACACAAGCCCAGCTGCTCCAATCTATTAAAATATGACAGTCCCGCCATCCCAGGAATTAACCTCGTGTACCTAAGGTGCACTCCCTCAATAGCAAGAATGTCCTTCCTCAAGTTTGGAGACCAAAACTACATTCAATACTACCGGTGTGGTCTCACTAGGGCCGCGTACAACTGCAGAAGGACCTCTTTGCTCCTATACTCAACTCCTCTTGTTATGAGGGCCAACATGCCATTCGCTTTCTTCACTGCCTGCTGTACCTGCATGCTTACTTTCATTGACTGATGAACAAGGAGCCCCAGATCCCGTTGTACTTCCCCTTTTCCCAACTTGACACCATTTAGATAATAATCTGCCTTTCTGTTTTTGCTACCAAAGTGGATAACCTCACATTTATCCACATTAAACTGCATCTGCCATGCATCTGCCCATTCACCCAACCTGTCCAATCACCCTGCATTCTCATAGCATCCTCCTCACAGTTCACACTGCCACCCAGCTTTGTGTCGTCTCCAAATTTGCTAATGTTACTTTGAATCCCTTCATCTAAATCATTGATGTATATTGTAAATAGCTGCGGTCCCAGCACCGAGCCTTGCGGTACCCTACTAGTCACTGCCTGCCATTCTGAAAGGGACCCGTTAATCCCTACTCTTTGTTTCCTGTCTGCCAACCAATTTTCTATCCATGTCAGCACTCTACCCCCAATACCATGTGCCCTAATTTTGCCCACTAATCTCCTATGTGGGACCTTATCAAATGCCTTCTGAAAGTCCAGGTACACTACATCCACTGGCTCTCCTTTGTCCATTTTCCTAGTTACATCCTCAAAAAATTCCACAAGATTAGTCAAGCATGATTTCCCCTTCGTAAATCCATGCTGACTCGGACCGATCCTGTTACTGCTATCCAAATGTGCGGATATTTCATCTTTTATAATTGACTCCAGCATCTTCCCCACCACCGATGTCAGGCTAACTGGTCTATAATTCCCTGTTTTCTCTCTCCCGCCTTTCTTAAAAAGTGGAATAACATTAGGTACCCTCCCATCCACAGGAACTGATCCTGAATCTATAGAACATTGGAAAATGATCACCAATGCATCTATGATTTCTAGAGCCACTTCCTTAAGTACCCTGGGATGCAGACCATCAGGCCCTGGGGATTTATCAGCCTTCAGTCCCATCAGTCTACCCAACACCATTTCATGCCTAATGTGGATTTTATTCAGTTCCTCCGTCACCCCAGATCCTCTGGCCACTACTATATCAGGAAGATTGTTTGTGTCCTCCTTAGTGAAGACGGATCCAAAGTACCTGTTCAACTCATCTGCCATTTCCTTGTTCCCCATAATAAATTCACCTTTTTCAGTCTTCAAGGGTCCAACTTTGGTCTTAACTAATTTTTTCCTCTTCACATACCTAAAGAAGCTTTTACTCTCCTCCTTTCTATTCTTGGCTAGCTTACCTTCGTACCTCATCTTTTCTCCCCGTATTGCCTTTTTAGTTATCTTCTGTTTCTCTTTAAACATTACCCAATCATCTTGCTTCCCGCTCATCTTCGCTACGTTGTACTTCTTCTCTTTTATTTTTATACTGTCCCTGACTTCCCTTGTCAGTCACGGTCGTTCCTTACTCCCCTTGGAATCTTTCTTCCTCTTTGGAATGAACTGATCCTGCACCTTCTGTATTATTCCTAGAAATACCTGCCATTGTTGTTCCACTGTCATCCCTGCCAGGGTATCTTTCCAGTCAACTTTGGCCAGCTCCTCCCTCATTGCTCCATAGTCCCCTTTATTCAACTGTAATACTCACACCTCCGATTTACCCTTCTCCCTCTCAAATTGTAGATTAAAACTTATCATATTATGGTCACTACCTCCTGATGGCTCCTTAACCTCAAGTTCCCTTATCAAATCTGGTTCATTACACAACACTAAATCCAGAATTGCCTTCTCCCTGGTAGGTTGTTTAAGACAGGTACATAGATAGGACAGGTTTGATATGCATCAAATATAGGCAGGTGGAACTAGTGTAGATGATATGTGTTGGTTGGTGTGGGCAAGTTGGGTTTGGTCAGAATCTGTGGATCATGTGGTGAGTGGGTCACCGCCTGACACCAAGGCCTTTCCATTATCTACGAGGCATGATTCAGGAGTGCAATGGAGTACCATGCACCTGCCCGGCTGTAGTTAGTCCATGCTCTCCACATCCGCAACACTATCCCGATCTACAAGGCACGAGTCGGGAGTGTGATGGAACAATCTCCACTTGCCTGGATCAACGTCTAGAAAGAACTTTACCATCATCCAGGACAAAGCAGCCGCTCGATCACCCCCCCCCCCCCCACATCTACCCCCCCCTAAACACGCCCTCCCGCCACCACCGGCCCAAAGTGGCTGCAGTGCACACTGTCTACAGAACACACTGCAGTTACTCCCACCTCACCTGTATCCACCTATCACTTGCCAAGCTCCTCCTCTCTTCCAGCTTTCTACCCCCATGCTACAATCAGTCTGAAGAAAGCTCCTGATCCAAAACGTCACCTATCCATGTTCGCCAGAGATGCTGCCTGACCCGCTGAGTTAATCCAGCACTCTGTGTCTTTTTTCTGTAAATCAGCATCTGCAGTTTCTTGTGTCTACCACCATCTGCAGGCTCCCTTGTGAATTACATGCCGTCCTGACTTTGAAACATATCACTGGTCCATTTATTGTCACTGGGTCTAAGTCGTGGAGGTCCCTCCCCAAAACACCATGGGAACACCTTCACCAGAAGGATGGCAGCAATTCAAGAAGGCAGCTCTCCCCCACAGTAATCAGTGGATTAAAGATGGGCAATAAATAGTGGCCTCATCAGTGAGAAAGTCATAAGGTCATAAGGAATAGTAGAATTAGGCTATTCTGCCCACCAAGTCTACTCCGCCACTAAATCATGGCTGATCCATCTCGCCCTCCTAACCCCATTCTCCTGCCTTCTCCCCATAACCTCTGGCACCCGCACTAATCAAGAATTATATATAATTCACACTTTTGTGCACTGTCTGAGACTGTGTGTCTGTGATGCTGCTGCAAGCATGATTTTCATTGTAGCCTTAACTCACTGCACTTGTGTATATGACAATATGCTCGACAGGATTGGATCTGAATAAAGATGATATTCAACATATGCAAAAATTAGATATTTTAAATAATATGTTATAAATATAGAAAATATTCAATTATTTAACGTGCTAATATAAAAATAGAAGATCCTGAAAATATTCAGCGGGTCAGGCAGCATCTGTGGAGCGAAAAAGAGGATTATCGTTTCAGATGAGTCATATTTTATCCACAGGGTAGCATGGTGGTGCAGCGGGTAGAGCTGCTGCATCACAGCACCAGAGATCCAGGTTCGATCCTGACCACGGGTGCTGTCTGTATGGAGTTTGTACGTTCTCCCTGTAACTGCGTGGGTTTTCTCCGGGTGCTCCGGTTTCCTCCCACACTCCAAAGACGTGCAGGTGTGTAGGTTGATCGGCAATTGTTCTGTAATTTCCCAGCATCTGAAGTCTGCAGTGTCTCCAATAATCCCGTGTTTCTCACTCATTTTATTTACCTGTGCTGCCTCCTGCAGGAGTTCTTGGGCTGTGTAGACAGGAACTGCAGATGCTGGTTTACACCAAAGATAGGCACAAAGGATAGACCATAAAAACTCAGCGGGACAGACAATTCTGTGGAGAAGGAATGGGTGACGTTTCAGATCGAGACCCTTCTTCAGACTGAGAGTCAGGGAAGAGAGAGTCTCGAGATATGGAAGGGTAAGGTGTGAAAAAGACAAATCAAAGCAGACTATGTTAAGGAAATGTAGAATGGTTCATTGTTGGTTGAGGGGAAGGAGACAACGAGGCATACAAACAGTAAAATTAATCAGGTGGACAGTGAAACTGGTCGGAGAACGAGGGTGGGGGAGGGATGGAGAGAGAGGGAAAGCAAGGGTTACTTGAAGTTAGAGACGTCAATGTTCACACCGCTGGGTGTAAGCTGCCCAAGCGAAACATGAGGTGCTGTTCCTCCACTTTGCGCTGGGCATCACTCTGACAATGGAGGAGGCCCAGGACAGAAAGGTCAGTGTGGGAATGGGAGGGGGAGTTAAAGTGTTTGGCAACCGGGAGCTCAGGTAGGTTTAGGAGGAGTGAGCGGAGGTGTTCCTTAAAAGACTGTTGGTGTCCTTGGCCAGAGTTGAGGGAGGAGGTATAGGGACAGTTGTTGTATTTCCTGCAGCCCCCCGGGTCTGTGCGAGCGGCCGTAGGGGACGAGGGAGTTTCTGCCGCTACGGGGGCCGCTGGTAGCAGCCAGACATGACAGGGGAATGTTTCAGTGTTGGAAACCCTCTGTAGCTCAGACCTAGACCCAGACCCAGGCCAGTGAGAGACAGCAACAGGAGGGGAGGTCAAGGTTCGACAAGCAGCAACAAAGACCTCAAAGACCTCCTTAACTATCTTGACCAGACCCCTGGTCACTCCCGAAGTTGGTCTGGTCATCAAGTATTGATTATGTAGTATGGGCCGCGGAACCGGGGGGCTGGGGGGGCTGCAGCCTCTCCACTTTTTTGGAGAGACATGCTTCATAACCCGAAATTATCCGGCCTGCAGGCATAAGTTTCTCTTCTTCTGAGGACCTCCGACATCCAGAACCTCAGAACAAGCGCACAGTGAGCTCGGGAAAACCACGACCAGACGTGGCGGAAGCCGACTGCCGCCCTAAAATGCTCTCTCACCCCCCTCAACCCCCCCCCCCCCTCCCCCCCACCCCCTACTAAATCATTGGGTCCCTATTAAATCATTCCCCTCTCACCTTAAACCTATGCCCTATAGTTTTTGATTCCCCCACCTGGAAAAAGATGATGAGGAGGAATTTATTGAATGAAATGAACATACAGTTTAGTTTAGATTAGTTTATTCTCACGTGTACAGAGGTACAGTGAAAACTTTTGTTGCGTGCTAACCAGTCAGCAGAAAGACAACACATGATTACAATCGAGCCGTCCACAGTTTACAGATATGATAAAGGGAATAG
>JAXLNO010002137.1:0-2500 GCA_038087875.1 Malacoraja senta | reverse complement strand
AGTTGTGTCTGGTTGAGTAAGTATAGTAGGGTGAAGACTATTCGATGCTTTAATTGTTCGGGGGAAGAATGAATTGCTGTACACATCTGTCTTGGTAGCTGGTATCTCAAATTGGATCGAATGCCCTCGTCTGCTCCTAATAGGTTTGGGTTTGGTGTAGGTTTGGTAATCTACGTCGAGCTGACCATTCAACATTTTGTAAAAACAGGTGAAACGGTGAGCTTTACGTCTGTCTTGGAGAGGGTTCCACCCCGACCAGTGAATTCAGAAGTTTGGTAACATTCGCTTCTCTGTCATAGGTATTAGTAACAAATCAAGCTGCCTGTCTTTGTACACGTTCGATGGAAGAAATGTTTCTATTTGTGGATGGGTCCCATGCTGCAACTGCGTAGTCCAAATATGGTCTAACGAGGGTGAAGTATAACTTCTCCTTGATAGAAGTTAAACAATGATGAAAGTTGCGCCTCAGAAAATTTAGGACACCTGTTGCTTTCACCGTTGCATGATGAGTCTGACCATTCCAACGCAGATCATTCTGCAATTTGATGCCAAGATACTTGGTTTGTTTGGATTCTTCAAGGGTGGCACCAAGGATATTGTAAGATGTTTCGCCTGGATTCCTCTTCCTGGTGACATGCATGGTTTCACATTTGGAAGGGTTGAACTGCATGCCCCATTGTTGTGACCACTTAACCATAGTATCGAGATCCTTTTGGAGGGCATCTTCATCATCAGCTGACTTAATTGGACGGTACAGCAAACAATCATCAGCGAATAGTCTGGTCGTGCTTGTGACTTTTTCATGGATGTCATTTATGTAAAGCAAAAACAGATGTGGGCCAAGTACTGTGTCCTGAGGTGTACCACTCAACACTGGATGCCAATTGGAGCTCTTTCCGTTCACACACACACGCTGAAGACGTTTTGTCAGGAAAGTGGAAATCCATCTTTTCGTGTTGGAACGAATACCATAGAAGTCAAGCTTCCGAAGCAGTCTCTGGTATGGGATGACATCAAATGCTTTAGAAAAATCCAGCACTACTAAATCCGTGATGACGTTACTATCAAGGTGCTTGGCCAGGTCATTTGTCGTCAGAATAAGCTGAGACTCACATAATCTATGCCTCCTAAATGCATGTTGGTTGTCAGCAAGAATGTTATGTTTGCTCACGTGTCTCATCAGATTACTATCAATTAAATGCTCCAGCAGTTTGCAGCAAGTACTTGTTAATGAATCAGGACGATAATTCGCCGGGTTGGTGGTTGAACCCTTCTTAAAGCGAGGAGTGATGTTAGCCTTCCTCCAATCCAGCGGAACATCACCCGAGTCAAGCGACTGTTGGAAAATGAACTGCAAAACAGGAGCCAGTTCTTCGGCCGTGATCTTGAGGGCTTGATTCTGTATCTGGTCTGGTCCAATTGCTTTTGTTGTATTGATGTTGAGCAATAACTTCTTGACACCTTCAACCGCAATTTTAATAGCAGGCATATCAGCATACGGGCTGGGCGGTAGATCTGGAAATGATGAAGGCTCCATATCTTCCCGGGTGAAAACGTGTTGAAATTGGTTTCCAAGAGCTTCTGCTTTCGCCTGGTCCTCAGTGATCAGACAGTTGTTCACTTTAATCTTCTAGATACCAGTGTTGTCTGTCCTTCTGGATTTCACATATCTCCAAAAAGCCTTGGGTTGCTCTCCCCCAAGAATAGAAGAAACATGTTGTCTATGAGCTCTCCTAATGGCACGATCGACTTGTTTTCGCACTCTAGTAAAATTGTCCCAGTCAAGTTCTGTACCCCTTTTTTTGGGACGGATATAAAACTTCTCTTTCTTACTGCAGAGACGTTTCAGTTTTGCCGAAAACCAAGGAGGACGCATACGGCCCTTAATGAGTTTTTGAAGTGGAATTGGAATTTTGTTTAAGTCCAGGCAGCAAGTACTTTTTTTTAAAGATTAAAAAGTGGGAGGATGAGGGGCTATGGGTGAGTGGTGGAATATTGCGTTGAGGGAACAGGTTGCGTTGGGGGATGGGGGGAGGAGGTGAGCGCCAATGTGTCACAATGGGATCTCATTTACATTTAAAAACTCGTTGTCCCCAATAAAAGCACGCTGGGCACAGACACTGACACAGACCCAGACAGGGCCCGGAGCCGCGCTCCTCCCTCCCCCTCCTGCGGCTCAAGACGGCAGCCTCAAAATCTCACATTCAGTTATTTTACAATGCTGTGCATGCAGAGCCGCGGAAGGGGAGAGGATGAGGGTGAGACAACTAGCCGCCGGAGGGGGAGGGAGAAGGAGAAGCCTCCCCGTGGGACCGCCCGCACCGGGTCAAACCACAGCCCAGGGCCCCTGAGCGCAGCTGGACACAGACATAGACATGGACACGGACTGGGCCCCGAGCCGTGCTCCCCCCTCCCGTGGCTCCAGAGCTTGAACCACAGCCCAGGGTCCAGGCTGCACAAAGACAGAGACACAGACACGGTCTGGGCCTGGAGCCGCATT
>JAXLNO010002136.1:0-98835 GCA_038087875.1 Malacoraja senta | reverse complement strand
GAGAGAGACAGAGGGGGAGAGAGGGAGCCAGAGAGAAACAGATAGACAGAGAGAGAGAGAGACAAAGTGAGAGACAGATAGTGAGACACAGACAGAGAGAGAGATACAGAGAGAGATAGACAGAGAGAGAGAGACAGAAAAACTGACAAAGCGTGAGAGAGAGATACAGAGAGAGAGAGAGAGAGAGAGAGAGAGAGAGACACAGAGAGGAGAGACAGTGAGAGAGAGAGAGACGGAAACAGAGGGAGACAGATACGGAGACAGAGTGAGAGACACACTCACGCACAGAGGCAGAGAGAGGGAAAGACAGGGAGAGAAACAGATAGAGAGCGAGGTAGCGAGAGAGAGAGAGACAGAAAGAGAGAGAGCTGAGAGAGACACAGAGAGAGAGAGAGAGAGAGAGATAGAGGGAGAGATAAAGAGAGAGAGAGCGACATACAGAGAGATAGACAGAGAGAGAGTGAGAGAAGCAGAGGGAGAAACACAGAGAGAGTGAGAGACAGTAAGAGACAGAGAGAGAGACAGAGACAGAGAGACAGAGAGAGAGGCAGATAGTGAGAGAGGCAGAGAGAGAGAGATACAGAGAGAGAGAGAGAGAGAGAGAGAGAGAAACAGACAGATACAGAGAGGGTCAGAGAGAGAAAGAGAGACACACACAGAGGCAGACACAGAGAGAGACAGGGATGCAGAGAGTGAGAGACGGAGAGATACAGAGGGAGAGAGAGACAGAGAGAGAGGGGGAGACAGAGATAGAGAAAGAGACAGACAGAGAGAGAGGCAGTGAGAGAGAGAGACAGAAAGAGAGGGAGAGACAGAGTGGGACAGAGGGGCAGAGAGAGAGAGACCGAGCGATAGATAGATATATATATACTAGACCAAGTGCAGACCCGTTGGGTCTGGTCCCCGAAAGTGCTTGACACCCCGGGGTGTTGTTCCCGAACGTGCTTCAGACCCCGGGGTGAAAATGGTGGAAAAAAAGATGGCGTCGTTTTTGGAAAAAATTGGAGAAAATCGGCGGAAAAAAGATGGCGTCGTTTTCGGAAAAAATCGGAGACAATCACATGGGGGTGGGGGGTGGATTTTATTTAAAAAAACGTGTACATAAACAGGACCGAATTTATTCAGGAGTGGCTATTCGTAAAGATAAATGTCATCTCTTTGGAAATGGTAAAAAAATATGGGCCTTTCCGCGCGCTGTGTGGGCCAGGGGCGGTATCAAACGTGCAGACCCGTTGGGTCTGGACACCGAACGTGCGTTTGGGGCGGGGGGCTGTGACGTCACACTAACCACCTGTTGGGTCTGTACCTCCAAAGCAGGGTTGCGGGGTGTGAATCTGGCACCCACAAACACACACACTCATCACACCCCTTGATATTATATTAATATTTTAATTTTCTTCTTTTATTCCATCTCCACCCTATCCACTGACGAATAGCCCTCACCTCTCAGGTACGTCTCGAGGGGGGGGTGGTGCAGAGAGAGAAATTTAATGTTAGAAAAAAAAATTGTGAGGTGGGGAGGAGGAGGGTTGAGAGGAAGGGGGGTGAGGAAGGTGGGGAGAGAGGAGGGTGAGAGAGGAGAGGGGTGGAGAGAGGAAGAAGAGGATGGGGAGAGAGGTGAAGGGGGTGGGTTGGAGCAGGCGTGCATGAGTTGAGTCGCGGGCTGTGAAGAGAGAAGGGCAGAGAGAGAGAGAGAGGGAGAGACAGAGAGACTGGTACACACAATAAAACTCGAGAAACTGCGGGTGCAGCAGCATCTATGGAGTGAAGGAAATAGGCAATGCTTTGGCGGAAACCCATCCTCAGACGGGTTTTCACGAAACGTCTATTTCTTTTGATACATAGATGCTGCTGCACCCGCTGAGGTTATGAGACTGTTGGCGGGCTGTTTTCCCAACGCGCGTTTGCGGGAGGGGGGGGGGCTGCGGCATTACACTCACACTAACCACCCCCAAACACAGGCGGGGGGGAGGGGTGGAGAGGAAGACGGGGGTGGGGAGAGAAGAGGAGACGGGGTGGGGAGAGAAGAGGAGAGGGGGAGGGAGTGGAGAGGGGGAGGAGGAAAGGGGAGAAATTGGGGAGGGAGAAGAGAGCAGGGTGGGGGAGAGGGAGGGGGAGGAGAGTGGGGAGGGCAGGAAGGGGGGAGAGGGGATGTTAGAGGTGGAGAGAGGGGAGGAGGGGAAGGGGAGAGGAGTAGGGGGAAGAGAGGGAGAGAAGGAGGGGGGAGGGATAGAGGTGGGGGAGGGGAGAGTGGAAGAGTGGGGAGTGAGAGAAGGGAGAGGGGTGGGGAGGGGGTTGTGGAGGGAGATGGGGATGGGTTTGGGAGTTAAGTGGAAGAATGGGGAGGGAGATGGAGAGGTGTAGGGGGAGTTGTGGAAGTGGGAGAGAGGGAGGGGGAGAGGTGTAGGGGGAGTGGTGGAAGTGGGAGAGAGGGAGGGGGAGAGGTGTAGGGGGAGTGGTTGAAGAGGGATAGCGGGGTAGGGGGGAGGGGACGGGGTGAGAGAGGGAAGGGGGATGTGGGAGAGAGTAATGGGGGGTGGGAGGAGGGAGGGGGATGAGAGGGAGAGGGGTGAGAGAGGGATGGAGAGGGGAGGAGAGGGGTGGGTAAGGCGAGGAGAAGGGTAGAGAGGTGTGGGGGAGGGTGGAGGGTGGCGACGGGGTTGGGAGAGAAGAGGGGGGAGGGGGAGAGGGAGACGGGGTGGGGAGAGAACAGGGGAGGGAGGGGAGGGAGGAGAGAGGGGGAGGAGGAAAGGGGAGAGATTGGTGAGGGAGAAGAGAGCAGGTGGGGGAGAGGGACGGGGAGGAGAGTGGGGAGTGGGGAGGAGCGGGAGGGCAGGAAGGGGGGAGGGGATGTTAGAGGTGGAGAGAGGGGATGAGGGGAAGGGGAGAGGAGTAGGGGAAGAGAGGGAGAGAGGGAGGGGGAGGGAGAGGGGAAGAGTGGTGAGTGAGGGGCAGAGGGGTAGCGGGGAGTGGTGCAAGAGAGAGGGGAAGGGGGTAGGGGGGAGATGGGGGTGAAGAGGGGTGGTGGAGGGGGAAGAGAGGGGGTGGGGAGGGGAGGGAGGGGGAAGAGTGGGAAGGGAGAGTTGAAGTAGGAGGGGTAGGGACAGTCCATCTGTTACCCATTCCCTATCACCCCCAATCCTCTTTCTCTATTCCCACACAAGTGACGACTCCCTTCGACACAGGCTGCGGGGGTGGGGGGGGGGGGGCTGGGGCTGACCCACTGAGTTACTCCAGCACTTTGTGTCTATTTCCCTCATCCAGCTCATTAATATAAATTGTAAATAGCTGGGGTCCCAACACTGAGCCTTGCGGTACCCCACTAGTCACTGCCTGCCATTGTGAAAAGGACCCGTTTACTCCTACTCTTTGCTTCCTGTTTGCCAGCCAGTTCTCTATCCACATCAATACTGAACCCCCAATACCGTGTGCTTTAAGTTTGTATACTAATCTCTTATGTGGTACCTTGTCGAAAGCCTTCTGAAAGGCCAGATACAACACATCCACTGGTTCTCCCCTATCCACTCTACTAGTTACATCCTCGAAAAATTCTACAAGATTCGTCAGACACGATTTACCTTTCGTAAATCCATGCTGACTTTGTCCAATGATTTCACCACTTTCCAAATGTGCTGCTATCCCATCTTTAATAACTGACTCTAGCAGTTTCCCCACTACCGATGTTAGACTAACTGGTCTGTAATTCCCCGTTTTCTCTCTCCCTCTCTTCTTAAAAAGTGGGGTTACGTTTGCTACCCTCCAATCCTCAGGAACTACCCCAGAATCTAAAGAATTTTGAAATATTATCACTAATGCATCCACTATTTCTGGAGCTACTTCCTTAAGTACTCTGGGATGCAGCCTATCTGGCCCTGGTGATTTATCGGCCTTTAATCATTCAATTTACCCAACACCACTTCCCGACTAACCTGGATTTCACTCAGTTCCTCCATCTCCTTTGACCCGCGGCCCCCTGCTATTTCCGGCAGATTATTTATGTCTTCCTTAGTGAAGACGGAACCAAAGTAGTTATTCAATTGGTCCGCCATATCCTTGTTCCCCATGATCAATTCACCTGTTTCTGACTGCAAGGGACCTACATTTGTTTTACTAATCTCTTTCTCTTCACATATCTATAAAAACTTTTGCAGTCAGTTTTTATGTTCCCTGCCAGTTTCCTTTCATAATCTATTTTCCCTTTCCTAATTAAGCCCTTTGTCCTCCTCTGCTGGTCTCTGAATTTCTCCCAGTCCTCTGGTATGCTGCTTTTTCTGGCTAATTTGTACGCAACATCTTTTGCTTTGATACTATCCCTGATTTCCCTTGTTATCACGGATGCACTACCTTCCCTGATTTATTCTTTTGCCAAACTGGGATGAACATTTTTTGTAGTTCATCCATGCAGTCTTTAAATGCCTTCCATTGCATATCCACCGTCAACCCTTTTAGAACTACTTGCCAGTCAATCTTGGCCAATTCACGTCTCATATCCTCAAAGTTACCTTTCTTTAAGTTCAGAACCGTTGTTTCTGAATAAACAATGTCACTCTCCATCCTAATGAAGAACTCAACCATATTATGGTCACTCTTGCCCAAGGGGGCACGCACAACAAGTCTGCTAACTAACCCTTCCTCATTACTCAATACCCAGTCTAGAATAGCCTGCTCTCTCGTTGGTTCCTCTAAATGTTGGTTTAGATAACTATCCCTCATACATTCCAAGAAATCCTCTTCCTCAGCACCCCTGCCAATTTGATTCACCCAATCTATATGTAGATTGAAGTCACCCATTATAACTGTTTTGCCTTTGTTGCACGCATTTCTAATTTCCTGTTTGATGCCATCCCCAACTTCACTACTACTGCTAGGTGGCCTGTACACAACACCCACCAGCGTTTTCTGCCCCTTAGTATTTCGTAGCTCTACCCATACCGATTCCACATCCTCCAAGCTAATGTCCTTCCTTTCCACTGCGTTAATCTCCTCTCTAACCAGCAACGCTACCCCACCTCCTTTTCCTTTCTCTCTATCCCTCCTGAATATTGAATATCCCTGGATGTTCAGCTCCAGCCTTGGTCACCCTGGAGCCATGTCTCCGTGATCCCAACTATATCATAATCATTAATTGCTATCTGCACGTTCAACTCATCGACCTTATTACGAATGCTCCTTGCATTGAGACACAAAGCCTTCAGGCTTGTTTTTACAACGCTCTTACCCCTTATACCATTATGTTGGAAAGTGGCTCTTTTTGATTTTTGCCCTGGATTTGTCTGCCTGCCACTTTTACTTTTCACCTTGCTACCTATTGCTTCCGCCCGCATTTTGCACCCCTCTGTTTCTCTGCTCACCCATTTAAGAACCCCCACCACCTCTTATTCTCTGTTTATTATTGTTTTCTCTTTCCCCCCTACATGTTGGGTCTGAGTGCTTTCCTTCTCTGCCTCCTGCCTCACACACTGTCTAATAGCATTCTCTATTTGAGACCCTCCCCCCAACCATTCTAGTTTAAAGTCTCCCCAGTAGCCTTTGCAGATCTCCCCGCCAGGATATCGGTCCCCCTCAGGTTCAAGTGCAACCCATCCTTTTTGTACAGGTCGTACCTTCCACAAAAGAGGTCCCAATGATCCAGAAATTTGAATCCCTGCCTTCTGCACCAGTCCTTCAGCCACGCATTTATCCTCCACCTCGCTCCATTCCTACTCTCACTGTCGCGTGGCACAGGCAGTAATCCCGAGATTGTTACCTTCGCTGTCCTTCTCTTTAACTCCCCTCCTAACTCCCTAAATTCTCCTTTCAGGACCTCTTCTCTTTTTTTACCTATGTCATTGGTACCTATATGTATCACGACTTCGGGCTCCTCTCCCTGCCCTTTCAGGATGTCTTGGACATGTTGAGACACATCACAGACCCTGGCACCAGGGAGGCAAACTACCATCCGGGTCTCCCGACTGCGTCCACAGAATCGCCTGTCTGACCCCCTAACTATAGAGTCCCCTATTAATATTGCCCTCCTCTTCTTTTCCTTACCCTTCTGAGCAACAGGACCGGTCTCCTATACCGGAGGCCCGGCCGCTGTCGCTACCCCCAGGTAGGCTGTCCACCCCAACAGTGCTCAAACAGGAGTACTTATTGTCAAGGTGTACAGCCACCGGGGTACTCTCTAGTCCCTGCCTGTGCCCCTTGCCTCTCCCAACCGTGATCCACTTGCCTGCCTCCTGTGGTGTTGGAGTGACCACATCCCTGTAACTCCTCTCGATGACTTCCTCGCTCTCCCTGACCAGACGGAGGTCATCGAGCTGCTGCTCCAGGTTCCTAATACGGTCCATTAGGAGCCCCATCTCGATACACCTGACGCAGATGTGGACGTCTGGAGGGCTAACAGACTCCATGACTTCCCACATCTGACATCCAGAACAGTAAACTGCCCTGGCCTTCATACTCCCCTTACCGTGGATAGAATATAAAACTGCTACAATACAAAACAAACTGCTACAATACAAAACAAACTGATACAATACAAAACAAACTGCTACAATACAAAACAAACTGCTACAATACAAAACAAACTGCTACAATACAAAACAAACTGATACAATACAAAACAAACTGCTACAATACAAACAAACTGCTACAATACAGTACAATCAGCAGGGATCTGACTCCCAATCAGCTGCTCCCTCTTATCTGCGTCCACCAATCAGCGGCTTCCTCAAACCCACTTGTTTTTGAAGTGGAACTTGGAACGTTACAGGTTTGGGTTCCTTTTTAACTCCTACCGGTCGTGTGTACCTCCTCCCTCTGCGATCTCTCCAACGGCTCTTGGGCCTCTGTAAGGAACAAGCCCCGCGCTCCTTTTTAACTCCTACCGGTCGTGTGTAGCTCCTCCCTCTGCGATCTCTCCAACGGCTCTTGGGCCTCTGTAAGGAACAAGCCCCGCGCTCCTTTTTAACTCCTACCGCTCGTGTGTAGCTCCTCCCTCTGCCATCTCTCCAACGGCTCTTGTCATCCATGGCCTAACTATATATTTTTGCTTCTTCATGTGTTGTTTCAAAGGACAATGTTCATCATATAATGATTTAAATATTATCAGGAATGTTCCATGCGCTTTGTTGGTATCAGTCTCTTTAAACACCTGTTTCCAATTTTGGGTCAGTAATACATTTCTAAATGTATTTATAGATTCTTCTGTTCTTACTCTCCTGTATCTAATCTTGATGGAAGTCTTTAATATGATGAGCGGGTTAGACAGAGTTGACGTGGATAAGCTTTTTCCATTGAGAGTAGGGAAGATTCAAACAAGGGGACGTGACTTGAGAATTAAGGGACAGAAGTTTAGGGGTAACATTAGGGGGAACTTCTTTACTCAGAGAGTGGTAGCTGTGTGGAATGAGCTTCCAGTGGAAGTGGTGGAGGCAGGTTCGATTTTATCCTTTAAAAATAGATTGGATGGGTATATGGACGGGAAAGGAATGGAGGGATATGATCCGAGTGCAGGTAGATGGGACTAGGGGGAAGGAAGAAGAAAGAAGGGGGTAGAAAAGTGTTCGGCACGGACTTGAAGGGCCGAGATGGCCTGTTTCCGTGCTGTAATGGTTATATGATTATAACTAGTGACGGTGATACCACATGTGGAGAATTATGCAAGACTGGGTCGTGTGTCACAGAGTCACATAGCAGAGAAGCAGGCCCAACAACTATCTATGTCGATAGTATCCAATTACTAAATCCCATTTACTAGCTCGTGATCAGCAGAGTATTATGCCTTCGAACTATCTAATTTATCGTTAATTCCCACATACCTCGACCCTTGTACCACCAAACGTATTTCCATATACATCGACTCCATCCTATCCCCCTGGTCAAATCTCTCCCTAACTATGTCCCGGACACCTCACACCCTCTTCGTCCCCTTCATGGCTTCCGTTTTCCAGGCCCCCATTCCCTCATCTTCACCGTGGATGTCCAGTCACTCTACACCTCCATCCCGACGAGGAGGGTCTTAAAGCCTTCCGCTTCTTCCTCGACCACAGAACCAACCAATCCACGTCTACTGATAATCCTCTGCCTAGCGGAGCTGGGCCTTACCCTCAACAACTTTTCCTTTGACTCCTGCCATTTCCTCCAAATCCAAGGCTAGCTATTGGCTCGCGCCTGGGCCCATATCATTGTTCGAGGCGATACCGTGGCCCTATCCCCGAACTCTATCTCCGCTACATCGACGACTACAACGATGCTGCCTCCTGCACCCATGCAGCACTCACTGACTTCATCCATTTCACCACTAACTTCCATCCGGCACTCAAATTCACCTGGACCATTCCCAATATCTCCCCACCGTTTCTTGTCCTCACTATCTCCATCGCAGGTAACCGACTACTGACCAATATCTACTACAAACCCCCTGACTCCCATCTGAGATATATTGAGCTCAGACACAGATTAACAAGTTAACTCACTGGTGAAAGGAACATGACTGCACAGCTGCACCGTGGTTTATTCAACCATATACAATGCTCCAACTAAAGGTGGCGCTATTACAACTCCCACCTTAATGAAAACGTTATCGCCTTGTTGAGATTTTTAAATATAACATTGTTGACATTTTTAAATATAATAAAAACGGTATGAATATATTACAATCTTTTATAATACTTTACTTTTATATAACCTGAACAAAATGAGGGGATCAGGCATATATGTTGCATATGCAATGATCTGTGCATTTCCCAAATTTGAATTTGAATTTGATATCTTTTATTTCGAACGATTAAAAAAAGAAGAAAGAAAAGATGAAAATGAATAATAAACGAAGAAAAATTATATATATACATATATATATATACATAAATATATATATATATATATTTTTTAAATTTTGTATTTATTAGAAGTACATTACATTACAACCACATACATTAGTACTCGTCACTTATGTCTTCTTACAATTAATGTACTCCGTTTGTATTTTACACTAGTAAAAGGAAAGGATAAGATTGAAAGAATGAAGAAAGTGAAGGAAAAAGTGAGAGTGTAGAAAATGTGACAACAAGAAAGAACGAAGACCCTATAAGAACAAAATTAAAAACAAAAGAAAAAGAGTTAAGAAATAGACCCTAGAAAAGAAGGATAAAGAGAAAGAGGAAAAAGAGAGAAACAAATATTTTTTATGAGCATTACGCAAATGGGACATACCAACTCTTCAACTATCATTCCCCATTACCTGACCTCAATTTTTTTAAGGTACCTTTGCACCCTATATTTGTAATAATTCTATAAATGCAGACCGCGTCAGGTGGAAGTGATCTGGTTTACCTGCCAGGAGGAGTCTTATCTCGTCTAGGTGTAATGTTTCGAACATATTTGAAATCCACATGTTTATAGTTGGTATTGGAGCCTTCCAAAATTTTAGGATTAGCTTTTTTCCAGTTATTAACCCACAGTCTATTAGTTTCTTTTGAAACACATTTAGTTCTGGACCATCTTCCGTTATTCCGAAGATAATCCATTCTGCTTTGGGTATCAGTTTTATTTTAAATAATTTTGTAATGATTTCGAAAATTTCATTCCAAAATTTTTGAATTTTTGTACAGAAAACGAATGAGTGCGCTATAGTAGCTTCTTGGGATTGACACTTATCACAAATAGATGATACATTTGGGAAAATTTTATGGATTTTAGTTTTGGAGTAATATAATCTATGTACAATTTTAAATTGTGTTAAAGTGTGTCTTACATTAATCGAACATTTATGCACGTTTAATAAGTGTTCATTCCAACTTTCCTTTGAAATTTTAATAGCTAACTCTTGTTCCCAGTCTCTTCTGATACCCTCCGTAGATGGTATTTGTACATTTAAGATAATATTATACAAATATGATATTAAGTTTGCTGATTGAGCTTTTATCTGCATTGCCTCATCCAATACATCTGCTGGGTTATTATAATGATCTTTTGTATATTTTTTCAAATAGTCGCATATTTGAAAATATTTAAAATATTCATTATTTCCGAGTTTATATTTTATTTGTAATTGTTGAAATGAAAGAAATTTTCCAGTTTCATACAAGTCACCGAACGTTTTAATTCCTAGTCTATCCCAATGTGTAAAAGCTTTATCTATAATAGAGGGATTGAACGAAGGGTTATTAACTATGGGTGATAAAAGTGATAAATTTCTTAATTTTAAATTTTGTTTTATTTGTTTCCAAATTCGGATTGTGCTATGAATAATTGGGTTCTTATTACAATTTATATTATTCAGTTTCATTGGAGAGAGGAGGATCGCTCCAATGTTTCCAGAGGAGCAATCCTCTTTCTCCATTACAATCCAGTCCACTTGCTGGGCGGAGTTATCCATCAGTTGAATCATATTTTTAATATTTACTGACCAATAATAATACATGAAATTAGGTAAACTTATGAAATTAAACTTCACAAATTAAACCTAACCACCGGATTTCTCCTTTTGTCTGTATATAATTTCTGACCAAAAGTTTCTGACTGTTTAGAACCACTTGGACTCATTTTTTATCGAGTCAAGACTTCCTTTTAACCTACATTCATAGATTCCAGTCTATCAGTCAATTTTGTAGACTGTCAACCACACTTGAACCCCGTAGTCGCCGCCACGGGCGGCCCGATGTTCAGGCCCTCTCGCCGGGAGCGATGGAACCCCGACGTCGAACGGGAGAACATCCTCAGCGGCCTGGGCCTCTGAATCGGCCACCTTCCACCTTCCACCGGAGTCCGCGGCTCCCGATGTCCACAGGCCGCGCTGCGCGGAGATTCGCGATGGCGACCCCCGGCAAATAGTCCCAGGACTTTGCGATGTTTAAGTCAGCTCCGCCCGCGTTAGGAGCTCCGCCCGCGTTAGGACAGCTCCGCCATGCTGGAGCAGCGGCCCAACACTCCGGAGCTCCATGCGGCGATCCCAGGTAAGGCCTCGCCCGCTCCGCGATATATCGAGCGCAGCGCCGCAGCTGCTGAAGCTCTGGTCCGGTCCCCGTTGGTATGCCGCGAGGGGAGGTGGGATTGGGGGGGGGGGGCGAGGTCGCGACTCGGATAATAGCCGCATCCTCGCCAGGAAGCGACGGAAGGACGGTTCCCCCCTTACCCTACCCGCTTCCCCCCACATAAAGTACTGAAATAAACAAACAAAAAACACTCTGAACATAACAAAATTCAAAAGACAACCAGAATGTAGGCGGAGGCAGCTAGAAACAGCGCGACCGGATGTCCTAGGGCGCCACCGGATGTTCTACGAGTACCCACTTGTGATGATGTTTTTCACCTTTAACTTCTGATTCCACTCAACACTCCTTTCCTTTATCTACTTCTGTCATGATATTCTTTTTTTTCCTGCTTCTTTTCTACTGCTTGAGCCAAGTTTGGTTTCAGCAGTGAAAACCTTGTGCTTGGTTTTCTCCTCAAGAACAGTTCAGCTGGCGTTTGACCAGTAGTGGTGTGAGGTGTGTTTCGATATGTAATCAGAAAGTTAGCCAGTTTGTGAGACAGAGACAACTTTCTTTTCTTTGGATTTGGATCCAGCAGTTTGACTAAATTACGTTTTACAATTTGCACTGTGCGTTCTGCTGCTCCATTTGAAGCGGAATGGTATGGAATGACTCTAGTGTGTTTTACACCATTCCATTTCATGAATTGTGCAAACACTTGTGAACAGAATTGAGGTCCGTTATCAGACAGAATTTCCTCTGGAAATCAATAGGACGCAAACAATCCTCGCAAAATGTCTATTCTTTTGCTGGATGTCGTTTTGTTCATCGGAAAAACGTCAACCCACTTGGGGTGACTATCAATCATAATGAACAATTATTGTCCATCTAACTCTGCAAAGTCCACGAGTAATCTTTGCCACCCTCTAACCGGCCATTTCCATGGCTGTAGCGGTACTGTTGGTGGATTCTTTCCAACTACTTGACATGTGCTACACTCTTTCACAGTTTGTTTTATGTCCTTATCTACACCAGGCCACCATAGATGGTTTCTAGCTAGACTCTTTGTTAGACACATTCCCAAATTCTGATCATGAAGATCTCCTAGCAATTTTATTCCATTTTTTCAGGGATTACAATTCTCGCTCCCCACATGACACAACCTTGGTCGACTGAGAGTTCATTCCTACGTACAAATAATATTTTCAGTTCTGCCTCTGAATCCGGCAATTTGTTTGGCCATCCATTTGCGACAATTTGCAGCACTCATGACAAATGTATATCAGTGCGAGTAGCCTTCCGAATGTCCCCTGAAGTGACAGGTAACTCGTCTACATGAGAGAAATAAAACAAGTCCTCTCTGTTTGGGGAAACCTCTGATTCCAAAGGTAATATAGACATGGCATCAGCATTGGTGTGCTCTGCTGCCTTGCGATACTGAATATCATACTGGTATGCAGACAATATCAATGCCCATCTTTGCATTCTGGCTCTAGATGTCAGCTGATCTATATCGGTGAGACCAAGCGTATGCTTGGCGATCGTTTCGCATAACACCTCCGCTCGGCCCGCATTAACCAACCTGAACTCCCGGTGGCTCAGCATTTCAACTCCCCCTCTCATTCCGAATCCGACCTCTGTGTCCTGGGCCTCCTCCATCGCCAGAGTGAGCAACACCGGAAATTGGAGGAACAGCACCTCATATTCCGCTTGGGTAGTCTGCATCCTCTTGGCATGAACATTGAATTCTCACAATTCAGTTAACCCTTGCAGTCTCCTCCACCCCCTACCTCTCCCTCAGCCCCCGGGCTCCTCCTCCTCCTTTTTCCTTTCTTCTCCCCGCCTCCCCCCACCCCCCATCAGTCTGAAGAAGGGTTCGGCCCGAAACGTTGCCTATTTCCTTCGCTCCATAGATGCTGCTGCATCCCATGAGTTTCTCCAGCATTTTTGTGTACCTTCGATTTTCCAGCATCTGCAGTTCCCTCTAAAACAATTTGCATTCTGACTGCTGCCAGAGTTGGTATGTGTGCTTTTGTATTTGGGATCACTATCAACGGCTGGTGACCTGTCTCGATTAGAAACCAAATTAGACTACAATACAAATATTTGTGAAACCTCCTAACGACAAAATGAAAGCAAGAACCTCTCGCTGTATTTGCGCACAATTTATCACACTGACATTGGGTGTTCAAGATGCAAATGCTATTGGCCTCTCCCATCCATTATCTAGCACATGAGAGATCACAGCCCCAACACCGTATGGTGGAGCATAACATGCTAACTTCATTGGCTTATTTATGAACAAGCATTGTACTCTCTGCCAACTGAGCTTTACATGGCTTGAAAGCTTGATCACATTCACGTGTCCACTTCCATGGTACATCTTTTCACAAAAGCTCGTTCAAGGGATATAAACAGGTGAACAGATTTGGCACCAACTTCCCATAATAATGCACTAATCCTAAAAAGGATCGGATCTCAGATATGTTTCTGGGAGTGGGCGCGTTCTTGATCGCATCAACTTTACCCTTGGTGGGGTGTAGATCATTCTTGTCTATCTTATGACCCAAGTACTCTGCCGAGTTCTGAAAGAACTCACACTTCTGTGCCTTCACTCTTACACTGTGTGTATCAAGTCGTTTGAGTACATCTTCCAACCTTTCATCGTGTGTCTGCCTGTCAGGGGCTGAGATGAGGGTGTCATCCAAGTAACACACCACACCTTCAATTCCCTCAAGAATGTGTGTCATCACCCTTGAAAAATCATAATCATCATAGCGTCCATTTTATCCAAAAATCCTCACTTTCACCGCTGCAACCATGTTTTGATATGTGTCTGCTTACGGCGTAGGTAAAACTAGCACATATTAGAAGGGCAAAGATGGCTCCACACACACTCGTGTTGGGATCAAAAGCAAGAATGATTTATTTCCAAGTTAAAGGTCACTGACTGATTTGCATAATAATATGCGCGAGGCTGAGCATGTGCGAGACTATGTACTGCTCATATGCATAAATTACATGGATATTGTCACAAAAGCTAATGGCATATTGGCCTTCATAACAAGAGGAGTTGAGTATAGGAACAAAGAGGTCCTTCTACAATTGGACAGGGCCCTGGTGAGACAACTCCTGGAGTATTGTGTGTAGTTTTGGTCTCCAATTTTGAGAAAGGACGTTATTGCTATTGAGGGAGTGCAGCGTAGGTTCACCAGGTTAATTCCCTGGATGGTAGGACTCTCATATGTTGAAAGAATAGAGCGACTGGGTTTGTATACACTGGAATTTAGAAGGATGAGAGGGGATCTTATTTGAAACGTGTAAGATTATTAAAGGATTGGACACGATAGAGGCAAAAAACGTGTTCCCGATTTTGGGAGAGTCCAGAACCAGGGGTCACAGTTTAAGAATAAGGGGTAGGCCATTTAGAACGGAGATGAGGAAACACTATTTCACCCGGAGAGTTGCGAATCTGTGGAATTCTCTGCCTCAGAAGGCAGTGGAGGCCAATTCTCTGGATGCTTTCAAGAGAGAGTTAGATAGAGCTCTTAAACATAGCAGAGTCAAGAGATATGGGAAGAAGGCAGAAACGGGTACTGAATGTGAATGATTAGCCATGATCACAGTGAACGGCGGTGCTGGCTCGAAGGGGCGAATGGCCTTCTCCCGCACCCATTGTCTATTGTCTATTGGCTCGTGAATTTCAACCTGGGCTCCCGCTATTCCCACTCTAGTTTCGTACAATGTCCTCGGATATGTCTGATCAAGCCCAGGAGATTTGTCTATCTTGATACACGATAGAACCTTCTGTACTTCTTCGACGGTAACACTGACAGCTCTCAAAACACACCCATTGACTGTCCCAAGGTCCTCCGACATCGACAAATTTTTATCTCCGTTTTTCTCCTCGATAAATACAGAGGAGAGATACTCATTGAGGATCTTGTCCATCTCCTTTGGCTCCACACAGGGGTGACCGCTTTGATTCATGAGAGGTCCCACTCTCTCTGTAGTTACCCCTTTCCCCTTGGCCGCAGACTGTTATGCTTTGTCGTTACATATTTCAGGGAACACGATGCGCATCTTCCGCTCGGTGCAGAGACTGAAGTAGGGATTTATCCCTCGGAAAAAATGCCCGTCAAAGGACCAACAGTTTATCAGTCTTCTACTCTGTTCAGTTTGGAACAACGACAAGTACTTTTATTGACACATTAAATGTCGGCTTCTGAGAGGCCTTGACAGGATGGATATTCACCGAAATACACAAAGGGTCGCTGGATAATCTAGTTAGGATAAATGTTTCAGAATACGATTTGAGTGACTGGGATAAGATGGAATTTATCCTGGCAAACATATCTGAATACACTGTACCTCCTACCCAGAAAATAATGATGCTCATTTATCAAGTACAAATCTGGCTGGGCGAACACGTTTTTTTTGACGATGGGGAAATGAAGAGTAATGTAATCAGATATGGAATTATTGAATCCGAGCTCAGTTCTGAAACTGCGCACCACGGGACATACGGATAGATTATTATCCTCCGTTACCAGGCCTCTGAACATTACCTCCATAGTTGGGGTTCTGTTCAATTTGCCTCTAACTTCATTCATTCATCATCCTAGAAAACATTAGCTACGCAGTTGTGCTGGTTTCCGACGGGCACATTGTGGCATTGGGCTTTGTCTCACAACAGCCTCTAACCCATTGTGGCATTGGGCGTTGTCCCACAACAGCCTCTAACCCATTGTGGCATTGGGCGTTGTCTCACAACAGCCTCTAACCCATTGTGGCATTGGGCGTTGTCCCACAACAGCTTCTAACCCATTGTGGCATTGGGCATTGTCCCACAATAGCCTCTAACCCATTGTGGCATTGGGCTTTGTCTCACAACAGCCTCTAACCCATTGTGGCATTGGGCGTTGTCCCACAACAGCCTCTAACCCATTGTGGCATTGGGCGTTGTCTCACAACAGCGTCTAACCCATTGTGGCATTGGGCGTTGTCCCACAACAGCTTCTAACCCATTGTGGCATTGGGCATTGTCCCACAACAGCCTCTAACCCATTGTGGCATTGGGCTTTGTCTCACAACAGCCTCTAACCCGTTGTGGTATTGGGCGTTGTCCCACAACAGCCTCTAACCCATTGTGGCATTGGGCGTTGTCTCACAACAGCCTCTACCCCATTGTGGCATTGGGCGTTGTCTCTCAACAGCCTCTAACCCATTGTGGCATTGGGCCTTGTCTCACAACAGCCTCTAACCCATTGTGGCATTGGGCCTTGTCTCACAACAGCCTCTAACCCATTGTGGCATTGGGCATTGTCTCACAACAGCCTCCAACCCATTGTGGCATTGGGCGTTGTCTCACAACAGCCTCTAACCCGTTGTGGCATTGGGCGTTGTCTCACAACAGCCTCTAACCCATTGTGGCATTGGGCATTGTCTCACAACAGCCTCTAACCCATTGTGGCATTGGGCGTTGTCTCACAAACTGATGAACAACGATGCGATACAATGGTGAAAACTGTGTTCTGCACTCTGTATCGTTCACTTTGCTTTATCTATTTACATAGCCATAGACACATACTGACCACCGTCTTTGTTTATACAAAGACTCACCTCTCTGTGTCCTCGTGTTTTAACTAATTGAATCTGTATATGCTATAGCTGATGAGTTTGGACAGCAGGCACAACCAAGTTTTAGACTGTACCTTGATACATGTGATAACAATAAACGTGGCTAAAACCTAATGCCCTTCCCATCTTTATTGTTCACAACACCACGAACCCAGCGGAATGTCTCACAACAGCACTGCATTATACATCGTTCCAGCTGTGGACCTCGGCACAGTCAAATGATACGTTTTGCAGATTGTACTAACTTTGAGTTTTTACAGCTCGAATTCACCAACTGCACATGACCAGTTCTACGGAGGACGGAATTATGCAATGTGGGCTGAGCAAATGATATTCATCCTTACAAACACACGGACAATTCTGGGATTCATTGAAATAAAAGGCAATATTGAGCATAACATCACGAACAATATTTTGTATTCTGTACATTCCCATTGGTCTATCTGATGTATCTGAGTTTGAACTGTTTGCTCCTCTGCACGAGCTATCCGATCTGAGTGGATAGGATGCAAAACAAAGCTTTTCACTATTCCTCGGTACATATCACACTAGTAAACATTTGCCTAGCCTTACCAATGCTAATCATCTGAGAAAAGCGACATTCATGATCAGAGCGGGAATGATGGCTTCTAAGATTGTCCATGTGAAACAGACGTTATCGATATCTATGATGGTTTTTGATTCCCTAGGTAAAAGTGCATTTACCTTATCTATGGTACACAAAAGTGCTGGAGAAACTCAGCGGGTGCAGCAGCATCTATGGAGCGAAGGAAATAGGCAACGTTTCATGCCGAACCCCTACTTCAGACTGATGTAGGGTGGAGGCGGGGAGAAGAAAGGAGAAAGGAAGAGGAGGAGCCCAAGTGCTGAGGAAGAGCTGAGAAGGGGAGGAGACAGCAAGGGCTACCGGAAATTGCATAAGTCAATGTTTATGCCGCTAGGGTGCAAACTGCCCAAGCCGAATATTTTCCTCATGATTTTATACATAATCATAAGACCATCACTCATCCTCCGGCACTCGAAGGAATAATGTCCGTATCTCTCATTATAACTCGACCCATTCAAGGGAAAAGTAGCGAACCCCTGCCATAACTAGTAACGGTGATACCACATGTGGAGAATTGTGCAAGACTGGGTCGTGTGTCACAGAGTCACAGAGCAGAGAAGCAGGCCCAACAACGGTCTATATCAATAGTATCCAATTACTAAATCCCATTTACTAGCACTTGGTCAGCAGAGTATGGTGCCTTCGAACTATCTAATTTAGGGAATACGCCACTTACAGTATCATCGACTAGATGCCGAGATAGAAGTCCAGATTTATCCCTCGGATGAATTGGTTGTCAAAGGACCAACAATCGATTAGTGTAGCTACGACATGTTGACCGGTGTGGGCACGTTTACACACTTGTCACTTTTATTACTCTAATTAATAAGATTCTTTAATCTGCGGTTTACAGAGAGTTGAAGAGACATTTATTGTCACAAGCACCAATTGGTACAGTGAGATTTGAATTACCATACAGCCATACGAATAAAAAAAACACAATACACGATAGAATTTAACATGAACATCCCCACACAGCAGAATCAATGTTTCCCACTGTGAGGGAAGGAAATCAAGTTCAGTCCCCTTCCTCTTTGTTCACCGGTAGTCGGCCCCGAAGTCGCCGCTACGGCGGCCTGATGTTTCGGGCCATCTCGCCGGGATGATCGGAGCACCGGCGTCGGAACGGAAGACCACTTTCAGCGGCTTGGAGTTTCCAAATCGGCCAATTCCTACCGGAGACGGCGGCTCCCGAAGTCTACAGGCCGAGCTGGGCGGAGATCCAACGCTGGCGATCCCCGGCAAGGAGCCCAGACTCCGCGAGGATAAAAGTCAGCGCCGCCCGCGGTGGAAGCCCCGCAAACCACAGCTCCACGGTGTTAATCAGCAGGCCCAATTCTCCGGAGCTCCACACGGCGATACCCAGTAAGGTATCGCCCCGCTCCGCGATGGTAATTCAGTGTTGTGCCGCCGATGAAGCTCTGGCCGGTCTACGGCAGGAAAGGCCGCGCCAATCCAGATGATATGCCGCGAGGAGAGCGGGGGGGGGGGGGGGAGATGCGGCTCGGAGAATTGACCAAGAAGTGACAGGGAAACGGTTTCTCCCTTCCCCCTCCCCACCTCGCCCACATAAAAGGCCAAGGAACCTCCAGGAACATACTTGGATCAATGCAAAATTATTTGTTTTACATGTTAGAATTCTACGAAGCTCTGACAGGATAGACGTTGAAAGAATTACACAACGGGTTTGTGAATCATGACGTTTGGATCAATGTTTCAGAATAACATTTCACCATGGAGTTACTGAGTTAGGTGTAAAATACTCTCGAAAATATATCTGAGCCCACAGTACCCTCAATCCTAGAGAGTAGCGATGCTCGTTTGTTAAGTACAAACAGGGTTGGAGCGAATATATTTGTGGACATTAAAGAAATGAAGACTAATGGATCTAGACGTGGAAATTAAGGTCACCCCGGTAATTGTGATATTGAATGTAGGAACAAACTCGAGTTTGGCATTGTGCATAAGGCCATGTGTATCTGTGTCTGCTGGGGGCGGGGGGTGGCGGTTATCTCCAAACTCTGGGATCTCGGAATCACATCCTTCCTCTGCCACGAGATCCATAACTTTCTGGCCCACAGTCCTCAATCAGTCAGGTTACGTGACAACAACTTCCTCACAATAACACTCATCGCCGCTGCCCGACAAGGATTCATTCTCAGTTCCCTAATGTTCTCCGTTTACACTCGCGACTCAAGGCCGAGTACGGCCCCAACTCCGTCAACGTGCTCGCAGACAACACCACTGTAGTGTGTCGGAGCAGAAAAATGATGATGCGCAATACAGGCAGGAGAGAGAGAGAGGACTGACTGGAATCGTGTCTTGAAAATACCCACTTCCCTGATGTGAACAAGATGGAAAGTCATGGTGAAGTACACGCGCCAAATCAGCATCAATTGTGCAGAAGTGGAAATTGTTGAGCTTCGAGTTGCTTGCTGTTATTATTACCACCGATCAGTCCAGCATCAAACACATAGATTAGGTAGACAAGAAGGCAAACTCAACGTTCGGTGGAGACAGACAGAACTTCTACAAACCTCTACGGATGGACCATAGAAACAATAGTGTCGCGATACATCGCAGCTTAATTTGGGAAATGTTCAGCCCAAGACGGCTAGAAGTTGTACAGATATTATAGATGAGGCACAGTCCATCACACAGACCAGACCTCGCACAATAGACTCCATCTCTACCACGCTGCCTCGCAAAAGCAACAACAGCCTCTAACCCATTGTGGCATTGGGCATTGTCTCACAACAGCCTCTAACCCATTGTGGCATTGGGCCTTGTCTCACAACAGCCTCTAACCCATTGTGGGCGTTGTCTCACAACAGCCTCTGACCCATTGTGGCATTGGGCCTTGTCTCACAACAGCCTCTAACCCATTGTGGCATTGGGCGTTGTCTCACAACAGCCTCTAACCCATTGTGGCATTGGGCCTTGTCTCACAACAGCCTCTACCCCATTGTGGCATTGGGCCTTGTCTCACAACAGCCTCTAACCCATTGTGGCATTGGGCATTGTCTCACAACAGCCTCCAACCCATTGTGGCATTGGGCGTTGTCTCACAACAGCCTCTAACCCGTTGTGGCATTGGGCGTTGTCTCACAACAGCCTCTAACCCATTGTGGCATTGGGCATTGTCTCACAACAGCCTCTAACCCATTGTGGCATTGGGCGTTGTCTCACAAACTGATGAACAACGATGCGATACGATGGTGAAAACTGTGTTCTGCACTCTGTATCGTTCACTTTGCTTTATCTATTTACATAGCCATAGACACATACTGACCACCGTCTTTGTTTATACAAAGACTCACCTCTCTGTGTCCTCGTGTTTGAACTGATTGAATCTGTATATGCTATAGCTGATCAGTTTGGACAGCAGGCACAACCAAGTTTTAGACTGTACCTTGATACATGTGATAACAATAAACGTGGCTAAAACCTAATGCCCTTCGCAACTTTATTGTTCACAACACCACGAACCCAGCGGAATGTCTCATGGCTCACAGAAGCAACGCATCATACATCGTTCCAGCTGTGGACCTCGGCACAGTCAAATGATACGTTTTGCAGATTGTACTAACTTTGAGTTTTTACAGCTCGAATTCACCAACTGCACATGACCAGTTCTACGGAGGACGGAATTATGCAATGTGGGCTGAGCAAATGATATTCATCCTTACAAACACACGGACAATTCTGGGATTCATTGAAATAAAAGGCAATATTGAGCATAACATCACGAACAATATTTTGTATTCTGTACATTCCCATTGGTCTATCTGATGTATCTGAGTTTGAACTGTTTGCTCCTCTGCACGAGCTATCCGATCTGAGTGGATAGGATGCAAAACAAAGCTTTTCACTATTCCTCGGTACATATCACACTAGTAAACATTTGCCTAGCCTTACCAATGCTAATCATCTGAGAAAAGCGACATTCATGATCAGAGCGGGAATGATGGCTTCTAAGATTGTCCATGTGAAACAGACGTTATCGATATCTATGATGGTTTTTGATTCCCTAGGTAAAAGTGCATTTACCTTATCTATGGTACACAAAAGTGCTGGAGAAACTCAGCGGGTGCAGCAGCATCTATGGAGCGAAGGAAATAGGCAACGTTTCATGCCGAACCCCTACTTCAGACTGATGTAGGGTGGAGGCGGGGAGAAGAAAGGAGAAAGGAAGAGGAGGAGCCCAAGTGCTGAGGAAGAGCTGAGAAGGGGAGGAGACAGCAAGGGCTACCGGAAATTGCATAAGTCAATGTTTATGCCGCTAGGGTGCAAACTGCCCAAGCCGAATATTTTCCTCATGATTTTATACATAATCATAAGACCATCACTCATCCTCCGGCACTCGAAGGAATAATGTCCGTATCTCTCATTATAACTCGACCCATTCAAGGGAAAAGTAGCGAACCCCTGCCATAACTAGTAACGGTGATACCACATGTGGAGAATTGTGCAAGACTGGGTCGTGTGTCACAGAGTCACAGAGCAGAGAAGCAGGCCCAACAACGGTCTATATCAATAGTATCCAATTACTAAATCCCATTTACTAGCACTTGGTCAGCAGAGTATGATGCCTTCGAACTATCTAATTTCGGGAATACGCCACTTACAGTATCATCGACTAGATGCCGAGATAGAAGTCAAGATTTATCCCTCGGATGAATTGGTTGTCAAAGGACCAACAATCGATTAGTGTAGCTGCGACATGTTGACCGGTGTGGGCACGTTTACACACTTGTCACTTTTATTACTCTAATTAATAAGATTCTTTAATCTGCGGTTTACAGAGAGTTGAAGAGACATTTATTGTCACAAGCACCAATTGGTACAGTGAGATTTGAATTACCATACAGCCATACGAATAAAAAAAACACAATACACGATAGAATTTAACATGAACATCCCCACATAGCAGAATCAACGTTTCCCACTGTGAGGGAAGGAAATCAAGTTCAGTCCCCTTCCTCTTTGTTCACCGGTAGTCGGCCCCGAAGTCGCCGCTACGGCGGCCTGATGTTTCGGGCCATCTCGCCGGGATGATCGGAGCACCGGCGTCGGAACGGAAGACCACTTTCAGCGGCTTGGAGTTTCCAAATCGGCCAATTCCTATCGGAGACGGCGGCTCCCGAAGTCTACAGGCCGAGCTGGGCGGAGATCCAACGCTGGCGATCCCCGGCAAGGAGCCCAGACTCCGCGAGGATAAAAGTCAGCGCCGCCCGCGGTGGAAGCCCCGCAAACCACAGCTCCACGGTGTTAATCAGCAGGCCCAATTCTCCGGAGCTCCACACGGCGATACCCAGTAAGGTATCACCCCGCTCCGCGATGGTAATTCAGTGTTGTGCCGCCGATGAAGCTCTGGCCGGTCTACGGCAGGAAAGGCCGCGCCAATCCAGATGATATGCCGCGAGGAGAGGGGGGGGGAGATGCGGCTCGGGGAATTGACCAAGAAGTGACAGGGAAACGGTTTCTCCCTTCCCCCTCCCCACCTCGCCCACATAAAAGGCCAAGGAACCTCCAGGAACATACTTGGATCAATGCAAAATTATTTGTTTTACATGTTAGAATTCTACGAAGCTCTGACAGGATAGACGTTGAAAGAATTACACAACGGGTTTGTGAATCATGACGTTTGGATCAATGTTTCAGAATAACATTTCACCATGGAGTTACTGAGTTAGGTGTAAAATACTCTCGAAAATATATCTGAGCCCACAGTACCCTCAATCCCAGAGAGTAGCGATGCTCGTTTGTTAAGTACAAACAGGGTTGGAGCGAATATATTTGTGGACATTAAAGAAATGAAGACTAATGGATCTAGACGTGGAAATTAAGGTCACCCCGGTAATTGTGATATTGAATGTAGGAACAAACTCGAGTTTGGCATTGTGCATGAGGCCATGTGTATCTGTGTCTGCTGGGGGCGGGTGGTGGCGGTTATCTCCAAACTCTGGGATCTCGGAATCACATCCTTCCTCTGCCACGAGATCCATAACTTTCTGGCCCACAGTCCTCAATCAGTCAGGTTACGTGACAACAACTTCCTCACAATAACACTCATCGCCGCTGCCCGACAAGGATTCATTCTCAGTTCCGTAATGTTCTCCGTTTACACTCGCGACTCAAGGCCGAGTACGGCCCCAACTCCGTCAACGTGCTCGCAGACAACACCACTGTAGTGTGTCGGATCAGAAAAATGATGATGCGCAATACAGGCAGGAGAGAGAGAGAGGACTGACTGGAACCGTGTCTTGAAAATACCCACTTCCCTGATGTGAACAAGATGGAAAGTCATGGTGAAGTACACGCGCCAAATCAGCATCAATTGTGCAGAAGTGGAAATTGTTGAGCTTCGAGTTGCTTGCTGTTATTATTACCACCGATCAGTCCAGCATCAAACACATAGATTAGGTAGACAAGAAGGCAAACTCAACGTTCGGTGGAGACAGACAGAACTTCTACAAACCTCTACGGATGGACCATAGAAACAATAGTGTCGCGATACATCGCAGCTTAATTTGGGAAATGTTCAGCCCAAGACGGCTAGAAGTTGTAGAGATATTATAGATGAGGCACAGTCCATCACACAGACCAGACCTCGCACAATAGACTCCATCTCTACCACGCTGCCTCGCAAAAGCAACAACCATAATAAAAGCCGTGTCCCAACACGATCATTCCTTTCCACCCCTTCTCCCGTCCAGTAGAAAGTACAAGCGCTCGAAAGCGCACAACTACACATAGGAATAGATTCTTCTCTTCCATTATCAGAGTATTGTTCAAAACATCCCTACACCTTGGTGGATATATGTCCATGGAACATATGCGCTATCATGCTGCCAACTATGTTCTGCATCCTGTATCTCCCCCTTTGCTTTATCACGCGCCTCAATACACATGGCAATAATAAACCTAAACATGAAGCCTAAATCTTAATGCCCCTTGCAACTTAATTGTTTACAGCTTCACAAACAAAGACTCATAGTTAATAGAAGCATTGCATCATTAACATTTCAAGCGATGCACCCCGGCACGGTTGAACACGAATTTTACATCAGGTTCAATGATGGTTTTGTGTTTGTACAGATCTCTTGTCCTCCAAATGCAAAGGTGCAACTCCTAGGAGAACGGTAGACCTGAATTATGCAATGTGGCTTGAGCAACGATTGTTCATTGTTCCAAATACCCGGACAAATCGGGGTTGGGTGGAAATAAAGAACCACATTCAGCATGATATTCTGTATCATGAACTATATTCTACATTCTGTATCTTCCCATTTACCCGATCTATTGCACTTGGCTTTACAATGATTGCTTTTGTGTCTGGGATATTTGAACCAAGTGAATAGCAGGCAAAACCACTCTTTCCACTGCAGCTCGGTACATGTGATAATAATAGATCTAACCTGACCAAATGACACGTGAGATAAGAAATAACTCTGATCAGAGCGGGAATGTTCGCACTATGACGCTGACTGAGATTGTAAACGAGACACAGACGGTGATGATGTAAAGGGGAAGGTGATGAATGACTGTTAACCACAAATGGACTGTTGGGCAAATGCGAAGAGAAGGTGAAGTGTGGGGACAGGTGTAAGAACACAATAAACATGCTGATAATATACTGCGGAGCGTAGTCATTCCCCGGCAGCTGAAATACAAAAGGAGAACATGATATACTCAGATGACAGAAGACATCGTCGGTGAAAGGGGAAATGTGTAATGTCACAAGTTAATGATCTCATCAAAACTCCGATATGGATGAAACGCATGGAGTGTGGTCTAATTTTTCAAAGTACATGTCGGCAAACACCGGTGTTGCTCGTGGGCGCACCTGAATATTATTCCAGAATCAGTTCCTGCTCAACATTTATTGCTCAACAACTACCTATCTGTTTCTTACTACTGGTGAATTGGCACCGATATTTCCAAACATTCTTGCTGCAGAACACTTCTCAACTAACCCCTGTCTCACGGTGCGAGTCGATCCACGAGTGACTCCGAGTTTAAAACAAATTAAACTCGTGGTAATCACGAACAATTAACGTAGCGGGAACGTCGGAACTCGTGGACGCAACTAAGCGACTCGTGGCGCTAACGGCAGGTACCTGGGAAACTTGTTAACTCTTGAAAATTTTAAAACATGATTAAAGATTTCCACGAGTCAAATTCACTCTTGAAGTTAAAATTTGAAACATTTAAACTCGTTGTAAGAACGTAGTAGCCCGTGAGTTTACCGCAGTGATTCGTGATTCTACCGTGGGCACTCTTTAACTCAGTGGGCAGGCAACATCTCTGGAGAGAAGGAATGGGTGACGGGATGACGTTTCCAAATTTCTGCTGCTCTTTGTGTTACTCCAGCACTGTGTGTTCACTTTTGTCAACCAGCATCTGCCCTTTCTTGTGTATGACATTATTTGCATCCGTGGCAGTTGATTGTCGTTCCCTTCAGTTTCCCAGGGGGTCGGGACGGGAGTGGAGTTGGGAGGGAAATGATGGGGTGGGAGGAGAGGGGAGGGGAATGGAGGGGAGGGGGGGTTGAGGTGACTTAGTACGGGAGACAAGTGCACTGGCTGTATGGGCAGACACTTTGGTAGTGATTGCCCATGGGGTTCACTGTCTTGGACTGCATAATGCAGAGAGCATTATAAACAGTGGAGCGATTAACCCTGGAAAGGGGGGAGACTTCTCTCTGAGTTGGACCGAGGAAAATGAAGCAGGAATTTTCGTGACGTTATTAACGACAGATAAATGGATGGGAATGGTTTAGAGGGCTATGGGCCACATGCAGCTAAATAGGACTACCCCGAGACGCCAACTTGGACGGCACGGCCCATGGTGTGGCAGAGCCGGCGTGCCCGCTGACTCCCATCTCCCCCCCACTCCGGTCCGGGGCCACGCTGGGAGAGAGCCCCCGAGCACCTGCCCCGGGCCACTGGCACTGACCTGCTGGCGTCGCCGACGTGAAGACGGTGCGAAACCCCCGCGCCCGGTGCAATGGGCGGGGAGCTGGAGAGGGGAGGGAAGGGGTCACACACATGGCCGGGAAGCAGAGGGGTGGCGGTGGGGGTGGCGACAGACAGGGCCAACAATGAGATGGAGAAAGACAGAAACACCGACGTGTAAAGGAGACCTACAATAGTGCATGATCTCTCTCGCGTTATGGCGGGTGATTGTCGCCTGCCCGCTGTTTCTGACGCTAAAGCTTTGGGATCGTTGCCCTTCGTGTTGGCGGGGAGGGGGGGGGGGGTGTATTGTGCTGTTTGATCGCCCCCTGCTTTCCCAGGGACAGGGTGACACAGCAGCTTTTGAGACTGGTGGGAAATCACTACCAAAGTGTCTGCCCACACAGTCAGTACACCTCTCCTACACTTCTCTCCCGTACTAAGTCACCTAACCCCCCCCCCACCCCACCTTTCCCTCCAACTCCAGTCCCGTCCAGACCGCCTGGGAAACTGAAGGGAGCGATAATCAACTGTCACGGATACACATAATGTCAAACACAAGAGAGGGCAGATGCTGGTTGACAAAAGTGAACACACAGTGCTGGAGTAACACAAAGACGCAGCAGAATTTTGGAAACGTCATCCCATCACCCATTCCTTCTCTCCGGATATGCTGCCTCTCCCACTGAGTGACCATACTGAGGGAATACCCACGTAGAGGAAGCAGAGAGAAACGCTCTGGCACTGCACGGTGCGCATTTTCCCTTTGGAGGTCATGTCAATAGATGCGGCCGCGCTGAATTCTATCTTTATCTCAAAGCCGCAGGATGGAGCTGTCTTCTTTTACACTGTTGCTTCTCCGCCGCCGCCTCCTTGCTGCACAATGGTAGCGAGTGCGGGGCCGAGATCCTGCCTAGTTTTTTTAAGTTCTGAAATTGAATAACTTTCAATACTGAATCAGAATATACTTCCTGTATGAGATGCTGTCCAGCTCCTCTATTTGAGACCTTCATACACGGTTAGCTCAAGAGTAACTCGGGAGAGGAACTTGGTAACTCGGGAGAGGAACTTGGTACATCGCAGAAATGAGAAGAGAACGGCAAACTCAGACATACACGTGGGAACTCGTCTAAACTCGCGAACATCAACTTGGAATCTCGTAGACAACCACGAGTGTGATTTTTTCTTTCACTCGGGATCACTCGTCGGTGGACTCGCACCGCGAGACAACCCCTCAGTCCGCTTGTTCCATACACCCACCACCGTCGGAGTGTAATGTATTTACTTCAGGTTCCTGTCAATATTGCCACTGACGCGGTGCAATCACATTGATGCGACACACAGGAAGGCACACAAACGAAAATAAACAAGACATTGATCACGTCTCCCGTTACACTTGCAAAAATATGGTAAGAAGCTAATTGTCACGTTGCATCATAGCTTGTTGTAGGAACGATTATGCCAAGACAGCGAGATATTGCAGAGGGTTGTAAATATAGCCCAGTCCATCTCAGAGCCCAGACCAATCATAGTCTTCATCTGCACTTCACGCTGCATAACATTACCCAAACACCCAACAAAATCAAAGATTTGGCAAATCCCGGTCAGTTTTTTTCTTTCCCCAACACCTATCCGGCAAAAGGTAGAGATGTTTGTGAGCGCGCATCATAACACTTAGGAATTGGTTCATGTCCTACGTTATCGGGCATATGAACGGTCCCTCCATAGCCCAGGGCACGATTCAATCCCCTGTACCCCATTGGCCATTGAATTTTGTCTGAGGTACTGATGTATAAAATAGCGCTACAATGCTGATAAATGTATTCTGCTCTCTCTATTTTCCACTATATTCTCTCTATTGTCATGAGTCACACGGCGCAGGAACAGGTCCTTCAGCCCAATCTGCCAACGCCGATCAATATACACCGGTCACATAAGTCCCACCTGCCGTTTTTGTCCCGTGTCACTTCCGATGTGTGTTGGGCCAAGTGTATTTTAGATAGCATGCAGAACAATGTTTTTCACAGTACATCGGTACATGTGCCAATAATATCCCTAAACCTGAAGCTAAAACCTAAAGCGCCTGTCAACTGCATTGTTTACAACACCAGGAAACAAGCGGAATGTCTCATAGGTTGCAGAAGCATTGCATCATCCATTTTGGGGATGCAACAAGTAAAATGGACAAGTGAGAGTCAGTGGATGTAGTGTACCTGGACTTTCCGGAAGCATTTGTTAAGGTCCCACACGAGAGATTAGCGGCTAAAATTATAGCACATGATATAGGGGTTGGGTATTGACATGGATATTGATATTGACATTGGACCGCAGCTAATTACAATATATATTAATAATTTAGATGAAGGAATTAAAAGAAGAATTGCAGATGACACAAAGCTGGATGGAAGTGTGAACAGTGTAGAGGATGCTATGGGGATGCAGGCCGGTTTGGACAGGTTGGGTGAGTGGGCAGATGCATTGCAGATGCTGTATAATGTGGATACATGTGGGGTTATCAACAGGTGGTAAGAACGGGAAGGCAGCTTATTATCTGAATGGTATCAGGTGTGGAAAAGGGGAAGTACAACGAGACCTGTGCGTCCTTGTACATCTGTCACTTAAAGTAAGCATGCAGGTACAAGAGGCAATCAAGAAAGCTAATGGCATGTTGCCTTCATAACGAGAGGAGTTGTGTATCGGAGCAAAGAGCTCCTTCTGCAGTTGTACAGGGATCTGGTGAAACCACACGTCGAGTATTGTGTGCAGTTTTGGTCTTCTCATTTGAGGATGGACATTCTTGCTATTGATGGGATTCTTGCTAGGTTCACGAGGTCAATTCCCGGGAGGGCGGGTCTGGCATATGATGAAAGCATGGAGCGACTGGGTTTGTATACACTGGAATTTAGAAGGATGAGAGGGGGTTTTCTTGATACATATAACATTATTAAGTGATTGGACACGCTATATACAGGAAACATGTCCCCGATGTTGGGGGAGTCCAGAAACAGGGGCCCGCAGTTTAAGAACAAGGTGTAGGCCATTTAGATGATGTAAAACTTGTACAGACAGAGAGTTGTGAATTTGTGGAATTCTCTGACTCAGAAGGCAGTGGACGCCGATTCACTGAATGCATTCAAAATAAATTTAGATAGAGCTCTGTAGTCTAATGGAATGAAGGGTTATGGGGAGAAGGCAGGAACGGGGTACTGATTGTGGATGATCAGCCATGATCACATTGAATGTCGGTGATGGCTCGAAGGTCCTACTCCAGCACCCATTGTCTATATATATATATATATATGTACCAATGTATCTAGGTTCCAGATATGTACTTCTGCGCGCTTAAATAATATTGTAGCACAAATTATTTGCTTTGTGTTTTCACAGAACTCGAATTCTCCTACTGCCCTTATGCATTTCTACGGAGAACGAAATTATGCAATGTGGCTTGAGAAAATGTTGTTGATTCCCATAACGGACAATTCAGGGGTTGGTGGAAATAACCAACAATATTCAACGTGATATTCAATGTAATGAACTATATACTGAATTCAGTATCTACCTCTTCGTCCCATCTGCAGGACTGATTGTATCTATGTATGGCATATCTTAACTGAATGGACACGCTTTTCACTATACCTTAGAACATGTGACGATATTAAACCGAGCCCAACCTCACCTCACCTAACCTAATGAGCTGACATAAGTAGCAACAATGATCAGAGAGAGATGTTCATACTATGATGACGACGAAGATTGTTAATGTAACACAAACAGTATTGTTATAAAAGAGGTGTTGAATGGGGTCAACCACAAATGAACTGTTGGACAAATGCGAAGCCAAGGTGAACAGATCATTGTCAAACAACTGATACTGTATCGCGGGCCATATTTAATTAACGGGCCTCTGCAATGCTGGAGTAAAACATAATATACTCAGAAGACTCTGATGGCATCCGTCCAGGAAGGAATGATATGTAATGTCAGAAGCGCATGATCTTATCAAAGTTGGTAGCATGTTCCCAGCACCCTCTTTGCGTCAAGTCATCTCTTCAGGTTCCGAGAAAATCCTGCCCTTCTCACCTTAAACATATGAGATCTGATTATTGATTCACCATCATGGGTAAAAGACTGCATTCATCCTACCTTTTCCTCTCATGGTTGTAAACACCTTGATATTCCCACCACGCAAATTCCTTCGCTCCAAGGAATAAAGTCCTCACCTCTCCCTACAGCTCGGACACACAATGAAAGAGTAGAACGGTCCTGCTATAGCTACTGAAGGTGATACCACATGTGGAGAAACGTGCTGAGACTGGACCAAGAGTCATCGTCATACAACAAAGAAACAGGCCCAGTAACTCTCTGTGTAAATGCTATCCAATTACAGAATCACATCTACTAGCACTTGGTCCACAGAGTATTAAGCCTTGGCCCTATCTCTTTTAACGAAGGTGATATTTTTCAAGCGGTGTAGAATCAGAAGTCCAGATTTATTACTCGAATCAAGTAGCTGTGAAACGACGGACGATTGACCAGATCCGCTACATTGTGCAGTTGGTAAGTAGAACATCGATGCAACATCCAAGAAGGCACATCAATGCCTCTACTTCATGAGGAGACGGTGTAAGTTTGACATGTCTCCAGTGACTATTATAAGCTTCTCGGGATGTACCGTGGAAAGCATATTGTCGAGTTCCATCAGAGATTGATTGGGAACAAGTCTGCCAAGACCTCGAGAAATTGCAGAGTTATTAACGCAGCCCAATCCATCACACACACACCAGACGTCCCACCATTGACTCCATCTACACTTTACGCTGCCTCAAAAAAAAACACCGAACGTAATCAGACCTGTCCAGACCGGTCAGTTCTTCTTTCCCAACTGAAGTCCCGCACAACGTACAGAAGTTTGAAAGTGAGCACCACCGGATTAAGGAATAACTCATTTCCCTCCGTTAACAGGCTTCTAAACAGTCCCTCCTTGGGCTAGTGTACTCTTCAATTCGCTTCTCCCCCATTGCGGATATAAGACATTTTCTCAGTAGCTGATGCACTGCAATCCTGCGAACTATATTGTGCACTCTGTATCTTCCACATTGGTCTATCTATTGTTATAGAGTCATCGAGTCCTACGGCATGGAAACGGGACTTTCAACACATCTTGCCCAGGCCGACCAATGTGCCCCTTCTGCACCAGTCACTCGCACCCACCTTTCGGCCACATTACTCTACATCGTTCCTATTCATGAGGCAGTCCAATTGTCTTTGAAAGTTTGTCATATTTTCCGGCGCAACCATTTACTTTCGGTGCAGAGATGGAGTCAATATTTATCTGCGGTGGAAGAGGCTGTCAAAGGAACAACAATTGAGGAGATCCTACACTCTGTGCAGGTTGGAAGATGATATATTCCAATCTCCTGGACCGAGGGATCACCTCCCCGCTCTATCACCGGATGCTCAATTTTAGCTCCCACAGCCCACAATTAATAAGGATAAGTGACACCTCTTCAACAATAACTTCGAAGACTGGAGCACCGCAAGGATCCGTTCCAAGTTCGCCACTATGTCACCTTTACACTCGCGAACGTATGGCCATATTCTGCTCTAATTGTACCTATGAGTTTGCAGAAGACATCATCGTGAATGGTCGAATGATGGGCAATGGCGGGACCGAGTACATGAAGGTGATAGTGAGCTTATTGACATGTTGTCATGACAATGGCCCCTCTTTCAAGACGAAGGAGATAGTTTTGGAGTTCTGGAAGCAGTGTAGAGTAGTTGCCCCAATCTGCATCAACGGCACGGAATGGCTAAGAGCTCAAGTTCCATGTGTCACATCATCCAACGATATGTCTTGGAGCAATCACAATGATGCGTAACCAACGAAGGTACACCATCATCTGTACTTCATCATGAGACGGGGACAATTGACATGTCTACAGTGATTCTTATAAAACTTCTAGAGATGGAGCATAGAAATCATATTGTCGGGTTGGATTACATTGTGGTTTGGGTACAGATCTGACAAGACCGGGAGAATTTGGAGAGAGTTATAAATGTAGCCCAATCCATCATGCAGACCTGACGTCACACCATTGCCTCCATCTACACTTCACGCTTCTTCGGGGGAAAAAATACCCAACATCATCAAAGATGTCTAAATTGGGTCAGTTCTTCTTGCCTGTTCTCTTATCTGCCAGAAGGTACCGAAGGTTGAAAGCGCACATCACAGCGGAATGGCTTATTTTCCATCGTTATCGGGCTTCTGCCCGATCCCTCCATATGCGAGGATACTGTTCGATTCATATTGCCCCAGTGTACACATTGGACTTTGTTTAAAAAAATGATGGTCCACGAGAAGCTACAAATCTGAGAACCTCATTCTGTACTCTGTATATCTACCTATTGTCACGGAGTCACACAGTAAGGGGACACCTCCTTCAACCCAGCTCGCCCATGCCGACTAATGTGCCCCATCTACGCTACCCCACTTACAGAGTTTGGCAAAAATCACTCTAAACCTTTCTATCCATGCACCTGTCCAATGTGTTTTAAATATTGTCATAGCTTCTGCCTTAGCGACGTCCTTTGGCAGCTCATTCTATGTACCCAACACCGTCTGTGCAAATCTATATTCCCACCACCCCTGTGTGAATACATAGACCCAGCACCCTCTGTCCTCGCCTCTGTATCTATTTATGGTACATCTGACCAGTCTGGATAGCATGAAAAACAAAGGGTTTAATGTTCTTCGGTACATGTGACAATAATGAACATAACCCAAAAGCTAAAATGCCATGCGTCTCACATCGTAATTGTGTACAACACCACAAATCCAGCGGGTTGTCTCATGGTTTATCGACGGACTACATCATCCTTCGCTCCACCTGCGCACCTCGGCACAGTTTAATAACATGTGTTGTACATGTAGGAGGGGATTTTGTGCTTTACCCGTACACTATATCTCACTTTACTCAGATAGGCACAGAAAAAAATTAAAACAGCTCATAGATAAGTGGCTAGCCAACCGAACAAGTCGATTTAATACAGGCCTCAGCGATGTACATCGCGAAACAGTGTGAGGAAGCTCAAGCTGCTTCAAAATCCCACGGTAACTGTAGGATTCTTCTACCCTCATGACACAATGGTTACTTGTGGAGTTGAAATACAACATCATTAATCAATACCTCTGTAAACTTTCATCTTTGCGTTTCCCCAAAGTTACCTTTAATCTTGGGTTTCTTGTTGTTTAGAAATCTCCTTCCCATGTATCTAACATGTAGATATCATAAATGTCCAGATTCTTCCCGACAAATGGAGTCCCCTCGTAAAGGAGATCGTTTGTTATCCTTTTGGAGACTTGCCTGCTAAACACAGTGACCAAAAGCAGATGTTAAAGCACGATTGCGTCAGATATGAACCTACTGTAGACAGAACTACAAAAGTCTATCATCCCCCTACTGATAAGGAACCCTGCTTCTCAGCAGAATATTTCAGATTTAGCTATTTTAACTACATTCTATCTTGGCAACGCTCCCATCATGCTCCCCAGTATGTGAGCTACAGTGTTAAACAAATTATAACTTATTCATCTTCCTTATAATTCTCACAATTTCCGACAACAGTACACATTTTTGTTTTGTTTTGCAGAGCTTGAAATCTCCGATTGCACATATCGAGTACCAGGAAGAACGGAATTATGCGATGCAGCTTGAGCAAATGTTATTCATTCTTACAAATATAAGGACGATTTAAAGTTTGATTGAAACAAAGAATCATATTCAGGATTATAATCTATACATCATGAACTATTTTCTGCCTCTGTATTATCCCTGTTGATCTATGAATTGCTCTAATGAATTTACTTGAACTGATTGTATCCATGAATGGTATGTTGGATCTGAGTGGATAGGAGGCAGCACATCCTTTCACTGTTTCTCCATACTTGTGACAGTAATATTCCAAGCCTAACCTAACCAAACCCAATGATCAGAGGTAAGAGCCAAATATGTACCAAATACCAAATATCAAGTGGGCGATATGCAGAGTACTGCCCTGCCGACAACAAATTCAGAAGGTATGATCAGAGCCGGAACGATCGTACTGTGATGGCGATTCAGATTCATAGACGACATTGATATTCAAGAGACCTGATGAATGGTTGTTAAGCACAAACAAACTGTTGAACAAATGCGAAGAGAAAATGAAGACTGGGGCAGGAGGAGTAACACAGTAAAAACGCTGCTGCTGTATTGTAGTCCGCAGTAATTGTCGGGCATCTACACATACAAGAGGAAAACGGGAAATACTCAGATGACTCTGAAGACATCGTGGAGAGAGGAGGGACATCTAATGTTATAAATGGATGACCTGATCAAATCCCCGATTCTTGTGAAGTAAATGCACGATATGGTGGCGTTTCACAAAATACAAGAATGCCGCACTCCGCATTATAGTGCAAACTGGCGCATCAGGGCACCTGAACATTGATGCAGAATCAGTTGCTGCCGAACATTTATTGCTCAACACAAATAACGAAAGATGGTCACCTATTTACCTCTTGCTACTGTCGAGATGGCAGCTAGATTTCCAAACGTAGTGACTTGAAATGCCAGCTTCGACTCAACATATCTCAACGACCGCCTCTGATAGCTCGTTCCGTACATGCATCGCCGTCTGAGTGTATAGTCTTCCCGTCAGGTTCCTTGTAAATCTTGCTCCTCACACCATACACCTATGATCTCTGGTCTTCGATTCCCCATTCTGTAGAAAAGACTGTGCATTCTCCCGATCTATTCCCCGTATATACCTTTATAAGCAACATTCATCTTCCTGTGGTCCAATGAATAGAGTCCTCATCGCTACCAAGAGCCCGGCTCATACAATGGTAGTGTAGCGAAGTCCAGCTCTAACGACTGACGGTGATGCTACAAATGGAGAAACGTATATACACTGGTCCGAGAGCCATTTGTTCACACAGCATAGAAACAGACCAAACACCTATCTACATCTATGCTATCCATTTACTAATTCCCATTTACTAGCACTTGATCAGCAGAATATTATGCCCTGAAACTATATATCTTTCAAGTAAGGCGGTACCTACAATACGATGCAGAGTCTGAAGTTAAGATTTATCCCACAGATGAAGGAACTACCAAAGGAGCAACAATTGATCAGATTATCTACGCTGTGCAGATTGGAAGAACGACAAGTGAATATATTGACACTGTAAATGTCGGATTCTGTGAGGGCTGACAGGATAGATATTGAAAGCATTACACAATCGCTAGATGGGTGATGACGTGAGGATACAAGTTTCAGAGTAGGTGTTTACCATGGAGTGAATTGAGATGAGAAGCAATTTATGCTCGCAAATATATCTGAACCTCCAGTACCATATAGCCCAAACATTAGTGATGATAACTCATTCCGTTCATATAGGGCTGGAGCACGTGTTTTTGTAGACAATGGTGTAATGACGGCTAACGTGACCAGCTGTGGATTAATATGAGTCCCACGTCAGATCCTGTTTAATATGGAAAATAGGAACAGACTCGCGCTGTAAATGATGCGTTCAGCAGGGTGCACTTGTATGTGATAGGGGATGGAGTGGCTATTATCTCCAAACGTCGGGACCGAGGTATCTTCTCCGTCTCTACCGCTGAATGCTCGATTTTAGCACCAACAATCCTCAGTCAGTGAGGATAGGTGACACCTCATCCAAAGTAATAATAATAATAATAGATTTATTTATTAACACCGGACCCTACAAAAAATCATTTTCAGTTCTCTACTCTATCAGCTTTACATGGAGTACAGGCCTAAATTTGTATCAATGGTACAATAGACAATAGACAATAGGTACAGGAGTAATCCATTGGGGCCTTCGAGCCAGCACCGCCATTCAATGTGATCATGGCTGATCATCCACAATCAGTGTCCCTTTCCTGCCTTCTCCCCATCTCCCCTGATTCCGCTAACTTTCATTGCCCTATTAAGTTCTCTCTTGAAAGTATCCAGAGAACCGGCTTCCACCGCCCTCTGAGACAGAGAATTCCACAGACTCGCAGCACGCTGTGTGAAAAAAATGTTTCCTCATCTCCCTTCTAAATGCCTTACCCCTTATTCTTAAACTATGGCCCCTGGTTCAGGACTCCCCCCAATATCGGGAACATGTTTCCTGCCTCTCGCGTGCCCAAACCCTTAATCGTCTTATATGTTTCAATAAGATGCCCTCTCACCCTTCTTAATTCCAGAGTATACAAGCCCGTAGACTAGTGTACAGTTCAATTCGCTTCTACCGCATTGCGGATATTTAAAATTGTCTAAGTAACTGATGCACGAAAATACACACCAAAGCTGCCAACTATATTCTATACTCTGCATCTTCACGTTGCTCTATCTATTTTCATAGAATCATCGAATCCTACAACATGGTAATGGGACTTTCTACCCAGCTTGCACATGCCGACCAATGTGCCCCATCTACACTAGTCACCCCTTCCCGCATTTCGCCCACATCACTCTAAATCATTCCTATTCATGCAGCAGTCCAGCTGTCTTTGAAAGATGCCCTAATATATGCCGCAATCACCTCATATGTCAACTCATTCTCTGTGTAAATCCGTATACCCCCTGCTCGAGTTTTAACTATTACTGTATATATATGGTATATCTAGTGTGTCTGGATAGCACACAAAGCAAAGCTTTTTACTTTAGCTCGGGACATGCAACAATAAACTTAAAACTGAAGCTGATATTTGAACGCCTCTCCTCTTAATTGTTTACAACATCGCGATCACAGCGGGATGTCTCATTGTATCATCCACTGCTCCAGACGAGACCTTCTGCAAACTTAAAAAATACTTTTGCAAACATTTGTTGCTTTGTGAATTTACAAAACTCAAATTATCCAACTGCACTTGTCCAGTTCTACGGAGAACGGATTTATGAGGCAATCTAATTGTCTTTGAACGTTTGCATATTTTTCGGCGCAACCATTTACTTTCGGTGCAGAGATGGAATCAATATTTATCTGCGGTGGAAGAGGCTGTCAAAGGAACAACAATTGAGGAGATCCTCCACTCTGTGCCTGTTGGTAGATGATATATTCCAAACTCCTGGACCGAGGGATCATCTCCCCGCTCTACCACCGCATGCTCAATTTTAGACTCCCACAGCCCACAATCAATAAAGATAAGTGACATCTCTTCAACAATAACTTCGAAGACTGGAGCACCGCAAGGATCCGTTCACAGTCCGCTACTACATCACCTTTGCACTCGCGACCGTACGGCCATATTCGGCTCTAATGAGTTTGAAGAAGACATCATTGTGAATGGTCGAATGATGGGCAATGGCGGGACGGAGTACAAGAAGGAGATGGTGAGCTTATTGACACGTTGTCATGACAATGACCTCTCTTTCAATGTCAGCAAGACGAAGGAGATAGTTTTTGACTTCTGGAAGGAATGTAGAGTATTTGCCCCAATCTGCATCAATGGCACGGAATGGTTGAGAGCTCAAGTTCCATGTGTCACATCACCAACGATATGTCTTGTAGTAATCACATTGATGCGTAACCCACGAAGGTACACCATCATCTCTACTTCATCAAGAGACTGCGAAATTGTCATGTCTACAGTGATTCTTATAAAACTTCTAGAGATGGAGCATAGAAATCATATTGTCGGTTTGGATTACATTTTGGTTTGGGTACAGATCTGACAAGACCGGGAGAATTTGGAGAGAGTTGTAAATGTAGCCCAATCCATCATGCAGACCTGACGTCACACCATTGTTTCCATCTACACTTCACGCTTCTTCGGGGAAAAAATTACCCAACATCATCAAAGATGTCTAAATCGGGTCAGTTCTTCTTGCCTGTTCTCTTATCTGCCAGAAGGTACAGAAGGTTGAAAGCGCACATCACAGCAGAATGGCTTGTTTTACATCGTTATCGAGCTTCTGCCCGATCCCTCCATATGCGAGGATACTGTTCGATTCATATTGCCCCATTGCACGCATTGGACTTTGTTTATAAAAATGATGGTCCACGAGAAGCTACAAATCTGAGAACCTCATTCTGTACTCTGTATATCTACCTATTGTCATGGAGTCACACAGTAAGGGAACAGCTCCTTCAACCCAGCTCGCCCATGCCGACTAATGTGCCCCATCTACGCTACCCCACTTACAGAGTTTGGCAAAAATCACTCTGAACCTTTCTATCCATGCACCTGTCCAATGTGTTTTAAATATTGTCATAGCTTCTGCCTTAGCGACGACCTTTGGCAGCTCATTCTATGTACCCAACACCGTCTGTGCAAATCTATATTCCCACCACCCCTGTGTGAATACATAGACGCAGCACCCTCTGTCCTCGCCTCTGTATCTATTTATGGTACATCTGACCAGTCTGCATAGCATGAAAAACTAAGGGTTTAATGTTCTTCGGTACATGTGACAATAAGGAACATAACCCAAAAGCTAAAACTCCATGCGTCTCACATCGTAATTGTGTACAACACCACAAATCCAGCGGGATGTCTCATGGTTTATCGACGGACTACATTATCCTTCGCTCCACCTGCGCAACTCGGCACAGTTTAATAACATGTGTTGTACATGTAGGAGGGGATTTTGTGCTTTACCCGTACCCTATATCTAACTTTACTCAGATAGGCACAGACAAAAATTATAACAGCTCATAGATCAGCGGCTAGTGAACCGAACAAGTCGATTTAATACAGGCCTCAGCGATGTACATCGCGAAACAGTGTGAGGAAGCTCAAGCTGCTTCAAAATCCCACGGTAACTGTAGGATTCTTCTACCCTCGTGACACAATGGTTACTTGTGGAGTTGAAATACAACATCATTAATCAATGTCTCTGTAACCTTTCATCTTTGCGTTTCCCCAAAGTTAACTTTAATCTTAGGTTTCTTGTTGTTTAGAAATCTCCTTCCCATGTATCTAACATGTGGATATCATAAATGTCCAAATTCTTCTCGACAAATGGAGTCCCCTCGTAAAGGACATCGTTTGTTATCCTTTTGGAGACTTGCCTGCTAAACACAGTGACGAAAATCAGATGTTAAAGCACGATTGCGACAGATATGAACCTACTGTAGACAGAACTACAAAAGTCTATCATCCCCCTACTGATAAGGAACCCTGCTTCTCAGCAGAATATTTCAGATTTAGCTATTTTAACTACATTCTATCTTGGCAACGCTCCCATCATGCTCCCCAGTATGTGAGCTACAGTGTTAAACAAATTATAACTTATTCATCTTCCTTATAATTCTCACAATTTCCGACAACAGTACACATTTTTGTTTTGTTTTGCAGAGCTTGAAATCTCCGATTGCACATATCGAGTACCAGGAAGAACGGAATTATGCGATGCAGCTTGAGCAAATGTTATTCATTCTTACAAATATAAGGACGATTTAAAGTTTGATTGAAACAAAGAATCATATTCAGGATTATAATCTATACATCATGAACTATTTTCTGCCTCTGTATTATCCCTGTTGATCTATGAATTGCTCTAATGAATTTACTTGAACTGATTGTATCCATGAATGGTATGTTGGATCTGAGTGGATAGGAGGCAGCACATCCTTTCACTGTTTCTCGATACTTGTGACAGTAATATTCCAAGCCTAACCTAACCAAACCCAATGATCAGAGGTAAGAGCCAAATATGTACCAAATACCAAATATCAAGTGGGCGATATGCAGAGTACTGCCCTGCCGACAACAAATTCAGAAGGTTCAGAAGGTATGATCAGAGCCGGAATGATCGTACTGTGATGGCGATTCAGATTCATAGATGACATTGATATTCAAGAGACCTGATGAATGGTTGTTAAGCACAAACAAACAGTTGGACAAATGCGAAGAGAAAGTGAAGACTGGGGCAGGAGGAGTAACACAGTAAAACGCTGCTGCTGTATTGTAGTCCGCAGTAATTGTCGGGCATCTACACATGCAAGAGGAAAACAGGAAATACTCAGATCACTCTGAAGACATCGTGGAGAGAGGAGGGACATCTAATGTTATAAATGGATGACCTGATTAAATCCCCGGTGCTGTGGAAGTAACTGCACGATATGGTGGCGTTTCACCAAATACAAGAATGCCGCACTCCGCATTAGAGTGCAAACTGGCGCATCAGGGCACCTGAACATTGATGCAGAATCAGGTGCTGCCGAACATTTATTGCTCAACACAAATAACGAAATATGGTCACCTATTTACCTCTTGCTACTGTCGAGATGGCAGCTAGATTTCCAAACGTAGTGACTTGAAATGCCAGCATCGACTCAACATATCTCAACGACCGCATCTGATAGCTCGTTCCGTACATGTATCGCTGTCTGAGTGTAGAGTCTTCCCGTCAGGTTCCTTGTAAATCTTGCTCCTCTCACCATATACCCATGATCTCTGATTTTTGATTCCCCATTCAGTAGAAAAGACTGTGCATTCTCTCGATCTATTCCCCGTATATACCTTTATAAGCAACATTCAGCTTCCTGTGCTCCAAGGAATAAAGTCCTCATCCCTACCAAGAGCTCGGCCCATACAAGGCTAGTGTAGCGAAGTCCTGCTCTAACGACTGACGGTGATACTACAAATGGAGAAACGTGTATACACTGGTCCGTGAGTCATTTAGTCACACAGTAGAGAAACAGACCAAACACCTATCTACACCTGTGCTATCCATTTACTAATTCCCATTTACTAGCACTTGATCAGCAGAACATTATGCCCTGACACTATATCTTTCAAGTAAGGCGGTACCTACAATACGATGCAGAATCTGAAGTTGAGGTTTATCCCACGGATGAAGGAACTGCCAAAGGAGCAACAATTGATCAGATCATCTACGCTGTGGAGTTTGGAAGAACGACAAGTGAGTATATTAACACTGTAAATGTCGGATTCTGCGAAGGCTGACAGAATAGGTATTGAAAGCATTACACAATCGCTAGATGGGTGATGACGTTAGGATACAAGTTTCAGAGTAGGTGTTTACCATGGAGTGAATTGAGATGAGAAGCAATTTATGCTCGCAAATATATCTGAACCTCCAGTACCAAGATATCCTGAAATCGGAGGGAGAGGAGCCTGAGGTTGTGGTACATATAGGTACCAATGACATAGGTAGAAAAAGAGAAGAGGTCTTGAAAGGAGAATTTAGGGAGTTGGGAGGAGAGTTAAGGAGAAGGACTACAAAGGTAACAATCCTAGGATTACTACCTGTGCCACGCGACGGTGAGAGTAGGAATGAAGTGAGGTGGAGGATAAATGCATGGCTGAGGAACTGATGCAGCGGGCAGGGATTCAAATTTCTGGATCATTGGGACCTCTTTTGGGGAAGGTGTGACCTGTACAGAAAGGACCGGTTGCACTTGAACCCGAGGGGGACCAATATCCTGGCGGGGAGATTTGCAAAGGCTACTGGGGAGACTTTAAACTAGAACGGTTGGGGGGAGGGACTCAAATAGAGAAAGCTAGTGGAAAATGTGGGAGGCAGGAGGCAGAGAAGGGAAGCACTCGGACCCAAAATGTAGGGGAGAAAGAAGAAAAAGATAATAAACAGAGAATAAGTGGAGGTGGGTTTCTTAAATGTGTATATTTTAATGCTGGGAGCATTGTAAGAAAGGTGGATGAGCTTAGAGCCTGGATTGACACCTGGAAGTATGATGTTGTGGCGATCAGTGAAACATGGTTGCAGGAGGGCTGTGATGGGCAAATAAATATTCCAGGATTTCGTTGCTTCAGGGGTGATAGAATTGGAGGGGCAAGAGGTGGGGGTGTTGCATTGCTTGTCAAGGAAGGTATTACAGCAGGGGTTTGGCAGGATAGATTAGAGGGCTCGTCTAGGGAGGCTATTTGGGTGGAACTGAGAAATGGGAAAGGTGTAGCAACATTTATAGGGGTGTATTATAGACCGCCAAATTGGGGAGCGAGAATTGGAAGAGCAAATATGTAAGGAGATAGCAGATATTAGTAGTAAGCACAAGGTAGTGATTGTGGGAGATTTCAATTTTCCACACATAGACTGGGAAACACATTCTGTAAAAGGGCTGGATGGTTTGGAGTTTGTAAAATGTGTGCAAGATACATAGAGGTACCTACTAGAGAAGGGACAGTGCTGGACCTCCTGTTAGGAAATGAGACAGGGCAGGTGGCGGGGGTATGCGTCGGGGAGCACTTCGGGTCCAGTGATCACAATACCATTAGTTTCAATATAATTATGGAGAGGGTCAGAACTGGACCTAGGGTTGAGATTTTTGTTTGGAGAAAGGCTAACTTTGAGGAGATGCGAAAGGATTTAAAAGGAGTGAATTGGGACATGTTGTTTTATGGGAAGGATGTAGAAGAAAATTGGAGGACATTTAAGGGTGACATTTTAAGAGTACAGAATCTTTATGTCCCTGTTCGGTTGAAAGGAAATAGTAAAAAATGGAAAGAGCCATGGTTTTCAAGGGAAATTGGACACTTGGTTCGGAAAAAGAGAGAGATCTACAACAATTATAGGCAGCATGGAGTAAATGAGGTGCTTGAGGAGTATAAAGGATGTAAAAAGAATATTAAGAAAGAAATTAGAAAAGCTAAAAGAAGATATGAGGTTGCTTTGGCAAGTAAGGTGAAAGTAAATCCAAAGGGTTTCTACAGCTATATTAATAGCAAAAGGATAACAAGGAATAAAATTGGTCCATTAGAGAGTCAGAGTGGACAGCTATCTGCAGAGCCAAAAGAGATGGGGGAGATATTGAACAATTTCTTTTCTTCGGTATTCACGAAGGAGAAGGATATGGAATTATGTGAGGTAAGGGAAACAAGCAGAGTAGCAATGGAAACTGTGAGATTCAAAGAAAAGGAGGTGCGGACACTTTTGAAAAATATGAAAACGGATAAGTCTCCAGGTCCTGACAGGATATTCCCTAGGGCATTGAGGGAAGTTAGTGTAGAAATAGCAGGGGCTATGACAGAAATATTTCAGATGTCATTAGAAACGGGAAAAGTGCCGGAGGATTGTCGAACTGCGCATGGTGTTCCATTGTTTAAAAAGGGTTCTAAGAGTAAACCTAGCAATTATAGACCTGTTAGTTTGACGTCAATGGTGGGCGAATGAATGGAAAGGATCCTTAGAGATAATATATATAATTATCTGGATAAGCAGGGTCTGATTAGGAACAGTCAACATGGATTTGTGCCTGGAAGGTCATGCTTGACTAATCTTGAATTTTTCGAAGAGGTTACTAGGGAAATTGATGAGGGTAAAGCAGTGGATGTTGTCTATATGGACTTCAGTAAGGCCTTTGACAAGGTTCCTCATGGAAGGTTGGTTAAGAAGATGCAATTGTTGTGTATTAATCGTGGAGTAGCAAGATGGATTCAACAGTGGCTGAATGGGAGATGCCAGAGAGTAATGGTGGATGGCTGTTTGTCAGGTTGGAGGCCGGTGACTAGTGGGGTGCCTCAGGGGTCTGTGTTGGGTCCACTGTTGTTTGTCATGTACATCAATGATCTGGATGATGGTGTGGAAAATTGGATTAGTAAGTATGCAGATGATACTAAGATAGGTGGTGTTGTGGATAATGAAGTAGATTTTCAAAGTCTACAGAGAGATTTAGGCCATTTGGAAGAGTGGGCTGAAAGATGGCAGATGGAGTTTAATGCTGACAAATGTGAGGTGCTACATCTCGGCAGGACAAATTAAAATAGGACGTACACGGTAAATGGTAGCGAATTGAGGAATGCAGTTGAACAGAGGGATCTAGGAATAACTGTGCATAGTTCCCTGAAGGTGGAATCGCATGTAGATAGGGTGGTAAGGAAAGCTTTTGGTGTGCTGGCCTTTATAAATCAGAGCATTGAATATAGAAGTTGGGATGTAATGTTAAAATTGTACAAGGCATTGGTGAGGCCAATTCTGGAGTATGGAGTACAATTTTGGTCGCCTAATTATAGGAAGGATGTCAACAAAATAGAGAGAGTACAGAGGAGATTTACTAGAATGTTGCCTGGGTTTCAGCAACTAAGTTACAGAGCAAGGTTGAACAAGTTAGGTCTTTATTCTTTGGAGCGCAGAAGGTTAAGAGGGGACTTGATAGAGGTCTTTAAAATTATGAGCGGGTTAGACAGAGTGGACGTGGATAAGCTTTTCCCATTGAGAGTAGGGAAGATTCAAACAAGGGGACATGACTTCAGAATTAAGGGACAGAAGTTTAGGGGGAACATTAGGGGGAACTTCTTTACTCAGAGAGTGGTAGCTGTGTGGGATGAGCTTCCAGTGGAAGTGGTGGAGGCAGGTTCGATGTTATCCTTTAAAAATAGATTGGATTGGGTATATGGACGGGAAAGGAATGGAGGGTTGTGGTCTGAGTGCAGGTAGATGGGACTAGGGGGAAGTATTTATTTTTAATTAAAAAAAAATTTTTTTTAATGTGCGGCACGGACTTGAAGGGCCGAGATGGCCTGTTTCCGTGCTGTTATGGTTATATGGTTATATGGTTATATGGTTACCATGTTGCCCAAACATTAGTGATGATAACTCATTCCGTTCATATAGGGCTGGAGCACGTGTGTTTGTAGACAATGGTGTAATGACGGCTAACGTGACCAGCTGTGGATTAATATGAGTCCTACGTCAGATCCTGTTTAATGTGGAAAATAGGAACAGCCTCGCGCTGTAAATGATGCGTTCAGCAGTGTGTACCTGTATGTGATAGGGGATGGAGTGGCTATTATCTCCAAACGCCGGGACCGAGGTATCTTCTCCGCCTCTACCGCTGAATGCTCGATTATAGCACCAACAATCCTCAGTCAGTGAGGATAGGTGACACCACATCCAAAGTAACACCGGACCCTGCAATAAATAATTTTCAGTCCGCTACTATATCTCCTTTACATCGAGTACTGGCCGAAATTTGTATCAATGATACAATAGACAATAGACAATAGGTACAGGAGTAATCCATTCGGCCCTTTAAGCCAGGACCGCCAGTCAATGTGATCATGGCTGATCATCCACAATCAGTGTCCTGCCTTCTTCCCTTATCCCCTGATTCCGCTATCTTTCATTGCCTTATTAAGTTCTTATTTGAAAGTATCGAGAGAACCGGCCTCCACCGCCCTCTGAGGCAGAGAATTCCACAGACTCGCAATAATCTGAGTGAAAAAAATGTTTCCTCATCTCCCATCTAAATGCCTTACCCCTTATTCTTAAACTATGGCCCCTGGTTCAGGCCTCCCCCAACATCGGGAACATGTTTCCTGCCTCTCGCGTGTCCAAACCCTTAATCGTCTTATATATTTCAATAAGATGCCCTCTCACCCTTCTAAATTCCAGAGTTTGCAAGCCCGTAGACTAGGGTACTGCTCAATTCGCTTCTACCGCATTGCGGATATTTAAAATTGTCTAAGTAACTGATGCAGGAAAATACACACCAATGCTGCCAACAATATTCTGTATTCTTTTTTTTTATTTATTTAAAAAAAAAATGTTTTAAACTAGATAGAACTAAAAAGATAGATGAAGCAAAGAAAGAAAAGAGTGAGAAGAAAAAGAGAAAAGAGAAAACAAAAAAACAAAAAACATTTGTTTACAACATCGCGATCCCAGCGGGATGTCTCATTGTATCATCCACTGCTCCAGACGAGACCTTCTGCATACTTAAATCATATTTTTCCAAACATTTGTTGCTTTGTGAATTTACAAAACTCAAATTATCCAACTGCACTTGTCCAGTTCTACGGAGTAAGGATTGATGAGGCAGTCTAATTGTCTTTGAACGTTTGTCATATTTTCCGGCGCAACCATTTACTTTCGGTGCAGAGATGGAGTAAATATTTATCTGCGGTAGAAGAGGCTGTCAAAGGAACAACAATTGAGGAGATCCTCCACTCTGTGCAGGTTGGAAGATGATATATTCCAAACTCCTGGAACGAGGGATCACCTCCCCGCTCTACCACCGCATGCTCAATTTTAGACTCCCACAGCCCACAATCAATAAGGATAAGTGACACCTCCTCAACAATAACTTCGACGACTGGAGCATCGCAAGGATCCGTTCTCAGTTCGCTACTACACCACCTTTACACCCGCGACCGTACGGCCATATTAAGCCTTAGCTATGAATTTGCAGAAAATATCATTGTGAATGAAAGAATGAATGAATAAGTTTATTGGCCAAGTATTCACATACAAGGAATTTGCCTTGGTGCTCCGCCCGCATGTGAGAACAGCATACAGTGACAGTTAGGAATGACACATACAGCATTGAACATTAATAATAAAACATTTTAGTTTAACAATGTGAATTAAATAAAATAGCAGAGCAAAAGGAGGCTACAGGTTTTTGGTTATTGAGTAGAGCTACTACTCGTGGAAAAAGCTGTTTTTATGTCTGGCTGTGACAGCTTTGACAGTCCGGAGTCTCCTTCCAGACGGAAGTGATTCAAAGAGATAGTGGCCAGGGTATGAGGGGTCAGAGATGATCTTACCCGTTCGCTTCCACGAGTAGTAGCTCCACTGAATGGTCGAATGACGGGCAATGGCGGAGCGGAGTACAAGAAGGACATAGTGAGCTTATTGACATGTTGTCGTGACAATTACCCCTCTTTCAGCAAGCCGAAGCAGATAGTTTTTGACCTCAGGAAGCAATGTAGAGTATTTGTCCCAATCTGCATCAATGGCACGGAATGCTTGAGAGCTCAAGTTCCATGTGTTAATTCACCAACGATATGTCTTGTAGTAAGCACATTGATGCGTAACCCACGAAGGTACACCATCATCTGTACTTCATCAAGAGACTGGGACAATTGACATGTCTACAGTGATACGTATAAAACTTCTAGAGATGGAGCATAGAAATCATATTGTCGGGTTGGATTACATTTTGGTTTGGGTACAGATCTGACAAGACCGGGAGGATTTGGAGAGAGTTGTAAATGTAGCCCAATCCATCATGCAGACCTGACGTCACACCATTGTCTCCATCTACACTTCACGCTTCTTCGGGGAAAAATTACCCAACATCATCAAAGATGTCTAAATCGGGTCAGTTCTTCTTGCCTGTTCTCTTATCTGCCAGAAGGTACAGAAGGTTGAAAGCGCACATCTCACCAGAATGGCTTGTTTTCCATCGTTATCGAGCTTCTGCCCGATCCCTCCATATGCGAGGATACTGTTCGATTCATATTGCCCCATTGTACACATTGGACTTTGTTTATAAAAATGATGGTCCACGAGAAGCTACAAATCTGAGAACCTCATTCTGTACTCTGTATATCTACCTATTGTCATGGAGTCACACTGTAAGGGAACAGCTCCTTCAACCCAGCTCGCCCATGCCGACTAATGTGCCCCATCTACGCTAGCACCCTTACAGTGTTTGGCAAAAATCACTCTAAACCTTTCTATCCATGCACCTGTCCAATGTGTTTTAAATATTGTCATAGCTTCTGCCTTAGCGACGACCTTCGGCAGCTTATTCTATGTACCCACCACCGTCTGTGCAAATCTATATTCCCACCACCCCTGTATGAATACATAGACGCAGCACCCTCTGTCCTCGCCTCTGAACTGATTGCATCTATTTATGGTACATCTGATCAGTCTGAATAGCATGAACAACAAAGGGTTTAATGTTCTTCGGTACATGTGACAATAATGAACATAACCCAAAAGCTAAAACTCCATGCGTCTCACATCGTAATTGTGTACAACACCACAAATCCAGCGGGATGTCTCATGGTTTATCGACGGACTACATCATCCTTCGCTCCACCTGCGCACCTCGGTACAGTTTAATAACATGTGTTGTACATGTAGGAGGGGATTTTGTGCTTTACCCGTACCCTATATCTAACTGTACCCAGATAGGCACAGACAACAAATAAAACAGCTCATAGATCAGTGGTGAGGCAACCGAACAAGTCGATTTAATACAGGCCTCGGCGATGTACATCGCGAAACAGTGTGAGGAAGCTCAAGCTGCTTCAAACTCCCACGGTAACTGTAGGATTCTTCTACCCTCGTGACACAATGGTTACTTGTGGAGTTGAAATACAACATCATTAATCAATGTCTCTGTAACCTTTCATCTTTGCGTTTCCCCAAAGTTAACTTTAATCTTGGGTTTCTTGTTGTTTAGAAATTTCCTTCCCATGTATCTAACATGTAGATACCATAAATGTCCAGATTCTTCTCGACAAATGGAGTCCCCTCGTAAAGGAGATCGTTTGTGAACCTTTTGGAGACGTGCCTGCTAAACAGAGTAACCAAAGGTAGCTGTAATCCAAGATTGCAACAGATATGAACCTACTGTGGACAGGACTACAAAAGACTATCCTCCCCCTACTGATAAGGAAGCCTGTTTTTCAGCAGAATGTTTCAACTTTAGCTAATTTAATTACATTCTATCTTAGCAACGCTCCAATCATGCTCCCCAGTATGTGAGCTGCAAGGTTAAACAAACTACAACTTACTCATCTTCCTTTAGATTCTCAACGTTTCCGACAACAGTACACATTTTTTATTTGTGTTTTTGCAGAGCGTGAATTCTCCGATTGCACATATCGAGTTCCACGAAGAACGGAATTATGCGATGCAGCTTAAGCAAATGTTATTCATTATTAAAATATACGGACAATTTAAAGTTTGATTTAAACAAATAATCATATTCAGGATGATATTCTATATCATGAACTATATGCTGCCTCTATTATTCCTGTTGCTCGATCTAATGACTTCGTTTCAACTGATTGTATCTATGTATTGTATGTCTGATCTGAGTGGATAGGAGGCAACACAGCTTTTCACTGTGTCTCCGTACTTGTGACAGTAACATTCCTAGCCTAACCTAACCAAACCCAATGATCAGAGGTAAGAACCAAATATGTACCAAATACCAAATATCAAGTGGGCGATATGCAGAGTACTGCCCTGCCGACTACAAATTCAGAAGGTTCAGAAGGTATGATCAGAGCTGGAATGATCGTACTGTGATGGCGATTCAGATTCATAGACGACATTGATATTCAAGAGACCTGATGAATGGTTGTTAAGCACAAACAAACAGTTGGACAAATGCGAAGAGAAAGTGAAGACTGGGGCAGGAGGAGTAACACAGTAAAACGCTGCTGCTGTATTGTAGTCCGCAGTAATTGTCGGGCATCTACACATGCAAGAGGAAAACAGGAAATTCTCAGATGATCTGAAGACATCGTGGAGAGAGGAGGGACATCTAATGTTATAAATGGATGACCTGATCAAATCCCCGGTGCTGTGGAAGTAACTGCACGATATGGTGTCGTTTCACCAAATACAAGAATGCCGCACTCCGCATTAGAGTGCAAACTGGCGCATCAGGGCACCTGAACATTGATGCAGAATCAGTTGCTGCCGAACATTTATTGCTCAACACAAATAACGAAAGATGGTCACCTATTTACCTCTTGCTACTGTCCAGATGGCAGCTAGATTTCCAAACGTAGTGACTAGAAATGCCAGCATCGACTCAACATATCTCAACGACCGCATCTGATAGCTCGTTCCGTACATGTATCGCTGTCTGAGTGTAGAGTCTTCCCGTCAGGTTCCTTGTAAATCTTGCTCCTCTCACCATATACCCATGATCTCTGTTTTTTGATTCCCCATTCTGTAGAAAAGACTGTGCATTCTCTCGATCTATTCCCCGTATATACCTTTATAAGCAACATTCAGCTTCCTGTGCTCCAATGAATAAAGTCCTCATCCCTACCAAGAGCTCGGCCCATACAAGGCTAGTGTAGCGAAGTCCTGCTCTAACGACTGACGGTGATACTACAAATGGAGAAACGTGTATACACTGGTCCGAGAGTCATTTAGTCACGCAGTAGAGACACAGGCCAAACACCTATCTACACCTGTGCTATCCATTTACTAATTCCCATTTACTAGCACTTGATCAGCAGAACATTATGCCCTGACACTATATATCTTTCAAGTAAGGCGGTACCTACAATACGATGCAGAATCTGAAGTTGAGGTTTATCCCACGGATGAAGGAACTGCCAAAGGAGCAACAATTGATCAGATCATCTACGCTGTGCAGTTTGGAAGAACGACAAGTGAATATATTAACACTGTAAATGTCGGATTCTGCGAGGGCTGACAGGATAGATATTGAAAGCATTACACAATCGCTAGATGGGTGATGACGTGAGGATACAAGTTTCAAAGTAGGTGTTTACCATGGAGTGAATTGAGATGAGAAGCAATTTATGCTCGCAAATATATCTGAACCTCCCGTACCATGTTGCCCAAACATTAGTGATGATAACTCATTCCGTTCAAATAGGGCTGGAGCACGTGTGTTTGTAGACAATGGTGTAATGACGGCTAAGGTGACCAGCTGTGGATCAATGTGAGTCCTGCGTCAGATCCTGTTTAATGTGGAAAATAGGAACAGCCTCGCGCTGTAAATGATGCGTTCAGCAGTGTGTACCTTTATGTGATAGGGGATGGAGTGGCTATTATCTCCAAACGCCGGGACCGATGTATCTTCTCCGCCTCTACCGCTGAATGCTCGATTTTAGCACCAACGATCCTCAGTCAGTGAGGATAGGTGACACCTCATCCAAAGTAACACCGGACCCTAAAATAAATCATTTTCAGTCCGCTACTATATCTCCTTTACATCGAGTACTGGCCGAAATTTATATCAAAAGGTACAATAGACAATAGACAATAGGTGCAGGAGTAATCCATTCGGCCCTTCGAGCCAGCACCGCCAGTCAATGTGATCATGGCTGATCATCCACAATCAGTGTCCCGTTCCTGCCTTCTTCCCATATCCCCTGATTCCGCTATCTTTCATTGCCTTATTAAGTTCTTACTTGAAAGTATCCAGAGAACCGGCCTCCACCGCCCTCTGAGGCAGAGAATTCCACAGGCTCGCAATACTCTGAGTGAAAAAAATGTTTCCTCATCTCCCATCTAAATTCCTTACCACTTATTCTTAAACTATGGCCTCTGGTTCAGGCGTCCCCCAACATCGGGAACACGTTTCCTGCCTCTCTCGTGTCCAAACCCTTAATCGTCTTATATGTTTCAATAAGATGCCCTCTCACGCTTCTAAATTCCAGAGTATGCATGCCCTTACGGCTGAGGGAATCAAGGGATATGTGGAAAAGGCGGAACGGGTTACTGATTTTGGATGATCAGCCATGATCATCTTGAATGGTAGTGCTGGCTCGAAGGGCCGAATTGCCTACTCCTGCACCTATTTTCTATTTCTATGCATCTGTATATGGCATATCTGAACTGAATGGATAACGTGCAATGCCACGCTTTTCACTGTACCTCGAAATATCTGACAATAATAACGAAGCCTAACCTCAGCTAAACTAATGATCTGACATAAGTACCAACTATGACCAGAGAGGGATACTCGTACCATGATGGCTACTATGATTGTCCATGTAACACATACAGTATTGATATACAAGAGAAGGTGTTGAATGGGGGTGAACAAATGCGAAGACAAGGTGCGAAGTGGGGACAGGAGGAAGAACCCAGTAAAACGCCTGATACCTTATCGTGGACCGTATTAATCACCGTGCATCTGCAATACAGCAGGAAAACATAGTATAGTCAGAAGACTTAGATAACATCCGTCCAGGCAGAAAACATATGTGATGTCAGAAGTGAATGCTCTTATCAATGTTCAAACCATGTACCCAACATTCTCTATTTGTGTGAAGTCTTCCCTTCAGGTTCCTTGTAAATCTTGCTGTTCTCACATGAAACCTATGAGATCTGCCTTTTGATTCTCAATCCTGGGGAAAATGGACTGCATTCAGCCTATCTATTCCACTCATGATTTTATACACCTTCATATCATCACCCCTCAGTCTCCTTCGCTCCAGGGAATAAATTCCTCACCTCTCCCTGCAGCTCGGTCACACAAGGATAGAGTAGTGCAGTCGTGCTGTGTTAATGCTATCCAATAACTGGGTCGCATTTTCTAGCACTTGGTCCATAGAGTATGATGCCTTAGCCCTCTCTCTTTTAAATAAGGTGATGCTTCCCTTTAAAGCGGTGTAGAGTCAGAAGTGGAGATTTATCCCTCGCATCAAGTGGCTGTGAAACGACCAATAATTGACCAGATCCTCTACTCTGTGCAGTTGGTACAACAAGTCAGTAATTGACGCCGGTATGTGGGAGTTTGCGAGGCCCTGAAAGGATGGAGCTTCAGAGCATTAAAGAACGGGTATATGGATGGTTACGTTAGGATCAGATGATCAGAATATGAATTCACTTTGGAGTGACTGAGATGTGATGTAATTTACTCTCTCGGATATATCTGAATCTCGAGTACACTCTACCTCAGAACAACAGTGGTGCCCATTTATTAAATACAAACCGGATTGGAGCGAAGCTTCTTGTGGCCAATAGGGAACTGAAGACCAATGTGACCAGGTATGGAAAAGAACTTGAGACCAGGATAAGATTGATAATTATGATATTAAATGTCTGAACAGGCTTGAGCTTGGCATTGTGTGTGTGGCCGTGTGTAGCTGTGTCCACAGTCGGGGTTGGGGGGGGAGGGAGAGAGCTGGTTGCTATCTCCGAACTCCAGGACCTAGGAATGAGCTCTGCCCTCTACCACTGCTTCCTCGTCTCTATAGCGTTTTATGAGTGATGTTTATGTATGTAGGTCAAGGGGGACTTGATTGAGGTCTTTAAAATTATGAGAGGGATAGACAGAGAAACGTGGATTAGCTTTTCCCATTGATAGTAGCGAAGATTCAAACAAGAGGACATGACTTGAGAATTAAGGGATATAAGTTTAGGGGTAATATGAGGGGGTACTTCTTCACAGAGAGTGGTAGCTGTGTGGAATGAGCTTCCAGTGGAAGTGGTGGAGGCAGGTTCGATTTTATCATTTAAAAATAATTTGGATAGGTATATGGACGGGAAAGGATTGGAGGGTTATGGTCTGAGTGCAGGTAGATGGGACTAAGGGAAAATAAGTGTTTGGCACGGACTTGAAGGGCCGAGATGGCCTGTTTCCGTGCTGTAATTGTTATATGGTTATATGGTTGTTATATGGTTATGTGTAAGAGTGCATTGCCGTGCGTAAGGGTGGGTAATTGTGTTAATTGTGTGAGTGTGTGAGATTGTGAGTGCCTGTGAGTGTGCGTTTGTGTGGAATATGCAATGACGCGGTTTGGGGAAAGCCCTAATGGAGTGACACGCTGTTGGAAATTATTGATGGAGTGACACACTGTGGGGGAGACTGAAAGCGTGACACACACAGTGGGGTAGTACTGATGGAGTGACACAAAGTGGCATAGTTCAGATGGAATGTCACATTGTGTAGTACTGATGGGGTGATAGTTAAACTGGATTGGCAGTGTGGGGATAGTTAAGCTGGATTGACACTGTGGAGATAGTTAAGCTGGATTGACACACTGTGGGGATAGTTAAGCTGCATTGACACTGTGGGGATAGTTAAGCTGCATTGACACTGTGGGGATAGTTAAGCTGCATTGACACTGTGGGGATAGTTAAGCTGGATTGACACACTGTGGGGATAGTTAAGCTGCATTGACACTGTGGGGATAGTTAAGCTGGATTGACACTGTGGGGATAGTTAAGCTGCATTGACACTGTGGGGATAGTTAAGCTGGATTGACACACTGTGGAGATAGTTAAGCTGCATTGACACTGTGGGGATAGTTAAGCTGGATTGACAGTGTGGGGATAGTTAAGCTGGATTGACACTGTGGGGATAGTTAAGCTGGATTGACACACTGTGGTGTAGTACTGGTGGAGTGGCGCCCAACGGGGTGACATTGATGGGATACACACTGTGGACTGGTACTGATGGATTGGCCCACTGTTGTATGTTACTGATGGACTGGCACACTGTGGTGCTATACCAATGGAGTGACGCACTGTGTGATAGTACTGATGGAATGACGCACTGTGGTGTATTACTGATGGTCTGACGTACTGCGAGTTAGTACTGATGAATGACACACTGTGGGTGTTTCTGAAGAAGTGAAATACTGTGGGGTAGTACTGATGGAGTGAATCACTGTAGGGTAGTACTGATGGAGAGACACACTGTGGGGTAGTACTGATGGAGTGAATCACTGTAGGGTAGTACTGATGGAGAGACACACTGTGGGGTAGTACTGATGGAGTGAATCACTGTGGGGTAGTACTGATGGAGAGACACACTGTGGGGTAGTACTGATGGAGTGAATCACTGTAGGGTAGTACTGATGGAGAGACACACTGTGGGGTAGTACTGATGGAGTGAATCACTGTGGGGTAGTACTGATGGAGTGAATCACTATGGGGTAGTACTGATGGAGAGAATCACTATTGGGTAGTACTGATGGAATAACACACATTGGGGTCGTACTGTTGTAGTGAAACTGTGGGAGTGCTGATAGAGTGACACACTATGGGGTAGTACTGATACAATGACAAACTGGGCAGAACGGATGGAATGGCACACTTTATAGTACTGATGGAACGACACACTCTGGGATAGTACTGATGTAGTGAAACACTGTGGGGTAGTACCGATAGAGTGACACACTGTGGGATAGTACTGCTGGAACAAAACACTGTGTGGTAGTACTAATGTAATGGACACACTGTGGGGTAGTACTAATGTTATGGACACACTGTGGGGTAGTACTAATGTTATGGACACACTGTGGGGTAGTACTGATGGAGAGACACACTGTGTGATAGTACTGATGGAACGAAACACTGTGGGTAGTACTAATGTAATGGACACAGTGTGGGGTAGTATTGATGGAGTGGACACACTATGGGGTATTACTAATGTTATGGACACACTGTAGGGTAGTACTGATGGAGAAACACTGTGGGATAACATTAATATTATGGCCATACATTGGGGTAGTACTGATGGAGAGACACACTGTGGGGTAGTACTGATGTTATGGACACAAGGTGGAGTAGTACTGATGGAGAGACACACTGTGGGGTAGTAAGGTTGGAATGACAATATATAGGGTAGTACGATTGGCGTGATACACTGCGGGATAGTACTGATGGAGTGACACACGATGGGGCAGTACTGATGGCGTTAAACACGGTGTGGACGTAGTGATGGAGAGACTCACTGTGCAGTAGTACTGATGGCGTGACACACTGTGCAGTAGTACTGATGAAATGACACTGTGTAATACTACTGATGAAGTGTCACGCTGTGGGGTAGTTCTGATGGAATGACACACTGTGGGGTTGTACTGACGGAGTGACAGTGTGGAGTAGTACTGATGTAATAACACGCTGTGTTGTAGTACTGATAGGGAGATACTCTATGGGGCAGTAGTCATGTAATGATAATTTTCGTACATTTGTTTAAACATTTTCCACTCTTCCACCCGCTTCTCTTTGAGCTTTAGGTTGGGTGGTGGAGCCACGTGGAAAGATGAACTGGCCTGCGCCGCCACTTCCATCCGGATGTAGCTGCGGCTCGCCTGCAGTCGCCTGTCTTTGTCTTTATTTGTTTTATTTTGTCTTATTAGACGTATGTTTTAGTTTATGTTTAGTTGTGTATATGTGGGGAGTGGGGGAAAGATGTTTTTAAATGTCTTCCTTCAACGGGGATGCGACCTTTACCTTGTCATATCTCCGTCTGCGTCTGTACTGAGGCCTAATATCGTGGAGCTGGCGGCCTCAAACTGAAATCGACTTTGGGGGCTCCGGTGGCAGAGCCTGTGGACTTCCCATCGCGGAGCTGGCTGACTTCGGAGGCTGTGGTGGCGCTGTGGCTGCGACCCGACTTCGGGGCTTCGCGGGCTTCGGCCGCGGGCCCTGTGGACGGTAACATCGGGAGCTCGCAGGGCTCTGCTTGGTGACTGATTTTCGGGAGCTCCCGCAACAGCTGGACTGGAGGGTGGCGGCTTCGTCCGCCCCTGGTCGCAGAGTTTGACTCGGCCCGTTCGGGGAGCATGGAATCGGCCGCGGGATTTACCCATCACCCGGCGGGGGCTTTAACATCGAGAGCCTCGATCGCCTCGACGCAGCGGGAGAACAAGCAAGGAAGAGATAGGACTTTATGTCTTCCATCACAGTGAGGAGGTGCCTGGAGATTCACTCTGATGGATGTTTGTGTTAAATTGTGTTCAATGTGTGTTTTGTTGCTTTTTCTCTGTCATGACTGCAAGGTACGCAATTTCGTTCAAACTATTGTTTGAATGACAATAAAGGAAATTCAATTCAATTCAATTCAAATATCTTGGTATCCCGTCGCTCATAATCGCTTACGTATCGTTTAGCTTTAAGCGCAATGCACGACTGCGCAATTTGCGTAATATTCTCTAATATCTTCTACTAATATACAAAATATATTGCAACAGAACTTGTTTGTATCTGTTTCCATGCAGCGTGTGCTATGTTTAAGCACTCCCACAGCACTGATTTACACACTGCGTCTTATCGTTGTGTGCTCACTGGCCTGCATATTATTCCACTCATGCATGCAGCTAGTCGGTCGCTGAGCATTGAAACACTGATGCCTGAAAGCTTTTCAAAGCATTTTTGCTAATCATCATAGCGTCCATTTTCTCCACAAATCTTCACTTTCACCGATGCCACCATGTTTTGATATGTGTCTGCTTACGATGTACGTAAAACTAGCACTTATTAGACGGAGAAAGATGGCTCCACACACACTCGTGTAGGAATCAAAAGCAAGAATGATTTATTTCCAAGTTAAAGGTCACTGACTGATTTACATAATTATATGCGCAAGTCTGAGCATGTGCGAGAATGAGTACAGCTCATACGCATAAATTACATGGATATTGTCGCAAAAGCTAATGGCATGTTGGCCTTCATAACCACAGGAGTTGAGTATAGGAGCAAAGAGGTCCTTCTACAGTTGGACAGGGCCCTGGAGAGACAACACCAGGAGAATTGTGTGCAGTTTTGGTCTCCGATTTTGAGAAAGGACGTTCTTCCCATGGTTTACACGGTTAATTCCCGGGGTGGCGGGCCTGTCGTATGTCGAACAAATGGAGCGACTGGGTTTGTATACACTGGAATTTAGAAGGATGAGAGGGGATCCTATTGAAACGTATAAGATTATTAAGGGATTGAACACGCTAGAGGCAGGAAACGTGTTCCCGATGTTGGAGGAGTCCAGAACCAGGGGCCACAGTTTAAGAATAATGGGTAAGCCATTTAGAACGGAGATGAGGAAACACTTTCTCACCCAGAGTGTTGCGAATCTGTGGAATTGTCTGCCTCAGAAGGCAGTGGAGGCCTATTCTTTGGATGGTTTCAAGAAAGAGTTAGATAGAGCTCTTAAAGATAGCAGATTCAAGGGATATAGGGAGAAGGCAGGAACGGGGTACTGATTGTGGATGATCTGCCATGATCACAGTGAATGGCGGTGCTGGCTCGAAGGGCCGAATGGCATACTTCCGCATCTTGACCACGTACATTTCAACGAGGGCTCCCGCAATTCCCACCCTAATTTCGTACAATGTCCTCGGATATGTCCCAGGCCCTGGAGATTGTCTACCTTGATACACGATAGTACCTTCAATACTTCTTCGACGGTAACACTGACTGCTCTCAAGAAACTCCCATTGATTGTCCCAAGATCCTACCTCCGACTGTTTTTATCCTCGAAAAATACAGAGGGGAGATACTTATTGAGGATCATGTACATCTCCTGTGGCTCCACACAGAGGTGACCACTTTGATTCATGAGAGGTCCCACTCTCTCTGTAGTTACCCCTTTCCCCTTGGCCGCAGATTGTTCTGCTTTGACGTTATATCTTTCAAGGAGGACGATACGCGTCTTCAGCTCGGTGCAGAGACTGAAGTAGAGATTTATCCCTCGGAAAAAATGGCCGTCAAAGGACCAACGGTTTATCAGATCGTCTACTCTGTGCAGTTTGGAACAACGACAAGTGATTTTTTTGACACAATAAATGTCGGCTTCTGAGAGGCCTTGACAGGATGGATATTCACCGAGATACACAAAGAGTTGCTGGATAATTTAGTAAGGATAAATGTTTCAGAATACGAATTGGGTGACTGAGATAAGATGGAATTGATCCTGACAAACATATCTGAATACACTGTACCTCCTACCCAGAAAATAGTGACGCTCATTTATCAAGTACAAATATAGCTGGGCGAAATTGTTTTTTGAACAACAGGGAAATGAAGAGTAATGTAATCATGTCAAATGAAATGGAGGAACTGAGTGAAATCCAGGTTAGCCGGGAAGTGGTGTTAGATAAATGGAATGGATTAAAGGCCGATAAATCCCCAGGACCAGACAGGCTGCATCCCAGAGTACTTAAGGAAGTATCCCCATAAATAGTGGATGCATTAGTGATAATTTTTCAGAACTCTTCAGAGTCTGGAGTAGTTCCTGTGGATTGGAGGGTAGCTAATGTAACCTCACTTTTTAAAAGGGGAGGGAGAGAGAAAACGGGGAATTACAGACCAGTTAGTCTAACATCGGTAGTGGGGAAAATGCTAGAGTCAGTTATTAAAGATGGGATAGCAGCTCATTTGGAAAGTGGTGAAATCATTGGACAAAGTCAGCATGGATTTAAGAAAGGTAAATCATGTCTGACGAATCTTCTAGAATTTTTCGAGGATGTAACTAGTAGAGTGGATAAGGGAGAACCAGTGGATGTGTTATATCTGGACTTTCAGAAGGCTTTCGACAAGGTCCCACATAAGAGATTAGTATGCAAACTTAAAGCACACGGTATTGGGGGTTCAGTATTGATGTGGATAGAGAACTGTCTGGCAGACAGGAAGCAAAGAGTAGGAGTAAACGGGTCCTTTTCAGAATGGCAGGCAGTGACTAGTGCGGTACCGCAAGGCTCAGTGCTGGGACCCCAGCTATTTACAATATATATAAATGATCTGGATGAGGGAATTGAATGCAACATCTCCAAGTTTGCGGATGACACGAAGCTGGGGTCAGTGTTAGCTGTGACGAGGATGCTAGGAGGCTGCAAGCTGACTTGGATAGGTTGGGTGAGTGGACAAATGCATGGCAAATGCAGTATAATGTGGGTAAATGTGAGGTTATCCACTTTGGTGGCAAAAACAGGAAAATAGATTATTATCTGAATGGTGGCCGATTAGGAAAAGGGGAGATGCAACGAGATCTGGGTGTCATTGTGCACCAGTCATTGAAAGTAGGCATGCAGGTGCAGCAGGCAGTGAAGAAAGCGAAGGGTATGTTAGCATTCATAGCAAAAGGATTTGAGCATAAGAGCAGCGGGGTTCTAATGCAGTTGTACAGGGTCTTGGTGAGGCCACACCTGGAGTATTGCGTACAGTTTTGTTCACCAAATCTGAGGAAAGACATTCTTGCCATAGAGGGAGTACATAGAAGGTTCACCAGACTGATTCCTGGGATGGCAGGACTTTCATATGAAGAAAGACTGGATAGACTCGGCTTGTACTCGCTAGAATTTACAAGATTGAGGGGGGATCTTATAGAAACTTACAAGATTCTTAAGTGGTTGGACAGGCTAGATGCAGGAAGATTGTTCCCGATGATGGGGAAGTCCAGAACAAGGAGTCACAGTTTAAGGATAAGGGGGAAGTCTTTTAGGACCGAGATGAGAAAATCATTTTTCACACATAGAGTGGTGAATCTGTGGAATTTTCTGCCACAGAAGGTAATTGAGGCCAGTTCATTGGCTATATTTAAGAGGGAGTTAGATGTGGCCCATGTGGCTTAAGAATCAGGGGCTATGGAGAGAAGGCAGGTACAGGATACTGATTTGGATGATCAGCCATGATCATATTGAATGGCGGTGCAGGCTCGAAGGGCCGAATGGCCTGCTCCTGCACCTATTTTATATGTTTCTATGTATGAAATGATTGAGTCCGAGGTCAGTTCTGAAACTGCGCACCACGGGACATACGAATAGCTTGTTACCCTCCGTTACCAGGCCTCTGAACAGTCCCTCCAGAGTTGTAGTTCTGGTCAATTTGCCTCTAACTTCATTCATTCATCATCCAAGAAAACATTAGTGACGCAGTGGTGCTGGTTTCCGACGGCCACGTTGCTGGTTTCACAACAGCCTCTAACCGATTGTGCCATTGGGCGTTGTCTCACAACAGCCTCTAACCCATTGTGGCATTGGGCTTTGTCTCACAGCAGCCTCTAACCCATTGTGGCATTGGGCGTTGTCTCACAACAGCCTCTAACCCATTGTGGCATTGGGCGTTGTCTCACAACAGCCTCTAATCCATTGTGCCGTTGGGCGTTGTCTCACAACAGCCTCTAACCCATTGTGGCATTGGGCGTTGTCTCACAAACTGAGGAACAACGATGCGATACAATGGTGAAAACTGTGTTCCGCACTCTGTATCGTCCACTTTGCTTCATCTATTTACATATTCATAGACCATCGTCCCAGCTTGCCCTAACCGACAAATGTGCCCCATCTCCACTAGTCTCACCTGCTATGTTTGGCCCTGATCATTTTCAACCTTTCCCATACATTTACGTCCAAATGTCTTTATATTTTGTGATAGTTTTCGCCTCAACTATCTGCTCTAGCAGCTCGTTCTATAAACCCACCAACCCCTGTGCGAATCCACATACTGACCACCCTCTGTGTTTATACAAAGACTCACCACTCTGTGTTCTCGTGTTTGAACTAATTTAATCTGTATATGTTATATCTGATCAGTTTGGACAGCAGGCACAACCAAGTTTTAGACTGTACCTTGATACATGTGATAACAATAAACGTGGCTAAAACCTAATGCCCTTCGCATCTTCATTGTTCCCAGCACCACGAACCCAGCGGGATGTCCCATGGTTCACAGAAGCAACGCATCATACATCGTTCCAGCTGTGGACCTCGGCACAGTCAAATGATACGTTTTGCCCATTGTACTAACTTTGATCCATGAGAGCCCACTCTCTCTGTAGTTACCCCTTTACCCTTGGACACAGATTGTTCTGCTTTGACGTTATATCTTTCAAGGAACACGATACGCGTCCTCAGCTCGGTGCAGAGACTGAAGTCGAGATTTATCCCTCGGAAAAAATGGCCGCCAAAGGACCAACAGTTTATCAGATCGTCTACTCTGTGCAGTTTGGAACAACGCCAAGTAATTTTATTGACACAATAAATGTCCGCTTCTGAGAGGCCTTGACAGGGTGGATATTCACCGAAATACACAAAGGGTTGCTGGATAATTTAGTAAGGATAAATGTTTCAGAATACGAATTGGGTGACTGAGATAAGATGGAATTTATCCTGTCAAACATATCTGAATACACTGTACCTCCTACCCAGAAATAGTGAAGCTCATTTATCAAGTACAAATATGGCTGGGCGAACATGTGTTTTGGACAATAGGGCAATGACGAATAATGTAATGAGGTAGGAAATGATTGAGTCCGAGGTCAGTTCTGAAACTGCGCAGCACGGGACATACGAATAACCTGTTACCCTCCGTTACCAGGCACTAACCGGCCAATGTGCCCCATAAACACTAGTCACACCGGCTATGGCACTGATTATTTTCAACCTTTCCTATTCACCTACCTGTCCAAATGTCTTTACATTTTGTGATAGTTTTCACCCCAACTATCTCCTTTGGCAGCTCGTTCTATATACCCACTAACCACACAGTTACCACCCTCTGTTTTTATACAAAGACTCACCACTCTTGTGTCCTCGTGTTTGAACAGATTGAATTTGTATATGTTATATCTGATCACTTTGGACAGCAGGCACAACCAAGTTTTAGAATGTACCTTGATACATGTGAGAATAATAAACGTGGCTAAAACCTAATGCCCTTCCCATCTTAATTGTTCACAACACCACGAACCCAGCGGGATGGCTCACAACAGCACTGCATTATACATCGTTCCAGCTGTGGACCTCGGCACAGTCAAATGATACGTTTTGCACATTGTACTGAATTTGCGTTTTTACAGCTCGAATTCACCAACTGCACATGACCAGTTCCACGGCGGTCTGAATTATGCAATGTGGGCTGAGCAAATGATGTTCATCCTTACAAACACAAGGACAATTCTGGGATTCGTAGAAATGAAAGACAATATTGATCATCACATCACGAACAATATTTAGTATTCTGTACATTCCCCTTGGTCTATCTGATGTATCGGTGTTTGAAGAAGGGTCGTTGCCTATTTCCTTCGCTCCATAGATGCTGCTGCACCCGCTGAGTTTCTCCAGCATTTCTGTCTACCTCTGAGTTTGAACAGTTGGTACCTTTGCACGGTCTAGCCGATCTGAGTGGATCGGAAGCAAAAAAAGCGTTTCACTATTCCTCGGTACATATCACACTAGTAAACATTTGCCTAACCTTACCAATGCTAATCATCTGAGAAAAGTGATATTTATGATCAGAGCGGGAATGTTCGTAGAATGATGGCGACTAAGATTGTCCATGTGAAACAGACGATATCGATATCTAAGATGGTTTTTGATTCCTCGACCTGGGTAAAAGTGCATTTACCTTATCTATTTTCCTCGTGATTTTATACATAATCATAAGATCATCCCTCATCGAAGGAATAATGTCCGCACCTCTCATTATAACTCGACCCATTCAAGGGAAAAGTAGCGAACCCCTGCCATAACTAGTGACGGTGATACCACATGTGGAGAATTGTGCAAGACTGGGTCGTGTGTCACAGAGTCACAGAGCAGAGAAGCAGGCCCAACAACGGACTTTCTCAAAAGTATCCAACTACTAAATCCTATTTACTAGCACTTGATCAGCAGAGTATTATGCCTTCGAACGAACTAATTTATCGTTAAGTCCCACATACCTCGACCCTTGTACCACCAAACTTATTTCCATATACATCGACTCCATCCTATCCCCCTGGTCAAATCCCTCCCTACCTATGTCCCAGGCACCTCACACGCTCTTCATCCCATTCATGGCTTCCGTTTTCCAGGCTCCCATTCCCTCATCTTCACATTGGATGTCCAATCACTCTACACATCCATCCCCGACCAGGAGGGTCTTAAAGCCCTCCGTTTCTACCTCGACCACAGAACCAACCAGTCCATGTCTACTAATAATCCTCCGCCTAGCGGAGCTGGTCCTTACCCTCAACAACTTTTCCTTTGACTCCTCCCATTTCCTCCAAATCCAAGGCGTAGCTATTGGCTCGCGCCTGGGCCCATATCCTTGTTCGAGGCGATACCGTGGCCCTATCCCCGAACTCTACCTCCGCTACATCGACGACTGCAACGGTGCTGCCTCCTGCACTCATGTAGAACTCACTGACTTCATCCAATTCACCACTAACTTCCATCCGGCACTCAAATTCACCTGGACCATTTCCAATATCTCCCCACCGTTTCTTGTCCTCACTATCTCCATCGCAGGTAACCGACTACTGACCAATATCTACTACAAACCCCCTGACTCCCATCTGTGATATCTTGAGCTCAGACACAGATTAACAAGTTAACTCACTGGTGACCGGAACATGACTGCACAGCTGCACTTTGGTTTATTCAATCATATACAATGCTCCAACTAAAGGTGGCGCTATTACAACTCCTCCCACCTTAATGAAAACGTTATCGCCTTGTTGACATTTTTAAATATACATTGTTGACATTTGTGAATATAATAAAAACGGTATGAATATATTACAATCTTTTATATTAGTTTACTTTTATATAACCTGAATAAAATGAGGGGGTGGGGCATATATGTTGCATATGCAATAATCTGTGCATTTCCCAAATTAAACTTCACAAATTAAACCTAACCGACGGATTTCTCCTTGTGTCTGGATATCGTCTCTGGCCAAAAGTTTCTGACTGTTTAGAACCTCTTGGACTCATTTTTGATCGAGTCAAGTCTTCCTTTTAACCTACATTCATAGATTCCAGTCCATCAGTCAATTTTGTAGACTGTCAACCACACTTGAACCTCCATTTTCAGGCTGGTTCAAACTCTCACTATCTTGTGTACCTTCATGTACCATTTCTGGTTCATCCGTTGGTACCTGTACTTGAGTGGTAACCAAATTATCTGACTCGTCTAATTGATCTGGTTGCAAACCTGTCTGTGCTTGCATAGGCATGACATGGTCAATGTGTACTTTTCTCACCTTCCCACTTCCAAACATCTTGACCAAGTATGTCCGTGGTCTACACTTTCTCACTACTCTTCCAGGTAACCACTTTAGATTTGATTTGATTTCATTTATCTTCAATTGTCTTCAATTAAGAGACAACGAAATTCTCTTCCCACACAGTAATACAAAAAATAAAATTAAAAAAAAACACAAAAGCACCGAACACAGTAGTCCACAACTCAAACATCCCCACAGCGGCACCAAAGTTCCCCACTGTGAGGGAAGGAACCAATGTCCAGTCAACCTCCTCGCTGATGTTCCCAAATGTTCACCCGTGGTCGGGTGCTCCCGAGCACCCGCAGTCGCCGCCACGGGCGGCCCGATGTTCAGGCCCTCTCGCCGGGAACGATGAAACCCCGACGCCGAACGGGAGAACATCCTCAGCGGCCTGGACCTATGAATCGGCCACCTTCCACCTACCACCGGAGTCCGCGGCTCCCGATGTCCACAGGCCGCGCTGGGCGGAGATTCGCGCTGGCGACCCCCGGCAAATAGTCCCAGGACTTTGCGATGTTAAAGTCAGCTCCGCCCGCGTTAGGAGCTCCGCACCCACAGCTCCGCGATGCTGTAGCAGCGGCCCAACACTCAGGAGCTCCAAGCGGCAATCCCAGGTAAGGCCTCGCCCGCTCCGCGATGTATCGAGCGCAGCGCCGCAGCTGCTGAAGCTCTGGTCGGGTCCCAGTTGGTAGGCCGCGAGCGGAGGTGGGATTGGAAGGGTGGGCGAGGTCGCGACTCGGATAATAGCCGCATCCTCGCCAGGAAGCCACTGAAGGACGGTTCCCCCCTTACCCTACCCGCTTCCCCCCACATAACGTACTGAAAAAATCCTACAAAAACGCACTCTAAACATAAAAAAATAAAAAAGACAACCAGACGGTGGAGGAGGCAGCTAGTAACAGCGCGACCGGATGTGCTAGGGCGCCACCGGATGCCCTAGGAGTACCCACTTGTGATGATGTTTTACACATTTAGCGTCTGATTCCACTCAACACTCCTATCCTTTATCTACTTCTGTCATGATATGCTTTTTTCCTGTTTCTTTTCTACTGTTTGAGCCAAGTTTGGTTTCAGCAGTGAAAACCTTGTTCTTGGGTTTCTCTTCAAGAACAGTTCAGCTGGCGTTTGATCAGTAGTGGTGTGAGGTGTGTTTCGATATGTAATCAGAAAGTTAACCAGTTTGTGAGACAGAGACAACTGTTTTTTCTTTGGATTTGGATCCAGCAGTTGTTTGACTATATTACGTTTTACAATTTCCACAGAGCGTTCTGCAACTCCATTTGAAGCGGAATGGTATGGAATGACGCTAGTCCATTTCATGAATTGTGCAAACTCTTGTGAACAGAATTGAGGTCCGTTAGCAGACACAATTTCCTCTGGAAATCCATAGGACGCAAACAATCCTCGCAAAATGTCTATTGTTTTGCTGGATGTCGTTTTGTTCATCGGAAAAACCTCAACCCACTTGGAGTGACTATCAATCATAATGAACAATTATTGTCCATCTAACTCTGCAAAGTCCACGAGTAATCTTTGCCACACTCTAACCGGCCATTTCCATGGCTGTAGCTGTACTGTTGGTGGATTCTTTCCAACTACTTGACATGTGCTACACTCTTTCACAATTTGTATTATGTCCTTATCTACACCAGGCCACCATAGATGGTTTCTAGCTAGACTCTTGGTTAGACACATTCCCAAATTCTGATCATGAAGATCTCCTGGCAATTCTATTCCATTTTTTCAGTGATTACAATTCTCGCACCCCACATGACACAACCTTGGTCGACTGAGTGTTCATTCCTACGTACAAATAATATTTTCAGTTCTGTCTCTGAATCCGGCAGTTTGTTTGGCCATCCATTTGCGACAATTTGTAGCATTCTTGACAAAAGTCTATCAGTGCGAGTAGCCTTCCGAATGTCCCCTGAAGTGACAGGTAACTCGTCTACATGAGAGAAATAAAACAAGTCCTCTCTGTTCGCGGAAACCTCTGATTCCAAAGTTGATCTAGACATGGCATCGGCATTGCTGGGATCTGCTGCTTTACGATACTGAATATCATACTGGTATGCAGACAATATCAATGCCCATCTTTGCATTCTGACTGCTGCCAGAGTTGTTATGTGTACTTTTTGATTTGGGTTCACTATCAACGGCTGATGATCTGTCTCGCTTAGAAACCCTCTACCGTACAAATATTTGTGAAACCTCCTAACGCCAAAAATGAAAGAAAGATCCTCTCGCTCTATTTGCGCATAATTTATCACACTGACATTGGGTGTTCTAGACGCAAATGCTATTGGCCTCTCCCAACGCCGTATGGTGGAGCATAACATGATAACTTCATAGGCTTATTTATGAACAAGCATTGTACTCTCTGCAAACTGAGCTTTTCATGACTTGAAAGCTTGATCACATTCACGTGTCCACTTCCATGGTACATCTTTTCACAAAAGCTCGTTCAAGGGATGTAAACAGGTGAACAGATTTGGCACCAACTTCCCATAATAATGCACCAATCCTAAAAAGGATCGGATCTCAGATATGTTTCTGGGAGTGGGCGCTTTCTTGATCGCATCAACTTTACCCTTGGTGGGGTGTAGATGATTCTTATCTATCTTATGACCCAAGTACTCTGCCGAGTTCTGAAAGAACTCACACTTCTGTGCCTTCACTCTTACACTGTGTGTTTCAAGTCGTTTCAGTACATCTTCCAACCTTTCATCATGTGTCTGCCTGTCAGGGCAGGGCTCGAAATTAGCGGTTGCCCGGGTGCCACTGCCCACTCAAAGCGCCGCCGGGCAACCTAAACACCGAGTCATTTTGCCCGGCTTGGAAAGCAGATACTGGTTTGTACCGAAGATAGACACAAAACACTGGAGTTGTGGCTTTGTCCTACGGGTTTGCGTTCATTGGCGGTGAAGCGCGGCTTCGCCGGAAGAGGGGACCGCACGGCAACCACGAGAGCGCCGCTCGGATCTCCGTACTGCCGGTTCCACGAGCTTGCGGCGTCGGGTAATGACGTCATCGTGCAACGCGACGCCCTACGCGATGACGTCTTTCGGATCGCGGGGCTGTGGCGGCGGCCGTGCCACACTCGTGCCTCACTGGCGGTGGCTGTGGCGGCGAAAGATCGACTCACGGCGCTCGTGCCGCACTGGCGGTGGCTGTGTGGTGCCCTCTTCCGGCGAAGCCGCGCTTCACCGCCAATGACCGCAAACCCGTGGGACAAAGCCATAACTCACGAGCGCCGTGAGTCGGCAGAGTACTTGGGTCATAAGATAGACAAGAATCATCTACACCCCACCAAGGGTAAAGTTGATGCGATCAAGAACGCAGCAGCCAGAATGCAAAGATGGGCATTGATATTGTCTGCATACCAGTATGATTTCAGTATCGTAAGGCAGCAGAGCCCAGCAATGCCGATGCCATGTCTACATTAACTTTGGAATCAGAGGTTTCCCCAAACAGAGAGGACTTGTTTTATTTCTCTCATGTAGACGTGTTACCTGTCACATCAGGGAACATTCGGAAGGCAACTCGCACGGATAGACTTTTGTCAATGGTGCTGCCAATTGTCGCAAATGGATGGCCAAGCAAATTGCAGGATTCAGAGGGGGAACTGAAAATATTATTTGTACGTAGGAATGAACTCTCAGTCGACCAAGGTTGTGCCATGTGGGGTGCGAGAATTGTAATCCCTGCAAAAAATGGAATAGAATTGCCAGGAGATCTTCATGATCAGAATTTGGGGATGTGTCTAAGAAAGAGTTTAGCTAGAAACCATCTATGGTGGCTGGTGTAGATAAGGACATAAAACAAACTGTGAAAGAGTGTAGCACGTGTCATGGAAATGGCCGGTTAGAGGGTGGCAAAGATTACTCGTGGACTTTGCAGAGTTAGATGGACAATAATTGTTCATTATGATTGATAGTCACTCCAAGTGGGTTGAGGTTTTTTCCGATGAACAAAACGACATCCAGCCAAACAATAGACATTTTGCGAGGATTGTTTTCGTCCTATGGATTTTCAGAGGAAATTGTGTTTGATAACGGTCCTCAATTCTGTTCACAAGAGTTTGCACAATTCATGAAATGGACTAGAGTCATTCCATACCATTCCGCTTCAAATGGAGTTGCAGAACGCTCAGTGGAAATTGTAAAACGTAATTTAGTCAAACAACTGCTGGATCCAAATCCAAAGAAAAAACAGTTGTCTCTGTCTCACAAACTGGCTAACTTTCTGATTACATATCGAAACACTCCTCACACCACTACTGATCAAACGCCAGCTGAACTGTTCTTGAAGAGAAAACCAAGAACAAGGTTTTCACTGCTGAAACCAAACTTGGCTCAAACAGTAGAAAAGAAACAGGAAAAAAAGCATATCATGACAGAAGTACATAAAGGATAGGAGTGTTGAGTGGAATCCGACGCTAAATGTGTAAAACATCATCACAAGTGGGTACTCCTAGGACATCCGGTGGCGCCCTAGCACATCCGGTCGCGTTGTTACTAGCTGTTACTTGTCTTTTTTATTTTGTGATGTTTAGATTGTGTTTTTTTGTTTATTTCAGTACTTTATGTGGGGGAAGCGGGTGGGGTAAGGGGGGAATCGTCCTTCAGTCTCTTCCTGGCGAGGATGCGGCTATTATCCGAGTCGCGACCTCGCCCCCCCCACCCCACCTCCTCTCGAGGCATACCAACTGGGACCGGACCAGAGCTTCAGCAGCTGCGGCGCTGCGCTCGATACATCGCGGAGCGGGCGAAGCCTTACCTGAGATCGCCGCTTGGAGCTCCGGAGTGTTGGGCCGTTGCTCCAGCATCGCGGAGCTGTGGGTGCGGAGCTCCTAATGCGGGCGGAGCTGCCTTTAACATCGCAAAGTCCTGGGACTCTTTGCCGGGTGTCGCCAGCGCGAATCTCCGCCCAGCGCGGCCTGTGGACGTCGGGAGCGGCGGACTCCGGTGGAAGGTGGAAGGTGGCCGATTCAGAGGTCCAGGCCGCTGAGGATGTTCTCCCGTTCGACGTCGGGGTTCCATCGTTCCCGGCGAGAGGGCCTGATCATCGGGCCGCCATTGGAGGCGACTGCGGGGTGCTCGGGAGGCCCCGACCACGGGTGAACATTGGGGAACATCAGCGAGGAGGTTGACTGGACACTGGTTCCTTCCCTCACAGTGGGGAACTTTGGTGTCGCTGTGGGGATGTTTGAGTTGTGGACTACTGTGTTCGGTGCTTTTGTGTTTTATTAAAATTTTATTTTTTGTATTACTGTGTGGGAAAGAGAATTTCGTTGTCTCTTAATTGAAGACAATTGAAGATAAATTAAATCAAATCAAATCTAAATAGGTTACCTGGAAGAGTAGTGAGAAAGTGCAGACCACGGACATACTTGGTCAAGATGTTTGGAAGTGGGAAGTTGAGAAAAGTACACATTGACCATGTCATGCCTATGCAAGCACAGACAGGTTTGCAACCAGATCAATTAGACGAGTCAGATAATTTGGTTACCACTCAAGTACAGGTACCAACGGATGAACCAGAAATGGTACATGAAGGTACACAAGATAGTGAGAGTTTGAACCAGCCTGAAAATGGAGGTTCAAGTGTGGTTGACAGTCTACAAAATTGACTGATGGACTGGAATCTATGAATGTAGGTTAAAAGGAAGACTTGACTCGATCAAAAATGAGTCCAAGAGGTTCTAAACAGTCAGAAACTTTTGGCCAGAGACGATATCCAGACACAAGGAGAAATCCGTCGGTTAGGTTTAATTTGTGAAGTTTAATTTGGGAAATGCACAGATTATTGCATATGCAACATATATGCCCCACCCCCTCATTTTATTCAGGTTATATAAAAGTAAACTAATATAAAAGATTGTAATATATTCATACCGTTTTTATTATATTCACAAATGTCAACAATGTATATTTAAAAATGTCAACAAGGCGATAACGTTTTCATTAAGGTGGGAGGAGTTGTAATAGCGCCACCTTTAGTTGGAGCATTGTATATGATTGAATAAACCAAAGTGCAGCTGTGCAGTCATGTTCCGGTCACCAGTGAGTTAACTTGTTAATCTGTGTCTGAGCTCAAGATATCACAGATGGGAGTCAGGGGGTTTGTAGTAGATATTGGTCAGTAGTCGGTTACCTGCGATGGAGATAGTGAGGACAAGAAACGGTGGGGAGATATTGGAAATGGTCCAGGTGAATTTGAGTGCCGGATGGAAGTTAGTGGTGAATTGGATGAAGTCAGTGAGTTCTACATGAGTGCAGGAGGCAGCACCGTTGCAGTCGTCGATGTAGCGGAGGTAGAGTTCGGGGATAGGGCCACGGTATCGCCTCGAACAAGGATATGGGCCCAGGCGCGAGCCAATAGCTACGCCTTGGATTTGGAGGAAATGGGAGGAGTCAAAGGAAAAGTTGTTGAGGGTAAGGACCAGCTCCGCTAGGCGGAGGATTATTAGTAGACATGGACTGGTTGGTTCTGTGGTCGAGGTAGAAACGGAGGGCTTTAAGACCCTCCTGGTCGGGGATGGATGTGTAGAGTGATTGGACATCCAATGTGAAGATGAGGGAATGGGAGCCTGGAAAACGGAAGCCATGAATGGGATGAAGAGCGTGTGAGGTGCCTGGGACATAGGTAGGGAGGGATTTGACCAGGGGGATAGGATGGAGTCGATGTATATGGAAATAAGTTTGGTGGTACAAGGGTCGAGGTATGTGGGACTTAACGATAAATTAGTTCGTTCGAAGGCATAATACTCTGCTGATCAAGTGCTAGTAAATAGGATTTAGTAGTTGGATACTTTTGAGAAAGTCCGTTGTTGGGCCTGCTTCTCTGCTCTGTGACTCTGTGACACACGACCCAGTCTTGCACAATTCTCCACATGTGGTATCACCGTCACTAGTTATGGCAGGGGTTCGCTACTTTTCCCTTGAATGGGTCGAGTTATAATGAGAGGTGCGGACATTATTCCTTCGATGAGGGATGATCTTATGATTATGTATAAAATCACGAGGAAAATAGATAAGGTAAATGCACTTTTACCCAGGTCGAGGAATCAAAAACCATCTTAGATATCGATATCGTCTGTTTCACATGGACAATCTTAGTCGCCATCATTCTACGAACATTCCCGCTCTGATCATAAATATCACTTTTCTCAGATGATTAGCATTGGTAAGGTTAGGCAAATGTTTACTAGTGTGATATGTACCGAGGAATAGTGAAACGCTTTTTTTGCTTCCGATCCACTCAGATCGGCTAGACCGTGCAAAGGTACCAACTGTTCAAACTCAGAGGTAGACAGAAATGCTGGAGAAACTCAGCGGGTGCAGCAGCATCTATGGAGCGAAGGAAATAGGCAACGACCCTTCTTCAAACACCGATACATCAGATAGACCAAGGGGAATGTACAGAATACTAAATATTGTTCGTGATGTGATGATCAATATTGTCTTTCATTTCTACGAATCCCAGAATTGTCCTTGTGTTTGTAAGGATGAACATCATTTGCTCAGCCCACATTGCATAATTCAGACCGCCGTGGAACTGGTCATGTGCAGTTGGTGAATTCGAGCTGTAAAAACGCAAATTCAGTACAATGTGCAAAACGTATCATTTGACTGTGCCGAGGTCCACAGCTGGAACGATGTATAATGCAGTGCTGTTGTGAGCCATCCCGCTGGGTTCGTGGTGTTGTGAACAATTAAGATGGGAAGGGCATTAGGTTTTAGCCACGTTTATTATTCTCACATGTATCAAGGTACATTCTAAAACTTGGTTGTGCCTGCTGTCCAAAGTGATCAGATATAACATATACAAATTCAATCTGTTCAAACACGAGGACACAAGAGTGGTGAGTCTTTGTATAAAAACAGAGGGTGGTAACTGTGTGGTTAGTGGGTATATAGAACGAGCTGCCAAAGGAGATAGTTGGGGTGAAAACTATCACAAAATGTAAAGACATTTGGACAGGTAGGTGAATAGGAAAGGTTGAAAATAATCAGTGCCATAGCCGGTGTGACTAGTGTTTATGGGGCACATTGGCCGGTTAGTGCCTGGTAACGGAGGGTAACAGGTTATTCGTATCTCCCGTGCTGCGCAGTTTCAGAACTGACCTCGGACTCAATCATTTCCTACCTCATTACATTATTCGTCATTGCCCTATTGTCCAAAACACATGTTCGCCCAGCCATATTTGTACTTGATAAATGAGCTTCACTATTTCTGGGTAGGAGGTACAGTGTATTCAGATATGTTTGACAGGATAAATTCCATCTTATCTCAGTCACCCAATTCGTATTCTGAAACATTTATCCTTACTAAATTATCCAGCAACCCTTTGTGTATTTCGGTGAATATCCACCCTGTCAAGGCCTCTCAGAAGCGGACATTTATTGTGTCAATAAAATTACTTGGCGTTGTTCCAAACTGCACAGAGTAGACGATCTGATAAACTGTTGGTCCTTTGGCGGCCATTTTTTCCGAGGGATAAATCTCGACTTCAGTCTCTGCACCGAGCTGAGGACGCGTATCGTGTTCCTTGAAAGATATAACGTCAAAGCAGAACAATCTGTGTCCAAGGGTAAAGGGGTAACTACAGAGAGAGTGGGCTCTCATGGATCAAAGTTAGTACAATGGGCAAAACGTATCATTTGACTGTGCCGAGGTCCACAGCTGGAACGATGTATGATGCGTTGCTTCTGTGAACCATGGGACATCCCGCTGGGTTCGTGGTGCTGGGAACAATGAAGATGCGAAGGGCATTAGGTTTTAGCCACGTTTATTGTTATCACATGTATCAAGGTACAGTCTAAAACTTGGTTGTGCCTGCTGTCCAAACTGATCAGATATAACATATACAGATTAAATTAGTTCAAACACGAGAACACAGAGTGGTGAGTCTTTGTATAAACACAGAGGGTGGTCAGTATGTGGATTCGCACAGGGGTTGGTGGGTTTATAGAACGAGCTGCTAGAGCAGATAGTTGAGGCGAAAACTATCACAAAATATAAAGACATTTGGACGTAAATGTATGGGAAAGGTTGAAAATGATCAGGGCCAAACATAGCAGGTGAGACTAGTGGAGATGGGGCACATTTGTCGGTTAGGGCAAGCTGGGCCGATGGTCTATGAATATGTAAATAGATGAAGCAAAGTGGACGATACAGAGTGCGGAACACAGTTTTCACCATTGTATCGCATCGTTGTTCCTCAGTTTGTGAGACAACGCCCAATGCCACAATGGGTTAGAGGCTGTTGTGAGACAACGCCCAATGCCACAATGGATTAGAGGCTGTTGTGAGACAACGCCCAATGCCACAATGGGTTAGAGGCTGTTGTGGGACAACGCCCAATGCCACAATGGGTTAGAGGCTTCTGTGAGACAACGCCCAATGCCACAATGGGTTAGAGGCTGTTGTGAGTCAACGCCCAATGCCACAATGGGTTAGAGGCCGTTGTGAGACAATGCCCAGTGCCACAATGGGTTAGAGGCTGCTGTGAGACAAAGCCCAATGCCACAATGGGTTAGAGGCTGTTGTGAGACAACGCCCAATGGCACAATCGGTTAGAGGCTGTTGTGAAACCAGCAACGTGGCCGTCGGAAACCAGCACCACTGCGTCACTAATGTTTTCTTGGATGATGAATGAATGAAGTTAGAGGCAAATTGACCAGAACCACAACTCTGGAGGGACTGTTCAGAGGCCTGGTAACGGAGGGTAACAAGCTATTCGTATGTCCCGTGGTGCGCAGTTTCAGAACTGACCTCGGACTCAATCATTTCATACATAGAAACATATAAAATAGGTGCAGGAGCAGGCCATTCGGCCCTTCGAGCCTGCACCGCCATTCAATATGATCATGGCTGATCATCCAAATCAGTATCCTGTACCTGCCTTCTCTCCATAGCCCCTGATTCTTAAGCCACATGGGCCACATCTAACTCCCTCTTAAATATAGCCAATGAACTGGCCTCAATTACCTTCTGTGGCAGAAAATTCCACAGATTCACCACTCTATGTGTGAAAAATGATTTTCTCATCTCGGTCCTAAAAGACTTCCCCCTTATCCTTAAACTGTGACTCCTTGTTCTGGACTTCCCCATCATCGGGAACAATCTTCCTGCATCTAGCCTGTCCAACCACTTAAGAATCTTGTAAGTTTCTATAAGATCCCCCCTCAATCTTGTAAATTCTACCGAGTACAAGCCGAGTCTATCCAGTCTTTCTTCATATGAAAGTCCTGCCATCCCAGGAATCAGTCTGGTGAACCTTCTATGTACTCCCTCTATGGCAAGAATGTCTTTCCTCAGATTTGGTGAACAAAACTGTACGCAATACTCCAGGTGTGGCCTCACCAAGACCCTGTACAACTGCATTAGAACCCCGCTGCTCTTATGCTCAAATCCTTTTGCTATGAATGCTAACATACCCTTCGCTTTCTTCACTGCCTGCTGCACCTGCATGCCTACTTTCAATGACTGGTGCACAATGACACCCAGATCTTGTTGCATCTCCCCTTTTCCTAATCGGCCACCATTCAGATAATAATCTATTTTCCTGTTTTTGCCACCAAAGTGGATAACCTCACATTTACCCACATTATACTGCATTTGCCATGCATTTGTCCACTCACCCAACCTATCCAAGTCAGCTTGCAGCCTCCTAGCATCCTCGTCACAGCTAACACTGCCCCCCAGCTTCGTGTCATCCGCAAACTTGGAGATGTTGCATTCAATTCCCTCATCCAGATCATTTATATATATTGTAAATAGCTGGGGTCCCAGCACTGAGCCTTGCGGTACCGCACTAGTCACTGCCTGCCATTCTGAAAAGGACCCGTTTACTCCTACTCTTTGCTTCCTGTCTGCCAGACAGTTCTCTATCCACATCAATACTGAACCCCCAATACCGTGTGCTTTAAGTTTGCATACTAATCTCTTATGTGGGACCTTGTCGAAAGCCTTCTGAAAGTCCAGATATAACACATCCACTGGTTCTCCCTTATCCACTCTACTAGTTACATCCTCGAAAAATTCTAGAAGATTCGTCAGACATGATTTACCTTTCTTAAATCCATGCTGACTTTGTCCAATGATTTCACCACTTTCCAAATGAGCTGCTATCCCATCTTTAATAACTGACTCTAGCATTTTCCCCACTACCGATGTTAGACTAACTGGTCTGTAATTCCCCGTTTTCTCTCTCCCTCCCCTTTTAAAAAGTGAGGTTACATTAGCTACCCTCCAATCCACAGGAACTACTCCAGACTCTGAAGAGTTCTGAAAAATTATCACTAATGCATCCACTATTTATGGGGATACTTCCTTAAGTACTCTGGGATGCAGCCTGTCTGGTCCTGGGGATTTATCGGCCTTTAATCCATTCCATTTATCTAACACCACTTCCCGGCTAACCTGGATTTCACTCAGTTCCTCCATTTCATTTGACATGATTACATTACTCTTCATTTCCCTGTTGTTCAAAAAACAATTTCGCCCAGCTATATTTGTACTTGATAAATGAGCGTCACTATTTTCTGGGTAGGAGGTACAGTGTATTCAGATATGTTTGTCAGGATCAATTCCATCTTATCTCAGTCACCCAATTCGTATTCTGAAACATTTATCCTTACTAAATTATCCAGCAACTCTTTGTGTATCTCGGTGAATATCCATCCTGTCAAGGCCTCTCAGAAGCCGACATTTATTGTGTCAAAAAAATCACTTGTCGTTGTTCCAAACTGCACAGAGTAGACGATCTGATAAACCGTTGGTCCTTTGACGGCCATTTTTTCCGAGGGATAAATCTCTACTTCAGTCTCTGCACCGAGCTGAAGACGCGTATCGTCCTCCTTGAAAGATATAACGTCAAAGCAGAACAATCTGCGGCCAAGGGGAAAGGGGTAACTACAGAGAGAGTGGGACCTCTCATGAATCAAAGTGGTCATCTCTGTGTGGAGCCACAGGAGATGGACATGATCCTCAATAAGTATCTCCCCTCTGTATTTTTCGAGGATAAAAACAGTCGGATGGAGGATCTTGGGACAATCAATGGGAGTTTCTTGAGAGCAGTCAGTGTTACCGTCGAAGAAGTATTGAAGGTACTATCGTGTATCAAGGTAGACAATCTCCAGGGCCTGGGACATATCCGAGGACATTGTACGAAATTAGGGTGGGAATTGCGGGAGCCCTCGTTGAAATGTACGTGGTCAAGATGCGGAAGTATGCCATTCGGCCCTTCGAGCCAGCACCGCCATTCACTGTGATCATGGCTGATCATGCACAATCAGTACCCCGTTCCTGCCTTCTCCCTATATCCCTTGAATCTGCTATCTTTAAGAGCTCTATCTAACTCTTTCTTGAAACCATCCAAAGAATAGGCCCCCACTGCCTTCTGAGGCAGACAATTCCACAGATTCGCAACACTCTGGGTGAGAAAGTGTTTCCTCATCTCCGTTCTAAATGACTTGTCGCTTATTCTTAAACTGTGGCCCCTGGTTCTGGACTCCTCCAACATCGGGAACACGTTTCCTGCCTCTAGCGTGTCCAATCCCTTAATAATCTTATACGTTTCAATAGGATCCCCTCTCATCCTTCTAAATTCCAGTGTATACAAACCCAGTCGCTCCATTTGATCGACATACGACAGGCCCGCCACCCCGGGAATTAACCGTGTAAACCATGGGAACAACGTCCTTTCTCAAAATCGGAGACCAAAACTGCACACAATTCTGCTGGTGTTGTCTCTCCAGGGCCCTGTCCAACTGTAGAAGGACCTCTTTGCTCCTATACTCAACTCCTGTGGTTATGAAGGCCAACATGCCATTAGCTTTTGCGACAATATCCATGTAATTTATGCGTATGAGCTGTACTCATTCTCGCACATGCTCAGACTTGCGCATATAATTATGCAAATCAGTCAGTGACCTTTAACTTGGAAATAAATCATTCTTGCTTTTGATTCCTACACGAGTGTGTGTGGAGCCATCTTTCTCCGTCTAATAAGTGCTAGTTTTACGTACATCGTAAGCAGACACATATCAAAATATGGTGGCATCGGTGAAAGTGAAGATTTGTGGAGAAAATGGACGCTATGATGATTAGCAAAAATGCTTTGAAAAGCTTTCAGGCATCAGTGTTTCAATGCTCAGCGACCGACTAGCTGCATGCAAGAGTGGAATAATATGCAGGCCAGTGAGCACACAACGATAAGACGCAGTGTGTAAATCAGTGCTGTGGGAGTGCTTAAACATAGCACACGCTGCATGGAAACAGATACAAACAAGTTCTGTTGCAATATATTTTGTATATTAGTAGAAGATATTAGAGAATATTACGCAAATTGCGCAGTCGTGCATTGCGCTTAAAGCTAAACGATACGTATGCGATTATGAGCGACGGGATACTATGATATTTGAATTGAATTGAATTGAATTTCCTTTATTGTCATTCAAACAATAGTTTGAACGAAATTGCGTACCTTGCAGTCATGACAGAGAAAAAGCAACAAAACACACATTGAACACAATTTAACACAAACATCCATCAGAGTGAATCTCCAGGCACCTCCTCACTGTGATGGAAGACATAAGGTCCTATCTCTTCCTTGCTTGTTCTCCCGCTGCGTCGAGGCGATCGAGGCTCTCGATGTTAAAGCCCCCGCCGGGTGATGGGTAAATCCCGCGGCCGATTCCATGCTCCCCGAACGGGCCGAGTCAAACTCCGCGATCCGGGGCGGACGAAGCCGCCACCCTCCAGTCCAGCTGTTGCGGGAGCTCCCGAAAATCAGTCACCAAGCAGGGCCCTGCGAGCTCCCGATGTTACCGTCCACAGGGCCCGCGGCCGAAGCCCGCGAAGCCCCGAAGTCGGGTCGCAGCCACAGCGCCACCACAGCCTCCGAAGTCAGCCAGCTCCGCGATGGGAAGTCCACAGGCTCTGCCACCGGAGCCCCCAAAGTCGATTCCAGTTTGAGGCCGCCAGCTCCACGATATTAGGCCTCAGTACAGACGCAGACGGAGATATGACAAGGTAAAGGTCGCATCCCCGTTGAAGGAAGACATTTAAAAAAATCTTTCCCCCACTCCCCACATATACACAACTAAACATAAACTAAAACATACGTCTAATAAGACAAAATAAAACAAATAAAGACAAAGACAGGCGACTGCAGGCGAGCCGCAGCTACATCCGGATGGAAGTGGCGGCGCAGGCCAGTTCATCTTTCCACGTAGCTCCACCACCCAACCTAAAGCTCAAAGAGAAGCGGGTGGAAGAGTGGAAAATGTTTAAACAAATGTACGAAAATTATCATTACATGACTACTGCCCCATAGAGTATCTCCCTATCAGTACTACAACACAGTGTGTTATTACATCAGTACTACTCCACACTGTCACTCCGTCAGTACAACCCCACAGTGTGTCATTCCATCAGAACTACCCCACAGCGTGACACTTCATCAGTAGTATTACACAGTGTCATTTCATCAGTACTACTGCACAGTGTGTCACGCCATCAGTACTACTGCACAGTGAGTCTCTCCATCACTACGTCCACACCGTGTTTAACGCCATCAGTACTGCCCCATCGTGTGTCACTCCATCAGTACTATCCCACAGTGTATCACGCCAATCGTACTACCCTATATATTGTCATTCCAGCCTTACTACCCCAAAGTGTGTCTCTCCATCAGTACTACTCCACCTTGTGTCCATAACATCAGTACTACCCCACAGTGTGTCTCTCCATCAGTACTACCCCAATGTATGGCCATAATATTAATGTTATCCCACAGTGTGTCTCTCCATCAGTACTACCCCACAGTGTGTCTCTCCATCAGTACTACCCCACAGTGATTCACTCCATCAGTACTATCCCACAGTATTTCACTTCTTCAGAAACACCCACAGTGTGTCATTCATCAGTACTAACCCGCAGTACGTCAGTCCATCAGTAATACACCACAGTGCGTCATTCCATCAGTACTATCACACAGTGCGTCACTCCATTAGTATAGCACCACAGTGTGCCAGTCCATCAGTAACATACAACAGTGGGCCAATCCATCAGTACTATTCCACAGTGTGTATCCCATCAATGTCACCCCGTTGGGCGCCACTCCACCAGTACTACACCACAGTGTGTCAATGCAGCTTAACTATCCCCACAGTGTCAATCCAGCTTAACTATCCCCACAGTGTCAATGCAGCTTAACTATCCCCACAGTGTCAATGCAGCTTAACTATCCCCACACTGTCAATGCAGCTTAACTATCCCCACAGTGTCAATGCAGCTTAACTATCCCCACACTGCCAATCCAGTTTAACTATCCCCACAGTGTCAATGCAGCTTAACTATCTCCACAGTGTCAATGCAGCTTAACTATCCCCACAGTGTCAATGCAGCTTAACTATCTCCACAATGTCAATGCAGCTTAACTATCCCCACAGTGTCAATGCAGCTTAACTATCCCCACAGTGTCAATGCAGCTTAACTATCTCCACAGTGTCAATGCAGCTTAACTATCTCCACAGTGTGTCAATCCAGCTTAACTATCCCCACAGTGTCAATGCAGCTTAACTATCCCCACACTGCCAATCCAGTTTAACTATCACCCCATCAGTACTACACAATGTGACATTCCATCTGAACTATGCCACTTTGTGTCACTCCATCAGTACTACCCCACTGTGTGTGTCACGCTTTCAGTCTCCCCCACAGTGTGTCACTCCATCAATAATTTCCAACAGCGTGTCACTCCATTAGTGCTTTCCCCAAACCGCGTCATTGCATATTCCACACAAACGCACACTCACAGGCACTCACAATGTCACACACTCACACAATTAACACAATTACCCACCCTTACGCACGGCAATGCACTCTTACACATAACCATATAACAACCATATAACCATATAGCAATTACAGCACGGAAACAGGCCATCTCGGCCCTTCAAGTCCGTGCCAAACACTTATTTTCCCTTAGTCCCATCTACCTGCACTCAGACCATAACCCTCCAATCCTTTCCCGTCCATATACCTATCCAAATTATTTTTAAATGATAAAATCGAACCTGCCTCCACCACTTCCACTGGAAGCTCATTCCACACAGCTACCACTCTCTGTGAAGAAGTACCCCCTCATATTACCCCTAAACTTATTTCCCTTAATTCTCAAGTCATGTCCTCTTGTTTGAATCTTCGCTACTCTCAATGGGAAAAGCTTATCCGCGTTTCTCTGTCTATCCCTCTCATAATTTTAAAGACCTCAATCAAGTCCCCCTTGACCTACATACATAAACATCACTCATAAAACGCTATAGAGACGAGGAAGCAGTTGTAGAGGGCAGAGCACATTCCTAGGTCCTGGAGTTCGGAGATAGCAACCAGCCCTCTCCCTCCCCTCCCAACCCCGACTGTGGACACAGCTACACACGGCCACACACACAATGCCAAGCTCAAGCCTGTTCAGACATTTAATATCATAATTATCAATCTTATCCTGGTCTCAAGTTCTTTCCCATACCTGGTCACATTGGTCTTCAGTTCCCTATTGGCCACAAGAAGCTTCGCTCCAATCCGGTTTGTATTTAATAAATGGGCACCACTGTTGTTCTGAGGTAGAGTGTACTCGAGATTCAGATATATCCGAGAGAGTAAATTACATCACATCTCAGTCACTCCAAAGTGAATTCATATTCTGATCATCTGATCCTAACGTAACCATCCATATACCCGTTGTTTAATGCTCTGAAGCTCCATCCTTTCAGGGCCTCGCAAACTCCCACATACCGGCGTCAATTACTGACTTGTTGTACCAACTGCACAGAGTAGAGGATCTGGTCAATTATTGGTCGTTTCACAGCCACTTGATGCGAGGGATAAATCTCCACTTCTGACTCTACACCGCTTTAAAGGGAAGCATCACCTTATTTAAAAGAGAGAGGGCTAAGGCATCATACTCTATGGACCAAGTGCTAGAAAATGCGACCCAGTTATTGGATAGCATTAACACAGCACGACTGCACTACTCTTTCCTTGTGTGACCGAGCTGCAGGGAGAGGTGAGGAATTTATTCCCTGGAGCGAAGGAGACTGAGGGGTGATGATATGAAGGTGTATAAAATCATGAGTGGAATAGATAGGCTGAATGCAGTCCATTTTCCCCAGGATTGAGAATCAAAAGGCAGATCTCATAGGTTTAATGTGAGAACAGCAAGATTTACAAGGAACCTGAAGGGAAGACTTGACACAAATAGAGAATGTTGGGTACATGGTTTGAACATTGATAAGATCATTCACTTCTGACATCACATATGTTTTCTGCCTGGACGGATGTTATCTGAGTCTTCTGACTATACTATGTTTTCCTGCTGTATTGCAGATGCACGGTGATTAATACGGTCCACGATAAGGTATCAGGCGTTTTACTGGGTTCTTCCTCCTGTCCCCACTTCGCACCTTGTCTTCGCATTTGTTCACCCCCATTCAACACCTTCTCTTGTATATCAATACTATATATGTTACATAGACAATCATAGTAGCCATCATGGTACGAGTATCCCTCTCTGGTCATAGTTGGTACTTATGTCAGATCATTAGTTTAGCTGAGGTTAGGCTTGGTTATTATTGTCAGATATTTCGAGGTACAGTGAAAAGCGTGGCATTGCACGTTATCCATTCAGTTCAGATATGCCATATACAGATGCATAGAAACATAGAAAATAGGTGCAGGAGTAGGCCATTCGGCCCTTCGAGCCAGCCTTTGGCTGATCATCCAAAATCAGTTACCCGTTCCGCCTTTTCCACATATCCCTTGATTCCCTCAGCCGTAAGAGCTAAATCTAATTCTCTCTTAAACTACAACCAGTTAAAGCCCTGCAGATGGAGCGAGGAGGAAGATACAGAATTTCGAATATATTTAATTACAGAAGATCATGCTGAATATTGTTGGTTATTTCCATCAACCCCTGAATTGTCCGTGTATTTGTGAGAATGAACAAAATTTACTCAAGCCACTTTGCATCAATCCGTTCTCCGTAGAACTGGACAAGTGCAGTTGGATAATTTGAGTTTTGTAAAATCACAAAGCAACACATTTTTTGCAAAAATATTATTTAAGTTTGCAGAAGGTCTCGTCTGGAGCAGTGGATGATGCAATGAGACATCGCCCTGGGATCGCGATGTTGTAAACAATTAAGAGGAGAGGCGTTCAAATATCAGCTTCAGTTTTAAGTTTATTGTTGCATGTCCCGAGCTAAAGTAAAAAGCTTTGTTTTGCGTGCAATCCAGACACACTAGATATACCATATATATACAGTAATAGTTACAACTCGAGCAGGGGGTATACGGTTTTACACAGAGAACGAGTTGACATATGAGGTAGTTGCGGCATATATTAGGGCATCTTTCAAAGACAGCTGGACTGCTGCATGGATAGGAATGATTTAGAGTGATGTGGGCGAGATGCGGGAAGGGGTGACTAGTGTAGATGGGCACATTGGTCGGCATGTGCAAGCTGGGTAGAAAATCCCATTACCATGTTGTAGGATTCGATAATTCTATGAAAATAGATAGAGCAACGTGGAAGATGCAAAACATAGTTGGCAGCATTGGTGTGTATTTTCCTGCATCAGTTACTTAGACAATTTTAAATATCCGCAATGCGGTAGAAGCGAATTGAGCAGTACCCTAGTCTACGGGCATGCATACTCTGGAATTTAGAAGCGTGAGAGGGCATCTTATTGAAACATATAAGACGATTAAGGGTTTGGACACGAGAGAGGCAGGAAACGTGTTCCCGATGTTGGGGGACGCCTGAACCAGGGGCCATAGTTTAAGAATAAGTGGTAAGGAATTTAGATGGGAGATGAGGAAACATTTTTTTCACTCAGAGTATTGCGAGCCTGTGGAATTCTCTGCCTCAGAGGGCGGTGGAGGCCGGTTCTCTGGATACTTTCAAGTAAGAACTTAATAAGGCAATGAAAGATAGCGGAATCAGGGGATATGGGAAGAAGGCCGGAACGGGACACTGATTGTGGATGATCAGCCATGATCACATTGACTGGCGCTGCTGGCTCGAAGGGCCGAATGGATTACTCCTGCACCTATTGTCTATTGTCTATTGTACCTTTTGATATAAATTTCGGCCAGTACTCGATGTAAAGGACATATAGTAGCGGACTGAAAATGATTTATTTTAGGGTCCGGTGTTACTTTGGATGAGGTGTCACCTAACCTCACTGACTGAGGATCGTTGGTGCTAAAATCGAGCATTCAGCGGTAGAGGCGGAGAAGATACCTCGGTCCCGGCGTTTGGAGATAATAGCCACTCCATCCCCTATCACATACAGGTACACACTGCTGAACGCATCATTTACAGCGCGAGGCTGTTCCTATTTTCCACATTAAACAGGATCTGACGCAGGACTCACATTAATCCACAGCTGGTCACCTTAGCCGTCATTACACCATTGTCTACAAACACACGTGCTCCAGCCCTATTTGAACGGAATGAGTTATCATCACTAATGTTTGGGCAACATGGTACGGGAGGTTCAGATATATTTGCGAGCATAAATTGCTTCTCATCTCAATTCACTCCATGGTAAACACCTACTTTGAAACTTGTATCCTCACGTCATCACCCATCTAGCGATTGTGTAATGCTTTCAATATCTATCCTGTCAGCCCTCGCAGAATCCGACATTTACAGTGTTAATATATTCACTTGTCGTTCTTCCAAACTGCACAGCGTAGATGATCTGATCAATTGTTGCTCCTTTGGCAGTCCTTCCGGAAGTGGCGGCGCTGTCGTACAGCAGCGGCTCGCCTGCAGTCCGTCTGTTTTTACTTTTTTTGTTGTTTTCTTTTGTCCTGTTTTAGTTAAAATTTAGTTTATTGGGTTGTGTATGTGTGGGGTGGGGGGTGAAACATGATTTTTGTCTCTTCCTTCGGGGGAATGCGACTTTTTCTTGTCGTATTCCCCTTCTCTGCCTCCGTCTGCGCTGAGGCCAAAATGGCGGAGCTGCCGGCCTCCAACTCCAACTGCGAGCGACCGACCGACCTCGAGGCTCCGGAGGCAGAGCCAGGACTTACCGGCGCGGGGCTGGCCAACTTCGGGGCTGCGGTGGCGTTCCGGCGGTGGCGACCGAGGACACTGGTGGCGACCTGAATCCGGAGGCTCGGCCGCAGCTGGCCCAGTGGACGACATCTTCGGGAGCGCGAGGCTGGCCAACTTCGGGGCTGCGGTGGCGTTCCGGCAGTGGCGACCGAGGACACTGGTGGCGACCTGAATCCGGAGGCTCGGCCGCGGCTGGCCCAGTGGACGACATCGTCGGGAGCGCGCAGGTCACAGGTTGGTGACCTGTTTTTCTGGGGCTCCCGCAACTACAGCTGCGTCCGCTGGACTGGAGGGCGGCAGCTTCGGCAGCTTCGACCACCCCGGGCCGCGGAGTTTGAGCCGGCCCGTCGCGGAGCACGGATTCGGCCGCGGGACTGGCTTACCGTCGCCCGGCGGGGCCACAGCATCAGAAGCCTGGATCGCCTCAGCGCAGAGGGAGAACAAAGCGGGAAGAGACAGAGACTTTAAGACTTTTGCCTCCATCACAGTGAGGAGGTGCCTGGTGAACTCACTGTGGTGGATGTTAATTTGTCTTTATTGTGTGTTTTGTCATTTATTATTATATGTATGACTGCAGGCAACGAAATTTCGTTCAGACCGAAAGGTCTGAATGACAAATAAAGGAATCTCTAATCTCTCTAATCTCTAAGTTCCGTCATCCGTGGGATAAATCTTAACCAGACTCTGCATCGTATTGTAGGTACCGCCTTACTTGAAAGATATATAGTGTCAGGGCATAATGTTCAGCTGATCAAGTGCTAGTAAATGGGAATTAGTAAATGGATAGCACAGGTGTAGATAGGTGTTTGGCCTGTGTCTCTACTGTGTGGCTAAATGACTCTCGGACCAGTGTATACACGTTTCTCCATTTGTAGTATCACCGTCAGTCGTTAGAGCAGGACTTCGCTACACTAGCCTTGTATGGGCCGGGCTCTTGGTAGGGATGAGGACTTTATTCATTGGACCACAGGAAGCTGAATGTTGCTTATAAAGGTATATACGGGGAATAGATCGAGAGAATGCACAGTCTTTTCTACAGAATGGGGAATCAAAAAACAGAGATCATGGGTATATGGTGAGAGGAGCAAGATTTACAAGGAACCTGACGGGAAGACTCTACACTCAGACAGCGATACATGTACGGAACGAGCTATCAGATGCGGTCGTTGAGATATGTTGAGTCGATGCTGGCATTTCTAGTCACTACGTTTGGAAATCTAGCTGCCATCTGGACAGTAGCAAGAGGTAAATAGGTGACCATCTTTCGTTATTTGTGTTGAGCAATAAATGTTCGGCAGCAACTGATTCTGGATCAATGTTCAGGTGCCCTGATGCGCCAGTTTGCACTCTAATGCGGAGTGCGGCATTCTTGTATTTGGTGAAACGACACCATATCGTGCAGTTACTTCCACAGCACCGGGGATTTGATCAGGTCATCCATTTATAACATTAGATGTCCCTCCTCTCTCCACGATGTCTTCAGAGTGATCTGAGTATTTCCTGTTTTCCTCTTGTATGCGTAGATGCCCGACAATTACTGCGGACTACAATACAGCAGCAGCGTTTTGCTGTGTTACTCCTCCTGCCCCAGTCTTCACTTTCTCTTCGCATTTGTCCAACTGTTTGTTTGTGCTTAACAACCATTCATCAGGTCTCTTGAATATCAATGTCATCTATGAATCTGAATCGCCATCACAGTACGATCATTCCAGCTCTGATCATACCTTCTGAACCTTCTGAATTTGTAGTCGGCAGGGCAGTACTCTGCATATCGTCCACTTGATATTTGGTATTTGGTACATATTTGGTTCTTACCTCTGATCATTGGGTTTGGTTAGGTTAGGCTAGGAATGTTACTGTCACAAGTACGGAGACACAGTGAAAAGCTGTGTTGCCTCCTATCCACTCAGATCAGACATACAATACATAGATACAATCAGTTGAAACGAAGTCATTAGATCGAGCAACAGGAATAATAGAGGCAGCATATAATTCATGATATAGAATATCATCCTGAATATGATTTTTTGTTTAAATCAAACTTTAAATTGTCCGTATATTTTAATAATGAATAACATTTGCTTAAGCTGCATCGCATAATTCCGTTCTTCGTGGAACTCGATATGTGCAATCGGAGAATTCACGCTCTGCAAAAACACAAATAAAAAATGTGTACTGTTGTCGGAAACGTTGAGAATCTAAAGGAAGATGAGTAAGTTGTAGTTTGTTTAACCTTGCAGCTCACATACTGGGGAGCATGATTGGAGCGTTGCTAAGATAGAATGTAGTTAAATTAGCTAAAGTTGAAACATTCTGCTGAGAAACAGGCTTCCTTATCAGTAGGGGGAGGATAGTCTTTTGTAGTCCTGTCCACAGTAGGTTCATATCTGTTGCAATCTTGGATTACAGCTACCTTTGGTTACTCTGTTTAGCAGGCACGTCTCCAAAAGGTTCACAAACGATCTCCTTTACGAGGGGACTCCATTTGTCGAGAAGAATCTGGACATTTATGATATCTACATGTTAGATACATGGGAAGGAAATTTCTAAACAACAAGAAACCCAAGATTAAAGTTAACTTTGGGGAAACGCAAAGATGAAAGGTTACAGAGACATTGATTAATGATGTTGTATTTCAACTCCTCAAGTAACCATTGTGTCACGAGGGTAGAAGAATCCTACAGTTACCGTGGGATTTTGAAGCAGCTTGAGCTTCCTCACACTGTTTCGCGATGTACATCGCCGAGGCCTGTATTAAATCGACTTGTTCGGTTGCCTCACCACTGATCTATGAGCTGTTTTATTTGTTGCCTGTGCCTATCTGGGTACAGTTAGATATAGGGTACGGGTAAAGCACAAAATCCCCTCCTACATGTACAACACATGTTATTAAACTGTACCGAGGTGCGCAGGTGGAGCGAAGGATGATGTAGTCCGTCGATAAACCATGAGACATCCCGCTGGATTTGTGGTGTTGTACACAATTACGATGTGAGACGCATGGAGTTTTAGCTTTTGGGTTATGTTCCTTATTGTCACATGTACCGCAGAACATTAAACCCTTTGTTGTTCATGCTATTCAGACTGATCAGATGTACCATAAATAGATGCAATCAGTTCAGAGGCGAGGACAGAGGGTGCTGCGTCTATGTATTCATACAGGGGCGGTGGGAATATAGATTTGCACAGACGGTGGTGGGTACATAGAATAAGCTGCCGAAGGGCGTCGCTAAGGCAGAAGCTATGACAATATTTAAAACACATTGGACAGGTGCATGGATAGAAAGGTTTAGAGTGATTTTTGCCAAACACTGTAAGGGTGCAAGCGTAGATGGGGCACATTAGTCGGCATGGGCGAGCTGGGTTGAAGGAGCTGTTCCCTTACTGTGTGACTCCATGACAATAGGTAGATATACAGAGTACAGAATGAGGTTCTCAGATTTGTAGCTTCTCGTGGACCATCATTTTTATAAACAAAGTCCAATGTGTACACTGGGGCAATACGAATCGAACAGTATCCTCGCATATGGAGGGATCGGGCAGAAGCTCGATAACGATGGAAAACAAGCCATTCTGGTGAGATGTGCGCTTTCAACCTTCGGTACCTTCTGGCAGATAAGAGAACAGGCAAGAAGAACTGACCCGATTTAGACATCTTTGATGATGTTGGGTAATTTTTCCCCGAAGAAGCGTGAAGTGTAGATGGAGACAATGGTGTGACGTCAGGTCTGCATGATGGATTGGGCTACATTTACAACTCTCTCCAAATCCTCCCGGTCTTGTCAGATCTGTACCCAAACCACAATGTAATCCAACCCGCCAATATGATTTCTATGCTCCATCGCTAGAAGTTTTATACGTATCACTGTAGACATGCCAATTGTCCCAGTCTCTTGATGAAGTACAGATGATGGTGTACCTTCGTGGGTTACGCGTCAATGTGCTTACTACAAGACATATCGTTGGTGAATTAACACATGGAACTTGAGCTCTCAACCATTCCGTGCCATTGATGCAGATTGGGACAAATACTCTACATTGCTTCCTGAGGTCAAAAACTATCTGCTTCGGCTTGCTGAAAGAGGGGTCATTGTCACGACAACATGTCAATAAGCTCACTATGTCCTTCTTGTACTCCGCTCCGCCATTGCCCGTCATTCGAACATTCAGTAGAGCTACTACTCGTGGAAGCGAACGGGTAAGATCATCTCTGACCCCTCATACCCTGGCCACTATCTCTTTGAATCACTTCCGTCTGGAAGGAGACTCCGGACTGTCAAAGCTGTCACAGCCAGACATAAAAACAGCTTTTTCCACGAGTAGTAGCTCTACTCAATAACCAAAAATCTGTAGCCTCCTTTTGCTCTGCTATTTTATTTAATTCATATTGTTAAACTATAATGTTTTATTATTAATGTTCAATGCTGTATGTGTCATTCCTAACTGTCACTGTATGCTGTTGTCACATGCGGGCGGAGCACCAAGGCAAATTCCTTGTATGTGAATACTTGGCCAATAAACCTATTCATTCATTCTTTCATTCACAATGATATTTTCTGCAAATTCATAGCTAAGGCTTAATATGGCCGTACGGTCGCGGGTGTAAAGGTGGTGTAGTAGCGAACTGAGAACGGATCCTTGCGATGCTCCTGTCGTCGAAGTTATTGTTGAGGAGGTGTCACTTATCCTTATTGATTGTGGGCTGTGGGAGTCTAAAATTGAGCATGCGGTGGTAGAGCGGGGAGGTGATCCCTCGGTCCAGGAGTTTGGAATATATCATCTACCAACAGGCACAGAGTGTAGGATCTCCTCAATTGTTGTTCCTTTGACAGCCTCTTCTACCGCAGATAAATATTGACTCCATCTCTGCACCGAAAGTAAATGGTTGCGCCGGAAAATATGACAAACGTTCAAAGACAATTAGACTGCCTCATCAATCCTTTCTCCGTAGAACTGGACAAGTGCAGTTGGATAATTTGAGTTTTGTAAATTCACAAAGCAACAAATGTTTGGAAAAATATGATTTATGTTTGCAGAAGGTCTCGTCTGGAGCAGTGGATGATACAATGAGACATCCCGCTGGGATCGCGATGTTGTAAACAATTAAGAGGAGAGGCGTTCAAATATCAGCTTCAGTTTTAAGTTTATTGTTGCATGTCCCGAGCTAAAGTAAAAAGCTTTGTTTTACGTGCAATCCAGACACACTAGATATACCATATATATACAGTATTAGTTAAAACTCGAGCAGTGGGTATACGGATTTACACAGAGAATGAGTTGACATATGAGGCAGTTGCGGCATATATTAGGGCATTAGAAAGTCCCATTACCATGATTTTCCCTGTTGGACAAACAGGAATTATTCGTTGGAACATGGTCTCCCTTTATTGATTATTTAAAGGGTCAGAATGGTTCAGCACAGGAACCTGACTAATGCTCGGGCTAAAGAATGGATGAAATGCTATATTCTGAAATGTACGAATATATCTCGAATGAAGTTTTTTATTTTAATAAATTTTTCCATTCTTCTTTAACCATCTTTTTTTTTTGTTTTTGTTTTTTTTGTTTTTTGTTTTTTGTTTTTTTGTTTTCTCTTTTCTCTTTTTCTTCTCACTCTTTTCTTTCTTTGCTTCATCTATCTTTTTAGTTCTATCTAGTTAAACAAAAAAATTTTTTTTAAAATAAATTAAAAAAAAGAATACAGAATATAGTTGGCAGCATTGGTGTGTATTTTCCTGCATCAGTTACTTGGACAATTTTAAATATCCGCAATGCGGTAGAAGCGAATTGAGCAGTACCCTAGTCTACGGGCTTGCAAACTCTGGAATTTAGAAGGGTGAGAGGGCATCTTATTGAAATATATAAGACGATTAAGGGTTTGGACACGCGAGAGGCAGGAAACATGTTCCCGATGTTGGGGGAGGCCTGAACCACGGGGCATAGTTTAAGAATAAGGGGTAAGGCATTTAGATGGGAGATGAGGAAACATTTTTTCACTCAGAGTATTGCGAGTCTGTGGAATTCTCTGCCTCAGAGGGCGGTGGAGGCCGGTTCTCTCGATACTTTCAAATAAGAACTTAATAAGGCAATGAAAGATAGCGGAATCAGGGGATATGGGAAGAAGGCAGGAACGGGACACTGATTGTGGATGATCAGCCATGATCACATTGACTGGCGGTCCTGGCTTAAAGGGCCGAATGGATTACTCCTGCACCTATTGTCTATTGTCTATTGTATCATTGATACAAATTTCGGCCAGTACTCGATGTAAAGGAGATATAGTAGCGGACTGAAAAATATTTATTGCAGGGTCCGGTGTTACTTTGGATGAGGTGTCACCTATCCTCACTGACTGAGGATTGTTGGTGCTATAATCGAGCATTCAGCGGTAGAGGCGGAGAAGATACCTCGGTCCCGGCGTTTGGAGATAATAGCCACTCCATCCCCTATCACATACAGGTACACACTGCTGAACGCATCATTTACAGCGCGAGGCTGTTCCTATTTTCCACATTAAACAGGATCTGACGTAGGACTCATATTAATCCACAGCTGGTCACGTTAGCCGTCATTACACCATTGTCTACAAACACACGTGCTCCAGCCCTATATGAACGGAATGAGTTATCATCACTAATGTTTGGGCAACATGGTAACCATATAACCATATAACCATATAACCATAACAGCACGGAAACAGGCCATCTCGGCCCTTCAAGTCCGTGCCGAACATTAAAAAAAAAAAAAAATAATTAAAAATAAATACTTCCCCCTAGTCCCATCTACCTGCACTCAGACCACAACCCTCCATTCCTTTCCCGTCCATATACCCAATCCAATCTATTTTTAAAGGATAACATCGAACCTGCCTCCACCACTTCCACTGGAAGCTCATCCCACACAGCTACCACTCTCTGAGTAAAGAAGTTCCCCCTAATGTTCCCCCTAAACTTCTGTCCCTTAATTCTGAAGTCATGTCCCCTTGTTTGAATCTTCCCTACTCTCAATGGGAAAAGCTTATCCACGTCCACTCTGTCTAACCCGCTCATAATTTTAAAGACCTCTATCAAGTCCCCTCTTAACCTTCTGCGCTCCAAAGAATAAAGACCTAACTTGTTCAACCTTTCTCTGTAACTTAGTTGCTGAAACCCAGGCAACATTCTAGTAAATCTCCTCTGTACTCTCTCTATTTTGTTGACATCCTTCCTATAATTAGGCGACCAAAATTGTACTCCATACTCCAGAATTGGCCTCACCAATGCCTTGTACAATTTTAACATTACATCCCAACTTCTATATTCAATGCCCTGATTTATAAAGGCCAGCACACCAAAAGCTTTCTTTACCACCCTATCTACATGCGATTCCACCTTCAGGGAACTATGCACAGTTATTCCTAGATCCCTCTGTTCAACTGCATTCCTCAATTCGCTACCATTTACCGTGTACGTCCTATTTTAATTTGTCCTGCCGAGATGTAGCACCTCACATTTGTCAGCATTAAACTCCATCTGCCATCTTTCAGCCCACTCTTCCAAATGGCCTAAATCTCTCTGTAGACTTTGAAAATCTACTTCATTATCCACAACACCACCTATCTTAGTATCATCTGCATACTTACTAATCCAATTTTCCACACCATCATCCAGATCATTGATGTACATGACAAACAACAGTGGACCCAACACAGACCCCTGAGGCACCCCACTAGTCACCGGCCTCCAACCTGACAAACAGCCATCCACCATTACTCTCTGGCATCTCCCATTCAGCCACTGTTGAATCCATCTTGCTACTCCACCATTAATACACAACAATTGAATCTTCTTAACCAACCTTCCATGAGGAACCTTGTCAAAGGCCTTACTGAAGTCCATATAGACAACATCCACTGCTTTACCCTCATCAATTTCCCTAGTAACCTCTTCGAAAAATTCAAGAAGATTAGTCAAGCATGACCTTCCAGGCACAAATCCATGTTGACTGTTCCTAATCAGACCCTGCTTATCCAGATAATTATATATATTATCTCTAAGGATCCTTTCCATTCATTCGCCCACCATTGACGTCAAACTAACAGGTCTATAATTGCTAGGTTTACTCTTAGAACCCTTTTTAAACAATGGAACACCATGCGCAGTTCGACAATCCTCCGGCACTTTTCCCGTTTCTAATGACATCTGAAATATTTCTGTCATAGCCCCTACTATTTCTACACTAACTTCCCTCAATGTCCTAGGGAATATCCTGTCAGGACCTGGAGACTTATCCGTTTTCATATTTTTCAAAAGTGTCCGCACCTCCTTTTCTTTGAATCTCACAGTTTCCATTGCTACTCTGCTTGTTTCCCTTACCTCACATAATTCCATATCCTTCTCCTTCGTGAATACCGAAGAAAAGAAATTGTTCAATATCTCCCCCATCTCTTTTGGCTCTGCAGATAGCTGTCCACTCTGACTCTCTAATGGACCAATTTTATTCCTTGTTATCCTTTTGCTATTAATATAGCTGTAGAAACCCTTTGGATTTACTTTCACCTTACTTGCCAAAGCAACCTCATATCTTCTTTTAGCTTTTCTAATTTCTTTCTTAATATTCTTTTTACATACTTTATACTCCTCAAGCACCTCATTTACTCCATGCTGCCTATAATTGTTGTAGATCTCTCTCTTTTTCCGAACCAAGTGTCCAATTTCCCTTGAAAACCATGGCTCTTTCCATTTTTTACTATTTCCTTTCAACCGAACAGGGACATAAAGATTCTGTACTCTTAAAATGTCACCCTTAAATGTCCTCCAATTTTCTTCTACATCCTTCCCATAAAACAACATGTCCCAATTCACTCCTTTTAAATCCTTTCGCATCTCCTCAAAGTTAGCCTTTCTCCAAACAAAAATCTCAACCCTAGGTCCAGTTCTGACCCTCTCCATAATTATATTGAAACTAATGGTATTGTGATCACTGGACCCGAAGTGCTCCCCGACGCATACCTCCGCCACCTGCCCTGTCTCATTTCCTAACAGGAGGTCCAGCACTGCCCCTTGTCTAGTAGGTACCTCTATGTATTGCTGCAAAAAACTATCTTGCACACATTTTACAAACTCCAAACCATCCAGCCCTTTTACAGAATGTGTTTCCCAGTCTATGTGTGGAAAATTGAAATCTCCCACAATCACTACCTTGTGCTTACTACTAATATCTGCTATCTCCTTACATATTTGCTCTTCCAATTCTCGCTCCCCAATTTGGCGGTCTATAATACACCCCTATAAGTGTTGCTACACCTTTCCCATTTCTCAGTTCCACCCAAATAGCCTCCCTAGACGAGCCCTCTAATCTATCCTGCCAAAGCCCTGCTGTAATACCTTCCTTGACAAGCAATGCAACACCCCCACCTCTTGCCCCTCCAATTCTATCACCCCTGAAGCAACGAAATCCTGGAATATTTATTTGCCAATCACAGCCCTCCTGCAACCATGTTTCACTGATCGCCACAACATCATACTTCCAGGTGTCAATCCAGGCTCTAAGCTCATCCACCTTTCTTACAATGCTCCTAGCATTAAAATATACACATTTAAGAAACCCACCACCACTTATTCTCTGTTTATTATCTTTTTCTTCTTTCTCCCCTACATTTTGGGTCCGAGTGCTTCCCTTCTCTGCCTCCTGCCTCCCACATTTCCACTAGCTTTCTCTATTTGAGTCCCTCCCCCCAACCGTTCTAGTTTAAAGTCTCCCCAGTAGCCTTTGCAAATCTCCCCGCCAGGATATTGGTCCCCCTCGGGTTCAAGTGCAACCGGTCCTTTCTGTACAGGTCACACCTTCCCCAAAAGAGGTCCCAATGATCCAGAAATTTGAATCCCTGCCCGCTGCACCAGTTCCTCAGCCATGCATTTATCCTCCACCTCACTCCATTCCGACTCTCACCGTCGCGTGGCACAGGTAGTAATCCTGAGATTGTTACCTTTGTAGTCCTTCTCCTTAACTCTCCTCCCAACTCCCTAAATTCTCCTTTCAAGACCTCTTCTCTTTTTCTACCTATGTCATTGGTACCTATATGTACCACAACCTCAGGCTCCTCTCCCTCCGATTTCAGGATATCTTGGTACTGGAGGTTCAGATATATTTGCGAGCATAAATTGCTTCTCATCTCAATTCACTCCATGGTAAACACCTAATCGGAAACTTGTATCCTAACGTCATCACCCATCTAGCGATTGTGTAATGCTTTCAATACCTATTCTGTCAGCCCTCGCAGAATCCGACATTTACAGTGTTAATATATTCACTTGTCGTTCTTCCAAACTCCACAGCGTAGATGATCTGATCAATTGTTGCTCCTTTGGCAGTTCCTTCATCCGTGGGATAAACCTCAACTTCAGATTCTGCATCGTATTGTAGGTACCGCCTTACTTGAAAGATATAGTGTCAGGGCATAATGTTCTGCTGATCAAGTGCTAGTAAATGGGAATTAGTAAATGGATAGCATAGATGTAGATAGGTGTTTGGTCTGTTTCTCTACTGTGTGACTAAATGACTCACGGACCAGTGTATACACGTTTCTCCATTTGTAGTATCACCGTCAGTCGTTAGAGCAGGACTTCGCTACACTAGCCTTGTATGGGCCGAGCTCTTGGTAGGGATGCACAGGAAGCTGAATGTTGCTTATAAAGGTATATACGCGGAATAGATCGAGAGAATGCACAGTCTTTTCTACTGAATGGGGAATCAAAAATCAGAGATCATGGGTATATGGTGAGCGGAGCAAGATTTACAAGGAACCTGACGGGAAGACTCTACACTCAGACAGCGATACATGTACGGAACGAGCTATCAGAGGCGGTCGTTGAGATATGTTGAGTCGATGCTGGCATTTCTAGTCACTACGTTTGGAAATCTAGCTGCCATCTGGACAGTAGCAAGAGGTAAATAGGTGACCATCTTTCGTTATTTGTGTTGAGCAATAAATGTTCGGCAGCAACTGATTCTGCATCAATGTTCAGGTGCCCTGATGCGCCAGTTTGCACTCTAATGCGGAGTGCGGCATTGTATTTGGTGAAACGACACCATATCGTGCAGTTACTTCCACAGCACCGGGGATTTGATCAGGTCATCCATTTATAACATTAGATGTCCCTCCTCTCTCCACGATGTCTTCAGATCATCTGAGAATATCCTGTTTTCCTCTTGCATGTGTAGATGCCCGATAATTACTGCGGACTACAATACAGCAGCAGCGTTTTACTGTGTTACTCCTCCTGCCCCAGTCTTCACTTTCTCTTCGCATTTGTCCAACTGTTTGTTTGTGCTTAACAACCATTCATCAGGTCTCTTGAATATCAATGTCATCTATGAATCTGAATCGCCATCACAGTAATAATAATAATAATAATAATGGATTTTATGTACGGGCGCCTTATACCGAGGTCTCAAGGACACCATACAGAGATTTATAGAAAACATATAATCAGAATTTAAAAAAAATATGTTATAAAGACCAATACATAAATCAGGGACAGAATTCCTTCCAAAAACACAAAAAAAAGAAAATCAGAAGCACAATTTGAGGAGAGAGCAGCGGCAATTTAACGCCAGCGTCCACTCTCCCCTCCGACCGCCATCTTGAACACAGACTAACAAATACAATTACAAACAATTACATACAAAAATCATCCCCCCACAATGATTTCCATTGTGGGGGAAGGCACAATGTCCAGTCCCCAGCCCCAGTTCACCCAAAAAAAGTCAGGCCAAATGAAGCCCCCGCTATTGCCTCTACGAAGGCCCGATGATCCTGGCCGTTCTCGGCCGGGTGATGTAGCCCCGGCGTCGGGAGAGTCCTCCAGCAGCTGGGCCACCTGGAACGGCCGCATCCCTCACCGGAGGCCGTAACTACGGCTGGAACGGCCGATTTCCCGCAGGCGTCCGCAGCACCTGAAGCCGACAAGGCCGCGCCGACTTGGAGCTCAAGGCTCCCGGTGTTGGAGTCGGCGCCGCCGCCCGCGAATGGTCGCTCCAGTCCCGGAGGTGTTGAGCTCGGCGGTCCAGCTCACCGGAGCTCCAGCGCGTCGGTCCAGCGCGGCGACCCAGGCAAGGCATCGCCCGCTCCGCTGCACAGTAGCGCTCCAGCGCCGTGAAGCCACCGAAGCTGAGGGTGCTGTGCGGTACCCGCCAGGAAACGCCGCTCCACGCCGCTCCACACCCGCTGGTAGGCCGCGAGGACGGGTCGAATGGGCAGCCGGAGAGAAGGCTGCCTCACCGACCAGGTAGGGACCGGGAAGTGATTTCCCCTTGTTCCCCCACATCAAAAGGCAAAATAAATAAAAACAAAGACTTAAAGAAAACTAAAAACTTGGTAAAAAGTACAATTAACGGACGGCTGCTGTTTTGCAGCCGTTCCTCAAGATGGCTCCTCCTATCAGCCAATGAACTGGCCTCAACTACCTTCTGTGGCAGAGAATTCCACAGATTCACCACTCTCTGTGTGAAAATGTTTTTCTCATCTCGGTCCTAAAAGACTTCCCCCTTATCCTTAAACTGTGTGACCCCTTGTCCTGGACTTCCCCAACATCGGGAACAATCTTCCTGCATCTAGCCTGTCCAACCCTTAACAATTTTGTAAAGTTTCTATGAGATCCCCCTCAATCTTCTAAATTCTAGCGAGTACAAGCCGAGTCTATCCAGTCTTTCTTCATATGAAAGTCCTGCCATCCCAGGAATTCAGTCTGGTGAACCTTCTCTGTACTCCCTCTATGGCAAGAATGTCTTTCCTCAGATTAGGAGACCAAAACTGTACGCAATACTCCAGGTGTGGTCTCACCAAACCCTGTACAACTGCAGTAGAACCTCCCTGCTCCTATACTCAAATCCTTTTGCTATGAAAGCCATCATACCATTCGCTTTCTTCACTGCCTGCTGCACCTGCATGCCTACTTTCAATGACTGTGTACCATGACACCCAGGTCTCGCTGCATCTCCCCTTTTCCTAATCGGCCACCATTTAGATAATAGTCTACTTTCCTGTTTTTGCCACCAAAGTGGATAACCTCACTTTTAACCACATTATACTGCATCTGCAAACATTTGCCCACTCACCCAGCCTATCCAAGTCACCTTGCAGCTCCTAGCATCCTCCTCACAGCTAACACTGCCCCCCAGCTTAGTGTCATCCTCAAACTTGGAGATGTGCCTTCAATTCCCTCATCCAGGTCATTAATATATATTGTAAATAGCTGGGGTCCCAGCACTGAGCCTTGCGGTATCCCACTAGTCACTGCCTGCCATTGTGAAAAGGACCCGTTTACTCCTACTCTTTGCTTCCTGTTTGCCAGCCAGTTCTCTATCCACATCAATACTGAACCCCCAATACCGTGTGCTTTAAGTTTGTATACTAATCTCTTATGTGGTACCTTGTCGAAAGCCTTCTGAAAGTCCAGATACAACACATCCACTGGTTCTCCCCTATCCACTCTACTAGTTACATCCTCGAAAAATTCTATAAGATTCGTCAGACATGATTTAATAGGAATCTGAGGGGTGACTTTCCACACAGAGGGTGGTGGGTGTATGGAACGAGCTGCCGGAGGAGGTAGTTGAGGCTGGGACTATCCAAACGTTTAAGAAACAGATCGACAGGTTGGGTAGGGCAGATTTGGAGGGATATGGACCAAGCGCAGGCAGGTGGGACTAGTGTAGATGGGGCATCTTGGTCAGTGTGGGCAAGTTGGGCTGAAGGAAGGGCCTGTTTCCACACTGTATCACTCTGTGTAGGTAGCCCTGGTGAGACCACACCTGGAGTATTGTGTGCAGTTTTGGTCCCCTAATTTGAGGAAGGACATTCTTGCTATTGAGGGAGCCCAGCGTAGGTTCACCAGGTTATTCCCGGGATGGCGGGACTGTCATATGCTGAGAGAATGGAGTGGCTGGGCTTGTACACTCTGGAGTTTAGAAGGATGAGAGGGAATCTCATTGAAACATATACGATTATTAAGGGTTTGGACACGCTACAGGCAGGAAACATGTTCCCGATGTTGGGGGAGTCCAGAACCAGGGGCCACACACAGTTTAAGAATAAGGAGTCGGCCATTTCGGACTGAGACGAGGAGAAACTTTCCCACCCAGAGAGTTGTGTGAATCTGTGGAATTCTCTGCCACAGACGGCAGTGGAGGCCGATTCACTGGATGTTTTTCAAGAGAGAGTTAGATTTAGCTCTTGGGGGGCTAACGGAATGAAGGGGATATGGGGAGAAGGCAGGAACGGGGTACTCTCTCCCCCTCTCTTCCCCTCTCTCTCTCCCCCTCTCTTCCCCCCTCACA
>JAXLNO010002135.1:0-83709 GCA_038087875.1 Malacoraja senta | reverse complement strand
CCCGCTGAGTTACTCCACCTTTTTGTGTCTCGGAATGGTGGAGCAGGTTAGTAGACTGAATGATTTATTCCTGGTCTTATTTCCACTAAGATCCTATCCTTTTGACAAAGATTTTGATCAGTGCCATACCCTGCAAATGTAATTGCTAACACATGGTGCATTTTTTTGCTGACTATCATGTGAACCTACATAACGTTGACCTATATTACGACTGCTCTGTAAATGTGTCTATGGTGTTTTCAAGTATTTACAGTGGCAAACACTTTCACATTTTAACCACTATTCTGAAATGTCTTTCTCCAAAATGTATTTGTGGATGCATGTCCTTTTTCTTTAAATGGCTGCGAGCAGTTTGTTGGAATATTAGTGTCACTTTGAAAAGAAAAAATGCACCAATTGCTAACAGAAGTCTTTGTTAGCAATTGTGAACATTGTACAGTAAACACCCCAACCCAGCCACACGGGCGCGCATGCGCACGGCTACCTGACCGGCGCTTCCGCTCATGGCGTCGAGCTGCCGGCGTCTCCAGGCGGTGACGGGAAAATAATGTCTCGCTGAACACGGGTCACCCGAGGAGCGGATAATGATTTGAGGGAGATTTTTCAAGTAGGCAGCGAGAGTGAGAAACGCCGCCATGTCGACCGAGGACGAGACGGAGAAGCCGAAGGTGAGCGCGTCATTGACGGCTGGTTGGAGCGGCGGGTAAAAGGTCAGGAGCACGCGCAGTGGGCGCCCTCCAATGTCAACCCAAGGTCGCAGCTCCTTTATGCTGAAGTTTAGAGCGGAACAAGCAACAATACTCAGCAGCTCGGGCAGCAACATCGCCAGCTGAGTAATTACAACACTTTAACCCTTTAACATTACAAGCGTCTAGCTTTTTGTGCGGTGATATTGATGAAATGGCTCTTCAAAGTTGGGCTCAAAATGGCGCTTTCTAATGGTGCCCAGCAGTCTCGGAGAAATAAGCACAGCCCCATTTTGTTCAAGAGCTCGGACATCCTTGTGCCGACAGTTTTCACCATAAATCTCCTAATCATGGTGACCATCGGTTTGTTTTTCAACCTAGTTTCAAAGGGGTCAGCAATAATGATAAATACAAACGGACAGGCATAATTTAAGAATACAAATATTGTAAAATGTCCGAAACTTCAAGGAATTACTGATTCTAATGTAAAGATATATATTTGATACCTAGTCATGAAGTCATATCGTCCTGATGCAGGTTCTTGATCTGGAATGTAAACTTAAAATTGTTGTGTCCACATATGCTGATTGATACATAGATTATAACATTTGCAGTCTATTTTGCTGTCAGGGCCATGTAGCATGGAAACTAGGAAGGAACTGCAGACACAGGTATACACTGAAGATAGACACAAAATGCTGGAGTAACTTAGTGGGACAGACAGCATCCCTGGAGAGGTGGAATGGGTGACGTTTCGGGTCAGGACCTTTTTTCAGATTTCTTCGGGCCCACCAATTCCACACTGAATCATAAAGTACCCATGAAGACATGAGGAAGTGCAGATAGTGGTTTACCCCCCAAAAAGTGCTAGAGTATTGCAGCAGATCAAGCAACATCTCTGGAGGACGAGGATACACCACAATTTGGGTCAGGACCCCTGTTCTGAATAACTCCAGCACTTTGTTTCCCCCCCCCCCCCCCAATCTGTTACCCAATTACACGAATCCCATTTTATTCTCCCCACAATCTCAGCAACCACCACTCACTGGTTCAGAATCAAACTGCAAAACCTTAATCCTACTTTGACAAAGGAACACTGGTCTGCCTCTTGCACCACCATGGATTTGTTTTTCAAATGTTCTTGCCACTAATGTGTCTTGTATTTTTGTACAGTTCTTTTAGGAATTTTACGTGTAATTTATGTATACATTATATATTCTGTGTTGTCTGTCTATGTACCTGTAATGCTGCTGCAAACTAGTTTTTCATTGTACCCTGTAACTCACCATACTTGTGCATATGATAATAAAGCTGACTTGACTTCGCCTACACATTTGGGAACAATTTACACTGGCAAGTAACTTATCAACTTGCACTTCTTTGGATTGTGGAAAGAAACCAGAGCACCTGGAGGAAACCTAGCAATAAAGAGCAAACTCCACATAGGCAATACCAGAGGTCAGAGTTGAACTTGGTTTACTGTAGTTATGAGATCACAACTCTTCCAGCCACCCCATGATCTACTGCCCAATAACAACATAGGAGTAACAGTTGTCTATGAAGGTGATGGGAGCAATTAGGGTTGAGGAGTAAATTCTGGCCTTGCCAGTGACGCTGGCATCTTGAAAAATAAGTACAGAGGAGGAACAACCGTGGTTGTGAAATTTGATATCAGTGGTTAAGAAACAGGATTTGGCCAAGGTTTACAACCCTGATCACTACATCTGCACGTATTACAAGCTTTTGTTAAGTAAGCACATGATCAAGTGCCATTCTCATTTCCCTCATTTTCCAGTCAAGATTTCTACCAACATTCACAATTAAAGAATGTACAACTGTAACCTTCTAGCATCACTATTATTCTGAAGGATTTTTAAGAATATTGTCTTTTAGTTCAGGTGTTAAAAGGATTTTTGTTTGTTCTTACATTTCTGGCAGATGTAAACTATGCCATGGTGCAATAGACTGAAGGCTAGTGAATTAGTTTTGTAACCATTGTACCTTCAATCACCATAAAATAGATTGACTCCTTATTTGTTCATTCCCTTTGATATTGAATTTACTTTTGGAACTACTTCACAGTAATCATGGTGTGAGTTGTGTGTATAAATTTTCTAAAAACATTAATATACATCATAGATTTCCAACCTATTGTTACTAGTAAGAAATGATAGTTATTAAAACCTTTTATTTTGTGTTTTTAGTCATTTAATCTCCTGGGTATTTTGGATGTACAGAACATTCCGTGTGCCCGAGACTCTGTACTGTACGGCTCTGCTGGTGCTCTGGTGGCTGGGTTTGGCCACTTCTTGGCAACAAGTAAGTATATTTGTTGAAGGGAGATCCCTCCGAACAAGGGTCCTGACCCAAATGTGGCCTATTCTTGTCCTCCAGAGATGCTGCCTGATCTGCTGCATTACTCCATCTCAGGGAGTTACAAACGGAATGATCCAAATACATCCACTGCGGGGCTGGACCAAGACTGTTTTTTATCTGTCCAAGATTAGAAGTGATGAGAGTGGGGTGCGGGAATTAAATGAGATGCGGCTAAAGGCTCTTTCCACATTGGTAGAGGAGAAGTCATAGAACAGGAAACATTTCAGACGTCTGTGGAATGTTTCATCATCGGAACAAATGAGACAGAACTGAGTGAATGGAAAGGAGGTATGATTAAGGCAGCAGTGGGGATTTATGGGCTTGTAGTGGATGTTTCTGGATAGCCTATCCAGAGATGACGAAATCTGGAAGGAGAAAGGAAGAGTCGAAGATGGTCATGTGAAGATGAGGGCAGAGTGGAAAGTGGCTGCAAAAGTTTTGACATTTTGGAATTCTCTATGAGTGCTGGAAGCAGGGCCAATACAGTATTCACTGTACTCAAAACAGAACTGGGTGAGTGGCCCTGAGTAGAACTGAAGCAATGAGTATTCCGTGTATCCAACAAAAAGATTGGCATAGTTCTGGGCCCATGTGGGTGTCCTTTGCGATATCTTTTGATCTGGGGAAAGTTGGACAAGTTGACGGTGAAACCAAATGTCTTTGAATTAGGTATTATTATTTGCAGTAATCCTGTCTTCCCTCTTGCTACAGGCAGAGTAAAGAGATCTTTTGACTTTGGTGTGGGAGTTTCTGCTTACAACTTTGGGAACTTGGTGAGTTTGGTTATCTTTTCATTCTGAGAATGTAATTTTGCTTCCTGGTTGCAAGATTCACTTTTGTTTCATGTTCTCTTGACTTTTTTTGTGAAGATGTGGAATTCTTTTTTTTCATTTAAGTAATTTTTCACTACTTTTTGCTTTGGAATTATGCTGCTGTTGTCTGCACCTTCCAGTGCTGTTCTTTCACCACTATTTGTAGGAATGTGGTAGTGTGACTGGCTTTAAGACAAAACTGAGGGGATATCATTACCCAGTTCTCACCCACTGGTTAACCAGAGATCAGTTTACAACGCTCAGCCTTACTGAATTAATGACCTTGCCTACTTCCTTGCACAACTTCTCTCCATTTCCCTAAGTGATCGTACCCTTTCCTAACCCTTTAGTATTTTCCTTATGCCTACTTGTCAGGGACATTTTCATGGCCTCTTTAAGCCCTCCTAATTTATTTAGTTCTTTCCTGCTTCCACTCTGTTTAGTTTAGAGATACAGCATGGAAACAGGCCTCTCGGCCCAACCGAGTCCGACCCCACGGACCAGCGATCCCTGCACACTAACACTATCTTACACACAATAGGGACAGTTTATATCTATACCAAGCCAATTAGCCTACAAACCTTTGCAGTGTGGGAGGAAGCTGGAGCTTCCTGGAGAAAAACCCACGCAGGTCACGGGGAGAATGTACAAACTCCAAACAGACAGCGCCGTAGTCAGGATCAAACCCTGGTGACTGATGCAGTAAGGCAGCAACTCTGCCGCTGCGCCACAGTGCCGCCCATATCTTCCTATTTCTGGCTTTGCTAGTACGTGTTGCTGAATGGTGTTGCACTTCATCAGTATTGTTGGAGGTGCATTGTCTAGAGAGGGTTCCATCATGCTCTAGACTTGTGGTTTGTCAATGGTTGGCTCTAATCAATGCAAAATACCAGTCTCCAACCTGCTATTGATTTATGTGGCTGTTCCAGTTGAGTTCTGATGAATGGTGATCCAAGGATGGTGATTGTGCAAGACTAGGTAATGGCAATGTCTTTGAATTTCAAGGATGGGGTTTTGAGGAATTAAAACATTTTCAAAATGTTTAAATCTTTTCCAGGATGTTCTGCAGGTACCAGAATGCAAAGCTGAGAATCCAGCATCGAATGGTGCAAGAGGGTATGAAAAACAAAGTCATGTACGAAGGAACCAAAATGGATCCAACAAAAAAAGCAGATAGAAGCAGCAGAGATAATCAAATAGACAATCCAGGGTCCACTACGTGAGAGATAAACGATTTACAGACAGGAAGATTCTTTGCAGACGATTTCATTTTGTATGAGAAACTCTCAGTGCAAGGAGCAAAATAGGGACAACGTCCACCTGTGTGCTTCGTAAGCAGTTGAACCTCTGCTTTATTTTGGCAACTTCCAGGGTGAGAAACAGAAGAGGTTGATACTCCACCAGCCAGGGAGCATCTCTAGAGAGAGAAAACAATTGAAAAGATGAATGAATTGCAATGTTTCTTCCTCCTTGTGCTGCCTGACCTGCTGAGTATTCAGTGTTTTCCATTTTTATCTCAGGTTTCCAGCAATTGCAGGGTTTTTTTTGTTTTATGCTTCGTGTGGGAACTGATAATGGCAATTTGCGTGCATACGTTTTTAAAATATCTTGACTATTCATTTCAACAGAAAAATGTGTGTAGAAACATTGAAATCCAAAATCCTTGTTGGTTAAAAGGGACTGAGAAATGCAACAACTTAAATTAAAGATCTTAAACATTGGATTCCTGTAATTTTCTCATTAAATAATATCTTGGTTCTCCCACGCTCTGTTCCTTCACCAGGGTTCTTTCTGCCTCCTGTAATCCTCCCAAACTGCTCTGCTGAATGTTATCTCAAACATAGCAGGTAAGTGTGTTTAAAACCACCTTTGAGGTTTATATTCATCTTGTTTAGCAAAGCATTTGCAAGTTCTGTGAGATTTATTGCACTGAATGTAGGCAGAATAATGGGATGCAATGTAGGAGCATGGTAAGCCATTTAATTTCTTGGATCTGTTCCACCATTTATGACCCATCTGTCCAACTCCATTCTCCCAGCACCATTTTCTTTCATATCTTGGTTCAGCAAATGATTAATCGCTCTTAAATGTTTAATTATTTGCGCACACATCTGCTGCTCTTTGTGGAAGAGAGTTCCCCATCTTTCTGCTCAATGACTTTGACATTAAGACTCTCTTTTCCTGGTCTCTCCACATGCAGCCAAAACATACCTATCAACTCTAATATTTTCCTCAAAATGGTAAAAGAAAAATTAAGTCCTATCAAATTTTATATTTGGAATACAAACATACTTTGCCTCAGGGTTGGAATTAAAAATTGTGATTATATGTGAAGGGCATTAGAAAGCCAGAAGTTTGTTTAATTTACTCTTTCTGTTCCTGTGTTCTTGCTTCACTTATTACTTTCCAAGTTTGAAGCTGCCCTATGTTCAGTTATATTTACTGATTCCGATTGAATTCTGTGGAATTCTCTGCCTCAGAGGGCGGTGGGGGCCGGTTCTCTGGATACTTTCAAGAGAGAGCTAGATAGGGCTCTTAAAGATAGCGGAGTCAGGGGATATGGGGAGAAGGCAGGAACGGGGTACTGATTGGGGATGATCAGCCATGATCACATTGAATGGTGGTGCTGGCTCGAATGGCCTCAGTCCTGCACCTATTGCCTATTGTCTATTGTATTTTGTTCAGGAATATTTGTATCAGTTCAACCAAGGCAGGAGAAATCTTCAAGTGTAATTCAAACTCTGTGGGTAGTATATTTAGCTGGTGAATAATTACATGTGAGAATACTCTGCGACCAACACCTGCTCAGCCAACTTTGGGGAGTGGAGCAACTCTCTTGATGATGCAGCTCCAAGAGTGAAGTGCAGCTGAATTCGAACACCTGGTTAGGATGGTTCCCCCACATTCCCGGGAGGTCCTCCAGTGTGCTCATTTAAAATGGCTGATGTGAAAGAAAGGATTCAACAAGCTTCAGTGATGTGAAAGAAAGTATTCAACACGCTTCAGTGGCTTTAAGGGATCTCCATGGCTTCCAGTCTTGGACCCTTCATGAACTTGTCTGAAGACCCTCTCTGTCAGGATTTCAATTGCCCATAAGGAATTAAAAGAAAAATTAATAATTTTACATTTTTGTTGCCATAGTGAAGCTAGCAAGCGTGCCTTAATGACTACCATCCAGTGCCTCTGCCATCCAAGAGGCTGGTCATGACGTACATTAACACCAGCCTTGCAGAGAGCCTTGAACCACTACAGATTGCCTGCCCTCACAACAGGCCCAAGGTAGACACCACCCCCCTGGCCCTACATTCATCGTCAGAACATCTGGATAACACAGACACTAACGTCAGACACTATTTATTAACCATAGCTCCGCATTCAACACAATAACTGATACCAAATTCATCTCCATACTGTGTAGGAAAGATGCTGGTTTAATTTGAAGGTAGACACAAAATGCTGGAGTAACTCAGTATGTCGGTATGTCTCCAATGACTTGCTAACAGGCCGCCTCTAGACAAGGAGAATTCATCTCCATACTCTTGGACCAAGGAATCCATAGTTCCCTCTGCAATTGGATGCTCTCTATCCTGACCCATAGACCACCGTCAGTGAGGATAGGCAAAAAAACATCCTCCACGATAATTCTCAACACTGGTGCCCCGCAAGGATACATTGTCAGCCCCTTATTATACCATCTATACATCTTGACAGTCAAATTCTGTTGTAATGCCATTTGCAAGTTTTCAAGTGACACACTAGTGGGGCATTGACTTGAACAATGATGAAATGGAGTTCAGAAAAGAGATGGAGAATTTGGTAACATGGTGTCAAGATAACAACCTCTCCCTCAATGTCAGCAAGATGGAGGAGCGAGTTATTGACTTCAGGAAACAAGGTAATGTAAATGCCCCTGTCAGCATCAATGGTGTTGAAGTGGAGATGGTTGAGAATTTCAAGTTGTTAGGTGCAAATATCACCAGCAATTTGCCGTGGACCAACCACATTGAAGCTACAGCCCAAAAAGCTCGCCAACACCTCTATTTCCTCAGAAGACTAAGGAAAATCGGTATGTCTCCAATGACTTGCTAACTTCTGCAGATGCACTGTAGAACGCATCCGATCGGGATGCATCACAGCTGGGTTTGGCAACTGCTCTGCCCAAGACTCAGAAAATGCAAAGTTGTGAATGCAACTCAGACGAGCAACCTCCATCGACATTATCTACATGCTGCCTTGGGAAAGTAGCTAACATAATTCAGGACCACTTACACCCTCTTCTCAATCTCAGCTTCTTCCCCACTGTTATTAAACTACCGAAAACTCCTTCCATAAGCTAGTCTTGATCTCCTAGCCTACCTCGACCTTGCTCTTTTATTTATCAGCACTTTCTCTGTGACTGTAATGCTGTAATGTAACACAATAGTTTGCTATCTGATTTTTTTTAATCCATGACCTATCAATTGTACGTGTATGGCTTGATTTTAGTTATGTACAGTGCCCTCCATAATGTTTGGGACAAAGACCCATCATTTATTTATTTGCCTCTGTACTCTACAATTTGAGATTTGTAATTGAAAAAAATCAAATGTACATTAAAGTACACATTGTCAGATTTCAATAGAGGCCATTTTTATACATTTTGGTTTCACCATGTTGAAATTACAGCAGTGTTTATACATCGTCCCCCCATTTCAAGTATAATTTAACTGGACAGCACGCAACCAAATCTTCACTATACTGTATCTTGGTACACGTGACAATAATAAACCAATACTAGATTATTGATGATGCGAAAGGTGATGATGATAATGACTTTGAGGGTCAAGAGCTAGTTGGAGACTGGCACTTTGTGATATGAATGTTCCATGTCTGCTCATGTCTGAATGTTGATTCTTGTGGTGATGACCTGGAGATAGAATTTTAACTTTCAGCAACCAAAAGGATCCCCTTTTATGTGAGGTATGACACCAACCACTGGAGTATTTCCCCTTGACGCCCATTGACCAGTGTAGTAATTGTTATGCAGGAACTAAGGCAGCAAGTTTCAGCACAGTGCATTCGCTTTAACAGTAATGTCACAATGCCCAGGCTGCTTTGGTGATGTTGACCGGGAGAAGCCTGATGTCCTGGCCAATTAAAATAGCGTCATTGGTTTCTTATGTGCAGCTTCTTCTTCTTGCATATGGCGTGCACAGCCTAAAGTTGTAGGACAACTTGTTCTATTTGATCTTATTTGATTGTGCACGCCAGGTTGATTGCATTCGTCGAAACGGTGGACCACGTGAAGGTTGCAAACTCCCACCCCATGTGCAGCTTAATAAATGGACAGGATCTCGGTTTAATGTTGCATCTGATATATATCACCTCCAAGAACCCATACTCTTCCGTGAGAGAACAAACAATTTGCTGGAAGAACTCAGCGAGTCGAGCAGCATCTGTGGGTGAAAAGGAATGGTTGTTTCGGGTTAAAACCCTGCATCAGTCCTGACCTGAAACATTGCCCATTCTTTTTCACTCACAAATGCTGCTCAAATCCTCCAGCAGATTTTCTGTTGCTTCACATTCCAGCATTTACAGTTTCTTGTGTCTTTAGTAAGAGTGCCTGATGTTTTTTTTGTATTCATGTCTGAATATTCAACTTTCTCATCTGTCAGTTTTACCTTCCGATTCATTCACTGCAGTGACATTGCACTTTGCACATTTCAAATGTTCTAATTACCTGTTAACATCAGTCAAGCCTAAGTAATGTAGGTTGTTACATTAAATTAGTCTTCACTACTCTGGTTTTATTTTCAGTATGCAGTCCTTTGCAATCTCAGCATTTACGAGAGTTTACAACTGCACACATATTAGCAGCATTAATGTAAAGAAAGTCCCAAGATATTTGATAAGTAAGTATTTATGTTCCTTTCCCAGGATTCAATGTACTTGGACTAATGGTTCTGTTGTTGTTTTCTGTGTGTGATCCTGCAATTCCAGTGGGAGTAGTGCCATTCCCAAAGCCTGCTCTTCGTTGTCCTGGCATCAGGCAACCTCGGCATTTAACAACAACAATTTTGAGGCCTTTGTCATTAAAAAAAAATCTAATCTTCTGGAACTCTCCCACTTTAGAATGTAGCAGATGATCAGTTGCTGAAGGATTGAATGGAGATGCTCGACAAACCTTCAAATTCAATGCATTTGATTGGTCTAGTGCAAAGAGCTGTGAACTGTGAATGCAATAGATTGGCATTAAAGCCTGATAAATTGCTGTCTGATCCAGAAAGGGTGTTTGGGGCCTTCAGAGTGATGTGGGAAATGATGAATAGGTGGTGCCGATGATGGGAGAGTGACCCAGGGTACAAGTAATGGGTTAGTGACTTCAGAATGCAAATATGAGAGGGCTAAATGTATTTGGCAGGGGATGCACATAAAAAAGATAGCTGAATTGTCAGAGACAAGGATGTGCAGGCTGGAAAATTAAGGGAGGGTTATGTTAAAATTCTGGAGCTTGTCTATATCAGGGAGGAGGAAGTGCTACAAATATTGGAGCACATTAGGGTGGATAAATCCCCAGGATCGCAAGGGAGGAGATTGTTAGGGCTTGATGGAAATTTCTGCATCTTTCTTAACCACAGGTGAGGTACCAAAAGACTCTTCAAAAAGGAAAGTGGCAATAAGCTTGAATACTTGACCAGTAACCCTTACTTCAGTGGTAGAGCTGGAGAAGAATCTGAGCGACAGGGTTTATGAACACTTGGAAAGGCGAGGACTGATTAGAAAGCATTGTTTTGTGCTGGGGAGTTCATGTCTCATAAATCTGATGGGGTTTTGTGAGACGGTAACTAAGAAGATAGATGAAGGCAAAGCAGTTGATGCAGACTGGGTTTATTCTCATGGGAATGTAGAAGGTTGAGGGGTGATTTTATGGGTCTGTATAAATTTATGAGGGGCACAAATACACAGATGGAATATTTTTCCCAGGATAAGGGAGTCTAGAACTAGAAGGTAGACACAAAATGCTGGAGTAACTCAGTGGGTCAGGCAGCTGGAGAAAAGAAATAGGTGATGTTTCAGGTCAAGACCCCTTTTTTAGACTGCGAGTCGGGAGAAGGAAACAGGTATGAGGAGGAGAACTAATAGGCACTGGTTCAAAGTAAGAGATAAAGAATGTAAATTAGATCCGAGGAGCAACTTATTTGGTGGTGAATGTCGAATGAGTGCCAGGAGGATGTGGTGGAGGCGATATAATTGCATTTAATAGGCTTTCAGACAGATACTTAAATGGGAAAGTAGAGGCATGCAGGTAAATGGGATTGGTGTAAATAGGCATGATGGTTTGCATGGGTGTGGTGGGCTGAAATAAATGATGCCCTCACACGTGTCTCCTTGGTACGCTACAGCTCCGCTCCTCCCCAGTCGTTACAGGGACAAAGTCCCCCTTGTCCACACCTTTCATCCCATCAGACATCGCATACAGCATAACCCTCTGACATTTTTGTCGACTCCAATGGGATCTCACCACTAGTCACATCTTCCCGTCTCCACCCCTTTCTGCTTTTCGCAGAGATCATTCCCTTTGCAACTCCCTGGTTAACTCATCCCAAACCACCCCCTCCCCAGGTACTTTCCCCAGCAACTTCAGGAGATGCAACACCTGTCCCTATATCTCCTCCCTCGACTCTGTCCAGGGACCCCGACAGTCCTTTCAGGTGAGGCACTTGCACCTCCACCAATCTCATCTACTGCTCTAGGTGTGAACTATATATCGGTGAGACCAAGTGCAGACTGGGTGTTCGTTTAGCTGAACACCTTTGCTCAGTCTGCCTTGGTCTATGCAATCTCCCGGTTGCCAAACACTTTTAACTCCCCTTCCCAATCTCATACTGACCTTTCTGTCCTGGGCCTCCTCCACTAAGGCCAAATGCAAATTGGAGAAACAGCACCTCATATTTCGCTTGGGCAGCTTACAACCCAACGGTATGAACGGCATTCCATTCATTCATTTGTTCTTTGTACCGTTTCATATGTCTTGTTTCCCACTGCCCTGACTCCTCAGTCTGAGGAAGGGTCCCTACCCAAAACATCACCCATTCAATAGATAATAGGTGCAGGAGTAGGCCATTCGGCCCTTCGAGCCAGAACCGCCATTCAATGTGATCATGGCTGATCATCCCCAATCAGTACCCCGTTCCTGCCTTCTCCCCATATCCCCTGACTCCGCTATTTTTAAGAGCCCTATCTAGCTCTCTCTTGAAAGCATCCAGAGAACCCACCTCCACCGCTCTCTGAGGCAGAGAATTCCACAGACTCACCACTCTGTGAGAAAAAGTGTTTCCTCGTCTTTGTTCTAAATGGCTTACTCCTTATTCTTAAACTGTGGCCGCTGGTTCTGGACTCCCCCAACATCGGGAACATGTTTCCTGCCTCTAGCGTGTCCAAACCCTTAACAATCTTATATGTCTCAATGAGATCCCCTCTCATCCTAAACTCCAGAGTGTACAAGCCCAGCTGCTCCATTCTCTCAGCATATGACAGTCCCGCCATCCCGCATTCCTTTTCTCCAGAGATGCTGCCTGACCCGCTGTGTTACTTCAGGTTTTTGTGTCTATCTTCAGAGTAACTAAGATGTTGGGGGAAAGGGTGTGGAAGAAAAGCCCATCACATATTGCTATTCGTACACTTGGCCATGTTTAGAATTGTTGCAAGAATTTTATGCCAAGCTGACAGTTAATTCAAGTTTTGAAGTATTCAGCTCTCCCAAGTGGGTTGATAAATTCATGCAATGCACCAAACAGAAATTAGTCGTGAGATCGCAGCACATGATGAGGACAAAGCAAAAGCTAAACTATAGCAAACACCCAGCAGAAACACACTATAGAAAAATATATTTTGGTTGTGAAGCTTTCCCAAATCAGCCAAAATACAAGGTTTACCAGCATCTTAATTCAAGGTGAAAATGTTGCTCTGGCATCTATTTTCTATTCTGAAATATTGCCTTTGCCTCAGGCATAGATTTTTCTCTGCTGTGGACACTTGCCTATACCTCCGTCTATGACATCCAGGGCCAGTTTCCGTGGTACCCACCTCCAACTCCGCCAGCTTCTGATTTGCTGAGATATTTATATATCAATTCAGTCACGTGCACCATGGGCTCAGAAACAAAGACATCCTATGCTATTCCCCCTAGAGCGCTTTCCTCAACTTTCCACCTGCAATAAAATATGTCAATGCATGAGTAGTTCCTTTAAGAAATTGTTTTTGCAACCCGTAAAATGGAAATTAAAGTGCATGAAACCACCAAGAGTCTTAAAGTGTGGAGAGTTCAACATGGGAGTAAAGGATAAAAGTGGCTTTACTTATCATGCCCATTTTCTAGTTACTGTCACAGTTAAGAGGCAATCAGCAACATTTCTCAACTACTGTTCGTAAATGTGGTATTTGGGAAAGAACCTGAAGCATAACAGTAAAAAGAACAAGAGAAAGCCATACAGTCAATGAGTTTCCAGCCTAGGATTCAGTTACCACTTGACCACCCCCTAACCATCTGTTAAACTATTACAAATATTCATCATCAGTGTTTGAGCAAGGGAAGTAAATAGTGAAAGGCCTGGATAGAGTGGATGTGGAGAGGATGTTTCCACTAGTGGGAGAGTCTAGGACCTGAGGTCATAGCTTCAGAATTAAAGGACGTTCCTTTAGGAAGGAGATGAGATATTTCTTTAGTCGGAGGGTGGTGACTCTGTAATTCATTGCCACAGAAGGCTATGGAGGCCAGGTCAATGGATATTTTTAGGCAGAGATAGATAGATTCTTGATTAGTACGGGGGTCAGGGGATATGGGGAGAAGGCAGGAGAATGGGGTTAAGAGGAAAAGATAAACCAGCCATGATTGAATTGCAGAGTAGACTTGATGGGAAAACGGCCTATTTCTGCTCCTATCACTTATGAATTTTTATTCACCAATTTATAATGTTTTATAAACAGCTTCCTGCTGTTTCAAATCCTTGCGTCTAAACTCTAATTTATTTCTTGTCAGACCATCCTAACTCCTGGCCTGTTAAATGAGCAATTCTGTTTGCGTATGTGTACATGAAGATGCAATACACGTTACAAAAAAGAATGGGGTCTCCCTGGAGCAATGAAGATTAAATAATAAATTTAATAGAGGTGTTCAAAATAAACTTGGGTTTTGATAATAAGGGTAAATAATCTGTTCAAAGTGGCAAGATAGTTGGTAACTCAAGGATGGAGACCATAGGAACTTGGCAAAATAATCCAAGGCATAGTAAAAAGGTGATTCTTTAAAGTGGCTGTTGTGGTCAGGAAAATACTGCATGAATGAATATTGGAAGCCTATTAGATGATAACAGAAAAGGCGGGAAACATTTGCAAGGCTGTCAAGATAAGGAACCTCGATTCAATCGTCTAGTTTCTTGTTTCCGTGGTCTAATTATTGCTTTCATAATGTACATTATTGCTTTCATAATATACAGATTTGTCTTTATTATCATACAATGTTATATATTTTTATAAATGTTTTGTTTCTAGTGTGTAGAACACAAATTTATATTCCTCTCTCCTAGGGATCATTTTTGTTGCTATACTCTGCACTATTGTGGTTTCAAAGTTGTTTTGATTTTAAACTATCATTCCCAATTCCAACCTGGACTTATTTTCATTTCCTCCTTCTATAGCACTTGCATGTTTTCTTCTGCAAATCTATAGAATATGTTCACAAACCATTTAAATCTCTCTGCAAAATTTTGGAGGCATGCTCGATCTTTCTGTTTTAGTGATGTCAGAAGATTAGCAGTTAAATTTACAATTGGGTTATTTATGTGGATATAAAACAAGAATGCAGCAACTGTGGCCAATCTGATTTGAAAAGGTAGAATAAAGCTTATAATGTCATTTTCCAGACAAATTAAAACCGTAAAAATGGCAGTGAAGGAGGCAGTTTGGCCTTTGTCTGTGCTGGTTAAAAATTGGCTACTTATGTCAGCAGAGTGCAAGCCAAATAACAGGAAGAGCTATTATTTTCCAAATATAGTAAAAGCCATTTATTGTTTAGTGCTTCAATGCCCAAAGATTTTTCTTTATGGAAAGCTTTTTCCATAACATAATTAGTCAGAAATCACATATTTTGCAGAATTGATGCAAAATCAGCAATATTTGTGGAGAGGAACATTTTAGATCGTTTAATCACAATCACAATACAGTCTCTACACAATCACAATACAGTCTGAAGAAGGGTTTCGACCTGAAACGTTGCCTATTTCCTTCGCTCCATAGATGCTGCCTCACCCGCTGAGTTTCTCCAGCATTCTTGTCTACCTTCGACTTTCCAGCATCTGCAGTTCCTTCTTGAACACAATAGTCTCTGTTTTTTGTTTTTTATTCTTAGTGCGTTTTAGAAGTTTGTGTAAATGTTCTCTGTTATGTGGGGGGAGGGGGGAAAGTTTTTCGGTTTCTTCAGCTCTGCGGCCTACCATCGATGGAGCTGGAGGCCTCCTCGGACTGACTTTGAGCCCCACTGAGAACTGAGGTGTGGACTTAACATCGGAGCCGATCCCTTGCCTGGGATCGCTCCAGCCGCGGCCAGCGGACTTTACATCGAGAGCTCGCAGTCTTGGAGAGGCCGAGTCGGGAGCTCCAACGACGCAGAGACTCGACCAGCTCCAACGTGGGGTTCAATCGCTGGCACGAGGGAGCTGACACCCCCCCAATGCGGGAGCTGAATGCCCCGATGCAGAGGGCCCAAATGCCACCGGCTACGGGAGTCAAGATCTTCCCGTCAACGGAGGGCTCGAGAACAAAGAAGGGAAGAGATTTGAACTTTTTTTTCGCCTTCCATCACAGTGAGGAATGTGGAGGAGTCACTGTGGTGGATGTTTATGTTAAAATGTATTTTGTGTGTTCCGTTGCTCTTTATTTGTATGACTGACTTGACAAATGAAATTCCTCGTATGTTGCAAAACATACTTGGCTAATAAAGTATTATTGTCAAGTTAAGTCACATTTATTTATATAGCACATTTAAAAAACAACTCTCGTTGGCCAAAGTGCTTTACATTTGTTATCAGAATAGTATAAACAAACAAACTACATACATATATACATATAGCCCTCGCTCAGAGGACGTCAAGAAAGGCTTGGGAGTATAGATAAGTATTTTGTCTTGACTTAAAGGAGTCGATGGAGGGGGGCAGTTCTGATGGGAAGGGGTGTGATTGGGATCATTAAAACTAGTGTGCAGGAATTTAGTGTTGTGAATTCCTGGAATTATCCACTGGAGGCAAGGTCACTTGAATATTTAAAGACAATTTTTTGAAAAATCTGAGAATTGAGGATGTGTCACACAAGAATCATTGGGGTAGATCAGCCATTATTATATTGAATGTCGGGGTAGGCTTGAGGCACCTATTCCTGCTTCTATGTTATTAACATGTGCTCCTTGATGCTAATGGCAACTGGTGGAGGTGGAATCTAGTTATATCTCCTCTCTGCAGCCACAGCCTCCACTGGACCTTTCTGGTTCTCACACTTCTGCCTGATACACAAGCCACCTCCTTTCAGAGGGGAGTGTGTCATGCGGGTTTGTGATAACCTTTGCCAAGGATATGTCCAGAGACAGTGTGGTGACCAGAAGATGCAGGCATGGCAAGCACTGGATTGCATGGCACATGCAGTACATACAGTAAGTATCAGGTATCAGGACCCTGTATTTAGGTAAACTCCACTTCCCAGCGCTTGCTTACTGTATTAATACTGTTTAGTGTTTCTTCCTTCACAGTTCTTTTAAAATAATTTCAAACATCTACCATTTGCAGAGAATTCACACCTCTCCACCATCTCCCCCTTTCCCTTCTACTAATTATGTCCCAAAGAGCTTTACAAAAGAAAATAAAATGGTTTGGAATCAAGTTCAGGAATGTCAGCTAACCTGATGATCTAAAAAAGTAGAAATGTTATAAACCCAAAACGAACAGAAAAAAGCTGAAAGGTCTTTTTAATGATTTAGCAAAACACTGTTTAAAGAGGTGATGTCTGAGGTATTACTTGGTTTTCACGTTCATATGTTATAGGAGTAGAATTAGGCCATTCAGCCCATCATGTCCACTCCGCCATTCAATCATGGCTGATCTCTGCTTCCTAATCCCATTTTCCTGCCTTCTCCCCATGAACCCTCGACACCCGTTCTAATCAAGAATGTGTCTATCTCTGCCTTAAAAATATGCATTGACTTGGCCTCCACAGCCCTCTGTGGCAATGGGTTCCACAGATTGAAGGGCCTGTCCCACTTGCCGATTTTTTCGGCGACTGCGGGCAGCATATCAGTGTCGCCAAAAGATTTTGAACGTTTCAAAATCCAGCAGCGACAAAAAAATGTTGCGACACTTGAAAAAACATATGCCATCACGTCCCAAATTTTTCGGTGACCTGATACGTCAGTCAATGATGCTGGCAGTCGCCCAAATAAATCGCCAAGTGGGACAGGCCCTTAACTACCCTCTGACTAAAGTAAAATTTCAGTACAACATTTTGAAAGTATGTAAATTCTGAATCAAATGCATACTTTAATGTAAAAAACATATAGCAACACATGGGTCTTCTTTCACGTCCATCTTCTATGTTTCAAATGTTGACATCGCTGTTATTGTCCTTCCTGAAATGGACACAAGCTTCCGACGACAATGAGTGGGGGCCATCACTTGTTGCAATAGATGATGGTGGTAGCAGAATTAGCTCGGGATACTTCCAGTTTCCAGCCCGCGACGTGGACGCTTCTGCTATTATGTCAACACATGGGTAAAGAATAACTTTTCTATCAAGCAAAGCCAAATCAGAGTTCAATTACCTTTTGTAAATGAATCATGGAAGTATTTGGTGGGGGAGGGGCAGAATAATCACACTTAACTATTGATCAATCTCTCATTGACATACACTATTATGCAAGTTCCCAAGTGGCATACCCATTAACCAATTGTTCAGCTGCGGACCCTGGGCCAGGCACGTGCCGTGAGTAATTACTTAGGGTAGGCAGTCAGTCAGCTTTTAAAAAATCTTAAACCGCGCATGCGCAGATTGTTCTCTCCGTAAGCTGTCAGTCGACTTTTATAAAGTCTTCAATGCCAAATCTCTTAATAAAGTACCATATTTCCCTGCAATGAAAACGCACCCCCATTTTGAGTTGCTAAATTTTGAAAGAAGGCTGGTGGGACATAGAATATCTCACGCTCAGAAAAATAAAATAAAGAAAGCAATTTGCCCAAGGCTTCCAAATCTCCTTCATTCTGAATTACTGAATGGGTGGGGGGTGGAGGGTGACGGCGGGTGGAGAGATGGTGGGGAAAAACGGAAGCACACCGAGACAAGTTGAATCAGTTGTGATCTTATTAAATTACAATACTTGTTCAAGGGACCAATTGGGGGGAGAGTTCCTTTCACAGCGTGCTGGGAGGGCAGGAGCATTGAGGAGGGGGTCGGGGATCATTCCAGTAACTCACTCACTCACAGCTGCCGCGGCGCTCCGGGCGCGGAGCCACCGCATTGTGGCCGGGGAGGGAAGCGGCTCGGGTGGCTGCGAGCGGCCTCGGGAGCGGACAGCAGAACTGGACGCCACCTAGAAACATAGAAACATAGAAATTAGGTGCAGGAGTAGGCCATTCGGCCCTTCGAGCCTGCACCGCCATTCAATATGATCATGGCTGATCATCCAACTCAGTATCCCGTACCTGCCTTCTCTCCATACCCTCTGATCCTTTTAGCCACAAGGGCCACATCTAACTCCCTCTTAAATATAGCCAATGAACTGGCGTCAACTACCCTCTGTGGCAGAGAGTTCCAGAGATTCACCACTCTCTGTGTGAAAAAAGTTCTTCTCATCTCGGTTTTAAAGGATTTCCCCCTTATCCTTAAGCTGTGACCCCTTGTCCTGGACTTCCCCAACATCGGGAGCAATCTTCCTGCATCTAGCCTGTCCAACCCCTTAAGAATTTTGTAAGTTTCTATAAGATCCCCTCTCAATCTCCTAAATTCTAGAGAGTATAAACCAAGTCTATCCAGTCTTTCTTCATAAGACAGTCCTGACATCCCAGGAATCAGTCTGGTGAACCTTCTCTGCACTCCCTCTATGGCAATAATGCCCTTCCTCAGATTTGGAGACCAAAACTGTATGCAATACTCCAGGTGTGGTCTCACCAAGACCCTGTACAACTGCAGTAGAACCTCCCTGCTCCTACACTCAAATCCTTTTGCTATGAAAGCTAACATACCATTCGCTTTCTTCACTGCCTGCTGCACCTGCATGCCTACTTTCAATGACTGGTGTACCATGACACCCAGGTCTCGCTGCATCTCCCCTTTTCCTGTTTTTGCCACCAAAATGGATAACCTCACATTTATCCACATTATACTGCATCTGCCAAACATTTGCCCACTCACCCAGCCTATCCAAGTCACCTTGCAGTCTCCTAGCATCCTCCTCACAGTTAACACTGCCCCCCAGCTTAGTGTCATCCGCAAACTTGGAGATATTGCCTTCAATTCCCTCATCCAGATCATTAATATATATTGTAAATAGCTGGGGTCCCAGCACTGAGCCTTGCGGTACCCCACTAGTCACTGCCTGCCATTGTGAAAAGGACCCGTTTACTCCTACTCTTTGCTTCCTGTTTGCCAGCCAGTTCTCTATCCACATCAATACTGAACCCCCAATGCCATGTGCTTTAAGTTTGTATACTAATCTCTTATGTGGGACCTCGTCGAAAGCCTTCTGGAAGTCCAGATACACCACATCCACTGGTTCTCCCCTATCCACGCTACTAGTTACATCCTCGAAAAATTCTATAAGATTCGTCAGACATGATTTACCTTTCGTAAATCCATGCTGACTTTGTCCAATGATTTCACCACTTTCCAAATGTGCTGCTATCCCATCTTTAATAACTGACTAGCAGTTTCCCCACTACCGATGTTAGACTAACTGGTCTGTAATTCCCCGTTTTCTCTCTCCCTCCCTTCTTAAAAAGTGGGGTTACGTTTGCTACCCGCCAATCCTCAGGAACTACTCCAGAATCTAAAGAGTTTTGAAAGATTATTACTAATGCATCCAATATTTCTGGAGCTACTTCCTTAAGTACTCTGGGATGCAGCCTATCTGGCCCTGGGGATTTATCGGCCTTTAATCCATTCAATTTACCCAACACCACTTCCCGACTAACCTGGATTTCACTCAATTCCTCCAACTCCTTTGACCCGCGGTCCCCTGCTATTTACGGCAGATTATTTATGTCTTCCTTAGTGAAGACGGAACCAAAGTAGTTATTCAATTGGTCAGCCATATCCTTGTTCCCCATGATCAACTCACCTGTTTCTGACTGCAAGGGACGTACATTTGTTTTAACTAATCTCTTTCTTTTCACATATCTATAAAAACCTTTGCAGTCAGTTTTTATGTTCCCTGCCAGTTTCTGCCAGCCCGCTCACCTCTGGCAGTGCTCTCCGTCTGAACATCTCTCACCTGCCGCTTGCCAGCTTCGCTCTTGTCAGCCGCTTCCCGCAAATCCTTAAATTCCAACAGCCGAGTAACCTCAATTGGTCCCTTGATTGCGCTGTCGGAATTTAAGGATTTACAGGAAGCGGCTGACATGAGTGAGGCCGGCGAGCGGCAGGAGAGAGGTTTTCAGACGGAGAGCACTTCCAGAGGTGAGCGGGGGCCAGCAGAAGGAGCTGAGGTGGTGGCTGCTCGCAGCCACCCGAGCTACTTCTCCCCCCGGCCACAATGCGGTGGCTCCGTGCCCCGGAGCGTCGCAGCAAGTGAGTTGCTGGCATGATCCCCGACCCCCTCCTTCTCAACGCTCCTGCCCTCCGCGCAACCTTACCCCAGGCCAGACTCCCCACACGCTGTGAAAGGAACTCTCCCCTCCTCAGCGGCGCTGTCCTTTTACAGCCGCTTCCCATCAGCTGCCAGCAATGTTGCTGTACTGAGGGATAGCCAAGTCTATCTTTCTTGGTTAATAACCTTCCAACCGGCTCCCAAGATGTAAATTTCAGTGCCTTATTTTTGGGTAAAATATAGCATCTTCGTTGCCGGGAAATACAGTATTTAAAAACATATAGCACCAAGAAAATTACATACCATGTCATTTGTACACAAACTCCATTCTTCTCTCTTTGTTTCTAAAGACACTCTTAAGATAATGGCAATCCATGTTTGAAACACCCGCAAAGAAACTTGCACTGCGCATGCGCAGTACTGCAAAGGCAGAATTTCAGCTGCCTTCAGTACCCTGGAAATTGACCGGCTTGAAGCAGCGTCGACGGCATGTCAGCTGCACAGACCTTCGCGTGTTACATGTACTGCGGTTGAAAGGCACGGAGAATTATGCCTACCTAAGAGATCGATCTCTTAGGTAGGCATTATTCTCCTATGCCTTTACTATTTATATTTAATAATTACCATTTTATTATTTTAGTCAGGGTAGGCAGTGCCTACCTTGCCTACCCTGACGGCACATGCCTGCCCTGGGCATATATCCCTGCAGATCTATAAGTGCTAGAAGACGGATTTAGACTGGTTCTAACTTCAACCAGCATGGACACATGGGTCAAAGACATCTCCTGTCTTTTTTTAATGCAGCACTCTAGATGAACCCAAGCATTTACCGAGGCCATTTGCCCCCAATGGCCATTAAGTTAGAACATTGGAAACATGACCCATTTAGTTTTCCTTTGTGGATTGCTTAGAAATAACCATTATCAACCAGTTAATATTCCAAAAAGCAGAGCACAAATGTTCAATTTATGAATAACCTAAGAAAGCTAACAGTATCAGCTGTCCATATGCCAAGCTGACAATAATTTGCTCTGGTTGACATTTTTCTCAAAAAGGCTTATGTTTATGTCTTTCAAAAAAGACATGATAGTTGGGATTTAGCTCGATGGTTACATAAAGAATGATACCTAATTCAAGAAGCCCGGCACCATCTGTGGTAGCTTATTCAGGAGCTCAAAAAGCCTCCAGAAAAACTATGGGCAGCACAATGGTAGAGAAGCTGCCTTACAGTACCAGAGAACCAGGTTACAGAAACTGCCTTCCAGTGCCAGAGACCCAGGTTCAAACCCAACTCTTATCTCACCAGGGACTAATTTACCATTGTGTTGTCTTTTTTAATTTTTTTCCCTAAAATGTAAATACCGGTTCTGTTCTATTCTGTTCTGTTGTTTTTGCACAATCCGCAGGCATTGCCACTTTCATTTCACTGCACATCTTGTATGTGTATGTGACAAATAAACTTAACTTGACTTGAACTACAGGTTCTGTCTGTCCAGAGTTTGTACGTTCTCCCCGTGGGTTTTCTCAGAGATCTTCAGTTTCCTCCCACACTCCAAAGATGTACAGGTTTGTAGGTTAATTGGTCTGGTATAAATGTAAATTGTCCCTAGTCTGTATAGGATAGTGTTGATGTGTGGGGATCACTGGTCAGTGACGACTCTATGGGCCGAAGAACCTCTTTCTGCACTGTATTTCTAAACTAAAATTAAAACCTAACTACAGGTGCTGTCTGTACAGAGTTTGTACGTTTTCCCTGTGGCCACGTGGGGTTTCACCAGGTGCTCCCACACCAAAGGCGTACAGGTTTGTTGGTTAATTGGCTTCTGTAAATTGTCCCAACTGTGTAGGGTAGTGCTAGTGCACTGGTCAGCAAACTCAGTGGGCGTAGGGTCTGTTTCCATGCTGTATCTCTAAAGTCTAAATTTAATGTTGCTGTTATTTACTATCCAAATGTTGTTCTCAAAGTCAGACACTCAGACAAATGGACTTAGTCCAGTGGGTCTGTACCAGAAATATATTCCACACACAAAAGCCATCTTCTCTAAGTTCCCTATCCTATCTCCTTATGCAAGCAATTGGCCATTTCTTGCTGCACCTCACCCTCCCCCCCACACCCAGGGAGTATTCAATAAAAGAGAAACAGAATAAACAGGAACACTAGTGACACACAAAGCACAAGTTCAGGGGTTTTTATTTGATAAAATTTTACAGAAAAAATGCAGAAACTGAAAATGTTTTCATCCTCTAGAAATTGGAGGTTCACCACATTCCACCTAAACATTACAATTAAAATGTAAAAAAATAAAAGACACTTAAAAATCAATTAATCGATAAAGCTTCCAAATACGACCTGCAGGCACTTTGTTTTGGAATGTTTAAAAATCAAGATTAAAAAAGTTGACATCTCTTGGTTGAAGTTACAGCTGCGGTGAAACAGTTGTTGGATCACTCTCTGCAGATCCTAGTAGTAGTCTTTGTTATACTGATTGCTGTACTGGCTCCAGAACTGCTGAAGTCGCTGCAAGATAAAATGAACTACATGAATATCATAAAAATCACAAGAATTATACTTAAAACAAAAATATTGGAAAGTTCAATGCTATTAAAAACAACTTGGCTGGATCACTTATCCCATCATTGGTCTACGCTGAGCAAAAACAAAAACAATGGAACTTGTATTAAATGTTTTGAGGCACCGGGGGAGATACGGTTCTTTACAAATATGCATGCAATGGTATACTGGAAAAAATCTGTTACATTATATGCATACTGTCCTAAGGACTCTCTGTGGCTAGAAGTGGATAACAAATCAAAAACATGACATCTATCCTTTATTCTGTTCAGTAGCATACACTAGAATTGGCCTGTGTTTACACCATTGCCTCTTAATTTAAGGATGCAACATGTTCTATATTAACTAACTATATTAACTAACAAGATTAAGCACATTATTATAATACAAGAAATTTGACAGCCAAATTAGACACCCTGCACCAATAACAATCTGATAATTTCCAGAAAATCTGTTTTTTAATGTTTGATTGGAGGGATAAATATTGGCCAGAACTCCAAGGAGAACTCACTGCTTCTCTTCAAAATTATGCCAAGAAAGCTCTTGCATCTATCTACCTTAATAGAGCAAACACTTTCTGATTTAATGACGTGTGTGGAGTGGACTTGCTCAGGGCTGTGCTGAATAGTCAGCTGAGAGTTTTGTGTTCCGATTCTCAGCAACTAAATATTTTATTCATGTTATTGACAAAATGAGCCCAGCGTGAATGCTGGTCTTGTACATTGTCCCCTCTAAGAGATGCTCATCTCATTGAACCAACTGTAAAGACCATACTCTCAAGGCAATAACCGCCAAATACTGGGAATCCGAAGAAAACAACATTTAAAAAAATGCTGGAAACATTAGTCATCGGCTTGGAATATTAACTTTTTCTCTCAAGGGAAATAGTGGAACCTACTGAGTACTTCCAGAATTAGAGATTAGAGATTCCTTTATTTGTCATTCAAACAAAATGTTGTATCATTTCAAATCCTGCAGCCAGGAAGGTACAACCTCCTTTTACTCATTCAACCATCCACTCTAAACTGCTTCAAGTTCTTCTGCGTCTTTAATAATTATGCAACTATTATTTTAAATCAACTGTAATACTAGTCATAACTTTCTTATCAGTGCTCATTCTCAGCAGTTTAAGAATCACTGCCTTTTTCAGAGTTTTTATTTATTTTTATTTTATTAGAAGTACAGTAATGTGGCACCAAGGTGCCTAATACATATTGGCATGTTACATTTTATGTACAGCTTCGTATTTTTTTTCCTTTAATAATAAAAGAGAAAGAATAGGTAATAAAAAAAAAGAAAAACGTGTGATATATTGGTGTGTGAAAAGGAAAAGGGGGAAAGAGGGGGAGTAAAAAAAAAGAGAGAGAACGAGAGGGAGTAGAGAGTAGTAGATTATAGGAGATAGTTATTTATATTCTTGACCAGCCTTCACCCAGTCCTGAAACAGTTGGTTTCTACGATTTTGTTGCACCATATGGTTCCAAGAAGTCGATAAATGGAGACCAACTCGTTAAGAATTGGTCTATTTTGTCTGTTAGTAGGAATCGCATTTCTTCAAGATGTGCGGTGTCCAACATGTTTGAAATCCACATTAAGCGTTGGTATGGGTGTATTTTTCCAAAATTTAAGTGTACGTTTTTTTGCCGTTATTAACCCATAATTAAAAAATGAATTTTGAAATGTGTTCAATTTGTTCCCGTCTTCCGTTACTCCAAGTATAATCATTTCAGTGTTAGGCTCCATTTTTATCTTGAATAATTTTGTAAATATTTCAAAGATAACGCTCCAGAATTTATGAAGTTTTATGCAGAAAACAAACGAGTGTGTTATAGTGGCATTTTGAGATAAACATTTATCACAAATGGGAGAAGTATTTGGATAGAATTTATTCAGTCTAGTTTTTGAATAATATAATCTATGTAGAATTTTGAATTGGATTAAGTTATCTTACATTAATCGAACATTTGTGTATATATATATATATATCAAATGCTTTTCCCATGTTTCTTTCGTGATTTTTAATCATTAATTCTTGTTCCCAATCTTCTCTAAATGCCTCTGTCGATGGTAGTTCTATGTTTAAAATACTATTATATAAATATGATATTAATTTCTGTGAGTCAGCCTTAATATTCATTACTTCTTCCAGTGGATCTAAAGTTATAGTTTGATGTCTTTGTATATATTTCTACCTTTTTCAGAGTTTAAAAGGAAGTTTGAATAAGCATAAAATGTGCTTTAAATTAACATTTCTGATCAAGAACCAAATCAAGCAAAACTCACACATGCATAGATTTGAATATGACACTACGAAAAGATCCATCAATGGAGTTTTGTCACCATGACTGAAAGGACTTTCTGGCAAACATCTGGTGTCGCACTCTGGTGCCAAGTTACTTACCGCCTGCTGCTGACGGTTCCAGTTCTGTTTGTAGCCCTGACTTAGGTTGTAGTTTTCATTTCTGTAGCCTTGGTTGTACCCACGATTTCCCCTGCCCCTGAAATTCTGTGGTGAAATAATAGATTTCAGTCAAGAGATAGGGCACTTACTCCCTGGACATGTTTACTTTGCTAACTATTTCCCAAAACGTATTGGAGCACCAAATCCTCATTCTCAACACTTGGCTGCACTGCTTGAAATTTTCCAGCTACCTGCAATAATGAAAAACCATTTTGATTCAAAAGAGCAAGTAACATCAATAGCGGGAGATTTTCCATGGTACTGCACAGAGAGTCTCCACTCGAAAAACTAATCTAGTGCAGCATGTATAAATTTGTTACAAAAGCAATAGTGAACAACAATTTCTGTATTCAACTGCAGCATTGACAGTAATTAATATGTCAATTTTATGATAGCAAAGAAGGGTTTTCCAATCTAATCTAATTTTTTTTACAAGTCCTCGAGAAATAGAAGTGTCATAAACTTCAATGACACTTCTTCAAATTAGGCCACACAACCCTTCAAGACTTATCCACCAATTAACAAAATCATGATTGATCTACCTCAAACACTGATTTTCACATATCCACTGATTCCTTTAAAGAATTCTCTACCATGGAGAGCTCTGCAGGCATAATTATTGGTTTTCTGCATACAAAACTGAGAGCAATAGATCTGGGTATTAAGAGAATAGCTTTATTCCTTTTAAGCGTGACAGCATTTGAGGCATCACTGATTGTGAAGACCAACTACCAAGAATGAAACACAACTGGGATGCCAATAAGAGGGCTGAGCATTCAATACATTTCCAACAGTAAAAGTTATAACTTCTAGCTTTTGATAATTTACGATAAAAGGGCAAAGAGAAAGGCAAATGCTGAAAAGGGGAATTTAAAGAAATTTAAGTGGTTGGTGAGAAAAGTTTTCAATTTGGCTAAGATTACTTAGTCATCAGATTTTGAAAAGTTTCTACCCTATAGGTACATGCATAAGGGCAAGACTTATGGTTCACAAATTAAAATCTTGATTAGAATAAGTTGTAAAGGTAGTCTGTAACCAGACAGGATTTCTTTAGGGGAAAAATGAATTCAACACATACCTGTCCATAGCCACCTCGGTTGTTGCCTGAACCCCCGTGGTTGTCTGCTTGAACCCTGTGGTTATAAGAACCACCTCTGCCGCTGAAGGAGCCCCTATCAATGAAACCACCCCTGGTGTAGGCTACCATGGGAGTGAAGCGCTGGTTTTGAGGATAACCACGATTTTGCTGATTCCCTCTATTAAACTGGCCACGGTTTGAACCTGTGAAAAAGCAGAGTATTCAGACTATCAAATGAATGCTTTAAATGAATAGTTGAAAAGAAACTGATTACATGTTCAGCAACAGATTTTCAGGCACCCTTGGTTCCAGAGCCTTTCCAGATTAAGGGTTTTGCTGGACCAAAAGAGGCCATGGGCTCCAAGAGGAGTCCAACGGTAACGGAACAGTCCGTCTCAGCAGCCAAGATACTAGCCTGTACAGTCCACCTCTTAAGTTAGCTATGAGAACGGATCTGCCGTCTCCGGAATTCCAGAGCCCCTGCCGCCTTATCCGTCCTTGGTAACACATTTGAGGTGATCTCCGGGAGGGATTTCAAGCGTGCTCTTGTGGATTCAATATTCACACCACTGGGTTGTAGCTGCCCAAGTGAAATATGAGATGCTGTTTTCGCTTGGGCAGCTGACAACCCAGTGGTATGAATATTGAGTGTGTAAGAAAGAACTGCAGATGCTGGATAACATCGATGGTAGACACAAACTGCTGGAGTAATTCAGCGGGTGAGGCAGCATCTATGGAGAGAAGGAATGGGTGACGTTTCGGGTCGAGACCCTTCTTCAGACTGATGGTCTGAAGGGTCTCGACCTGCTGGATATTGATTTCTCTAACTTCAAGTAACCCCTGCATTCCCTCTCTCCATCCTTCCCCCACCCAAGTCGCAATAGCTTCTTGTTCTCACCTAGCAAACAGCTAAGTTCCTTCATCACCGTTACTTTTTTTTGCCTATCTTTCATTCATTTTATATCTCAACACCGTCTACATCTCTCGTTTCCCTTTCTCCCGACTCAGTCTGAAGAAGGTTTTGAACCGAACTGTCACCCATTCCTTCTCTCCAGACGTTGCCCGACCTGCTGAGTTACTCCAGCACTTTGTGTCTATCTTCGGTTTAAACTAGCATCTGCAGTTCCTTCCTACACATATTCCTATATTCCCGTTCCATATCCAGCAAGTCCGCATCAGTAAACAGCAACACTAGTCTTGACTGCAATGTACACACCCTTTTTATTTTGTCATCAAGGCTCACGTTAAAATTACAATCACTTATACAACCCACTACAGGATATCAGAGCAAACTAAATACCCAAAATAAAACTCTTCCTTGTTTTCTTCTGTGCAATCTTGTGGTTTGCTGTGAAGGATTTAAATGTACACAGATAAAATTGATGCTTAATGTACAGCATAGAATGTCCATACCTCCTCGGTAATTGCCACCACGGTTCTGATATCCACCACGTCCCCCTCTCTGACCTCCTCTATTGTACTGGTTCATTCCACCTCGTTGACCACTCCGCCCCCGATTCATTGCTCTCTTCCCAGCATTAGTGTTGGGCTTTTTCTCAGGTGGAAGAGCTGCCTTACTTTCTTCCTTGTACTTCTCAAGCAATTTCTGAGCATCTTCCTTCTGCAGTTCTGCGTGGCTCACCTCGTCCAGAAAGTCACCCACTTCAGGCAGTGCAAAGATACCTTGAAAAACAGGCCAATAACATTAAGAATCTAAATGTCAATGGAATTATCTCCAATATATATTCTGCCTGCATATCCACAAAGGGTTCAAAAGAAGAGTATTGCAGCTACAACATGCTTTATAACAAAATCACACATTTCCTGCAATCGGACTCATGCTGGAGAGCAAGTCCATGGCATAAGTTGTCCCTTGCCATTTTTTTATTACTTCCAGTGAGACAGAGTGTAAATAGGCTGCTCAACTATGGGGAAACATCACAGCTGAGCTCTATACTCACCCATTGTCCACATGCATGCTTTCTTCAGCAGAGGCCACTGAACAGCAGCAAGAAATATGGTGCGAGGAGGTGCAAAAGGCACTCCAGCAGCATTATTGACCAATGTCAGATGTGGCAAAGATAAAATAGCCACAATCTATATTCTTCATAGCAACATGGCTATTTGCTGAAACTTGTCTATCTGGAAAGCATCCTTTCCTTCTGTTTCAATCCAGGCTGCACCTCAAGAGCTCAATTACAAAAGAACTTAAAAATAAAAATAAATAAATAAAAGTGCTTGAATTACACCAGTATTAAAAAAAAGATATGAGAAAATGGTATACCGCAAGCTCATAAAATAATCACAAGATCAAAATCATACAGGAAAATCTATTTTGAAAAACTGCATGGCAAGAGTAATTGGTTCTAACTACATGTTCAAACTAAATTTATTTTTTAAAAAGGGCACATATTTTAAGTTTATCGAAGTAAAACACGTCAAATCAATCTGAAAACACATTACTTTTTTTAATTTTTTAAATGGGTCATTCCAAAGGAAAATCAAAAGATCTGAAGTAATAGATTAATATATTTGTAAAATAATCCAAAATGGGCTACAATTCACTTAAAGATTTGGATAAAAATAAACAAATAATTGCTAAGTGCACTGTTGTATCACTAACACATTCAACGACCAGGTGTTCTAGCTCCCAAAGTAAAACTGATCAAGGCATGACCAGAATTGCACTCAAATTGGATCTACACCTTTCATTTTCAGAACAGCATGTTCTGGGACATCCTTTCCCTCTTCCTCTGCTTTCTTCTTTGAACGCTCCTTATATTCTTCATCTGATGGACAAATGACAACCGCTTTACGCTGGAAGCCTGCGAACAGGCACATCTTTCTTCTCTGTGCAGCTGCACACACATTTGTCTACACAAGAAAATTAAAAGTGTTTTTTTTGAAAAACAACTGCTTCTCATTTTGAGTTATCCAGGCACCCCTGCCGCCCCATTCTTCCACAGCATCCCATCTTTCTTAATTTGTCCAGCATAGCTGATATAGCATCAGTTTATTTTTCTACTATATACAATTAATTACAGTAAAAGTATTACAAAGAGGAATGGCTACAGTAAAGATTGAATGTGCCATTATACTGTTGTTTTTTTCTGGTGCTTTCCCTGCATATCAACAGCTCAAGTGCCTTTCAAGGGCCCTACCTTTAGTCTGTGCATGAACACTATTCTCTAAATATATACAGCTGGTGTTCTAATTCAATCCACTGTCTCTCAAAACAATCTAACCTGGTGTTTAGACCATCTACAGGAATAAACTATTCATTTGTGTTAACTGCAGGAAAGAGAAGAATAGAACATAATATCCACATACCTGATCAAGAATGTAGTTACGCTTCTTGCGAGCAGCTATCTCAATAAACTTGCTCAAACACTGTGTAGCTTGTTGGATTAACGTGGTTAATTTACCTCTGTCGGTCTTCTGCCGCTTGAAGCTCAACACCTGAAACAGATAACAATTGTTGATCTGAAGAAAATTAGAAACCACTTATCTGTTCTTGTATTTTTTTTATCTAGCAAAAATGTTTTACTTGCAATTTCTTTACTTATTTCCATACTATGCCATATACTCCTGACACCATTTTTATAAATAAATGATTATAGCATTCTGTAGAAAATACCAAAGCATCCAAATATTGCAATAGAATTTTGTCGATTCATTTTCTCAACTTTAATAAAATGCCATTAATGTGTAGGTTAATTAAAGACTAAATGGAAGAGAAAGCCAGGAAACTTGTTTCACACCACCATCTGCTTGCCTCAGTGTGTAATTGCATTACTGTTGGAAATTGTTTCAATATGTAATGTTTGCGAGTTGTTTTTGACTTGAGATTTAATAAAACAGTGGAATAAACGCAAGATTTAAAATCACAACGGGAAAATTTATACACGTCTATCAAGATGCATCCACACAAAAAGCAATAAAATGTTGTCCTTTTGGTGGGGGGGCCGGGGTCAGAAACTATTATATATTTATGCAATTCATCTTGTTTTATTTGCATGCACCTACCAAGAAAGATATTTTTCTCAAATATCTAACCTTCATAATATCCATGATGTTGTTTGTCCCCAAAATATTGTATTTTCCTGGGTATTCTGCTGAATGCTTCAAAACCCACACTGATTTTCCACTGCCAGGTAAGCCAACCATCATCAAAACCTGAAACAAACCAAGCAAGAAACATTACTACAGACCAATTCAAATGACCTCTTTTGAACCAGACACTAATCGCTAATTTAAACAGTTTTGATTTGTTTATGCAATTCAAATATCACGTTTTTATGTCACCACAATGTCTTGTGCAAGCTAGATCAAAAGAGAGAAAAATCATACTAAATAGCATTATTCAACGGACTGGAGCCAATTACTTATTATCTTTCTCATGGAATAGCTGTAGAGAAAGGAAGCACAACATGGTGTCCACTACATGGAAGAATGTAGTAACAAAGAACTACTGATGTCAGTTTACAAAAAACAAACAAAGTGATTGAGTTAATTAGCACCCGTGGGGAACATGTATAGGTGACGTTTTAGGTGAGGACCAATCTTCAGACAGAAGGAACTTCAGACTTCTCCACTGGGTGGAAGACACATTTGGGGCAAAATAAGAACAGTAAAGCAAAATGTGAATGAATAGAAATTGGGAATGAAATCTCAATCACATTTAGATCTTCTATTTCAAATATTAAAAAATAATAAATACAGAGAAGGTGCAAACTTTCAGAAGGGGATTCAATGTACCCAATGTTCCTTTTCACGTTTTTAAAATATCACACTTGCCTCACATTCTCCTTTGGTATTCGGGCCCTTTGGCCCTCGTACACGATCCTCTAATGGGACTTGCTGGATGAAAATGAAGTCTTCAGGTATAGGAAAGTATGGAGTCTCCATCTGTCCAAAATTAAACTCCACTGCACAATTATGGCAGAGAACATGTGGAAATAAAGCTCTGTCAGCGAGACAATCTTTCCCAATCTTAAATGCAACACCCAGATCCTGTCCATTCTTGGAGTAAGAGACTTCTAATTCATCGGCATCAAAGTTCTGTAACAAAACAAAAGATTGAGGGAGTTTGCAGAATTTCCTGCAAAGAAAAATCCCCATTACAGCCTATAGTTCAGGCGTATTTAGTAGCTACTGCGGCAAGAACACGAATACAATTACTTTATACCATTGTGCCTTGAGATCATGATGCAAAATTATGAACTGAAAACTTACTTCAATCACCTGTACAAGGATTGTATTAAAATGGCAGCATGTATTGATCTCAACTGTCATTCCTTTCAATGCTATTTTTATGCATTTTAAAATTTGAAAACGCAGAAAGTGGGTGGAATAATGCAAATTAGAATCTATTCCAAGATTCCCCAAAATATTAACTTACAATAAAACAGCCAATCACATCATTCTCTCCAAACTTTTCACCATATTCTTCAGATTTGCAATTCGAACATTTTGCTCCATTTCCAGAGTACCCAACGGAAAGCTCTTCTTCCCCTGAAGAAAAAAGTGTTTATGATTTAAATCCCATGAGCAATCAATGTCATGTATGTAAAACAAAAAGGGAAAATGGAAGGGAAAAAAATGGCCACAATTGAAATAGTTAACCACCAAGTATTCAAAGACGAAAAGTCAGGTATACATTTTGGTTGTAGTCAATAGAATGTACCGAAAATCACATTATAACTGAAACAAGATTAGAAATGCAATGACTAGGTACTATGAGTTCAAGATAAAAGTATACATGGCCCATGTTTCTAGATCCAATAATGATAATCAGATTATCTATAAAATGAGATTAACAGGATGGTAGTTTGTGAAGTAGACAGGGACATTGTTCTTTGTCGTCTAAACATTCTGTTTTCACTACAGTACATTAGGCCAGAAATACTTGGTTCCAACTGTTGGATAAATTGACAAGTTCTAATGACAATGAATCCTACAGTAATTATGTAATACTTAAATACTAGCCAGATTTTCTGGAGTACTGAATTTTATAGAGGCGATTCCTCCAGTGTTATTTTTGGAAGGAAAGCAAGCATGCATGAAGGATAATCCAAGAAAGAAAAAAAGATTTAAAAAAGCAACTGGAAATCGGAATCTATTAGTTCATCAGTATTAATTTCTCTATAGGAATTTAACAGAGAATGTGAGGTGTTGCATTATGGGAAGTCTAACATAGGCAGGACCTATACAGCGAATGGTAGAGCTCTGGGGGAGTGTTGCAGAGCAGAGGGATCTAGGAGTGTAGGTGCATGGTTCTTTGAAGGTGTAGTCGCAGGTAGATAGGGTGGCCAAAAAGGCTTTTGGCACATTGGCCTTTGTCAGAGTATAGAAGTTGGAAGGTCATGTTGCAGTTGTATGGCCACATTTAGAGTATTGTGTTCAGTTCTGGGCACCATGTTATTGGAAAGATGTTGGGTACAGAGAAGATTTAAGAGGATGTTGCCAGGACTAGAGGGTCTGAGCTATAGGGAGAGGTTGAGTAGGCTGGGACTATTCTTTGGAGCACAGGAAGATGAGGGATGATCTTAGAGTTGTATAAAATTCATGAGGAATAGATCAGGAAGATGCACAGAAACTCTTGCCCAGGGTAGGTGAAACAAGGACCAGAGGACATAGGTTTAAGGTGAAGGGTGAAAAGATATAATAGGAATCTGAGGGGTACCTTTTTCACACAAAGGATGGTGGGTGCAGGGAACAAACTGCCAGAGAAGGTAGTTGAGGCAGGGACTATCCCATCGTTTAAGAAACAGTTAGACAAGTACATGGACAGGACAGGTTTGGAGGGATGTGGACCAAACGCAGGTCAGACTAGTGCAGCTGGAATATGTTTGCCGGTATGGGCAAGTTGGTCCGAAGGGCCCGTTTCCACACCGTATCACTGACTCTAGTGTGAAATGAGAAGAAGCGGAATTTCTGGATCTAAAGGTGAAATTACAGGTTTGCTAAGAAAATGAGGAGGAACACAACAGAAAATAACTCAAATGTATGGACAAAGGAATAAAAACTGATTAGAACAGAAAAATCATGGTGCATGGTGTAATGTAGAGATATTTTAATATTCCAAAATATTGCAAACATCTTCCTACCTAGGTTTACTGAAATTAATATTAAAAATTACACATTGAGGCATATTTTTCTTACGGCTGGCATTAATTTAAAAGCTCATCTGATTTTCGTAGTTCATACAAATCCAATCGCCAACAGAAAATGTCGAGTTCACACAATGTCTTGAATCATGGTATTTGTGTGATAAATAATGAATTGGTGAGATAATAGAACATTCTTTTCCCCCTTCATTGCTCCTTTCTTATGTAGGCACAGTAATCAAGTTCTGATTTTCTTTCCCTGTTGATACTTACACTTACCAGGGCATAAAATGAAAACCTCAAAGTAATCCATCACAAAAAGCACACAATCATCTCGACCCAAGTATTCATTTTCTAGTGGATTCTAGACTCAAACCTCAAAGAAAACTCAAATTTAATTTCACTTGTTTCCCCACCACTAAGTGAACAATGATCAAATAGCAGCAATTAACATTGGATACCCAAGTGCCGACCAAAAATCAATCCTTCTCATCTGATTATTGTTTGTGAACAAAATAATTACACTGATACATTACCTGCAATACTCTACTCTAAAATTAGCACAGTAAACTCCAAAGACAGAATTTTATTTTCTTCAGCCAAGAGATGTCAGTGTGGAGAATTATGTGTTATTTATGTCAGTCTCAATGGAAACTAGCATTAGAACTCAAACAAGAATCCTGCCTCATATTCTTCAAATTTGAGACTCTGGCTTTGCCCTGTTTTATAAGCAGCTGAGAATGTTAGATATTTGGCAAGAGAACAACCTTATACTTTCAGTACAATCAGGACACCCACTGAACTGCAAACATCATTCTCAGCAGTATCAATAACGTACAGATTTCAAGAACAATAATATCCTTCTCAACACCAGGACATTTTGCACTTTGTCCATCATTGTAGCTTTTGCAACATTGCACCTTCATGTTCAACTGGAACCATTTCTGTGCTGTAATTGAACATTGAAATAGGTTTAAACTGCCCGGGTTTACACAGCTTTTTTACTTTCTTAAATGGCCTTTGTTTATGACCTTTCGATTTCCAGCATTATTTTATTTTATGTGAGATACATCTAACAGATCATACAGCTCATCCTTAAGATTGGAGTTTTTAAAAAAAAAACTGAAAAAATGCTATAATCAATGTTTAGTTTAAGAGACAGGATGGAAACAGGCTTTTCAGTCTACGTCCATGCAGTCCACCAATCACATCGATGCATACAAGTCCTTGATGACCATGTTTCTTATCAGTTCTGTTTCACGCATTCACATTTGCTCCCTACACACCAAAGACAATTTAAAGAGGTTGATTAATCGACAAACCCACTCGTCTTTGGGATGTGGGAGGAACCGAGCACCCAGAAGAAACTCAGTCACAGGGTGAACATGCAAACCCCACACAGATGGCACCAGAGGTCTGGATCGAAACTGGGTGCCTGGCTCCATGAAGATGCGGCACTACCAGCTGTGCTACTGTACTGCTAAATGCATAATAAGGTTCTGTAATTCCCTTTTCTTGGACTGCCCAGCGATTCTACCTTTAAAAAAAAATTCCATAAACCACTACATTATTCAAAGTCCAATTGACTATCAAATCAGTTGGTACAAATTCTTCACAATGTCTTTCTTTCTAATATACCTCCATTAAATAAGTCATGCATAATCAACTCAAGATTACAACACATGCCAAGTCTTAAGCATGTAACCCAGTGGGCGACAATGCCCAGCCGGCCTAGGAAAATAAGATTTTCATAGGACACTCCAAAAGCAAAATATACAAGTGCTTGAAATCGGAAGAAATGATCCTAACAAAAAAGTCAATACCCAAGAAATGTTACTCTATCTACCGATTCTTGCTGACAACAGAGCATTTCCAAACATAAATTGTTGGTTATTTCGCAGACATTGGGAAAGGGGAGGGAAAAATATCTAGACTGTAGAGATGTAAAAGTCTGACAATAAACTCACCAAGTAACATACTGTAGGAATCCAGTGACCAGCCAACCCTCACCTCGTGTGGGTCAGTCTGATCTGCTGGCAGATGTTTAACTGGTATCTTCTCAGAAACCTGTTGAGACAAGATAATATCACTATTGTTTTGCATGTTTAAAAAAAATAATAATGGCGCAGAATTATACCAAAAATGTTTACCTTCATCTCAAAGCAGATTTTGCCTTTATTAATTCCATAAGAAGCTCTTCCACCAGCCCATAGGTAGGCAAAACCTTCCATAGTCAGTGGCATCGCGCCAAAACGATCTCTATTGATCTTAAAGTGCAAATCACAATTATCTAGAAAAAATACAATACCCGTTAGTGTTTTAATCCGTCACCCAACATGGCAGTAACCCTATACATTGTTAGTACACATCAGCAGACAAGCACATCCTTAACATGAACATTTCTCAAAGTAACAGAGGAAGCACTACATCAAAGGTACATAAAAATGCTGGAGAAACTCAGCGGGTGCAGCAGCATCTATGGAGCAAAGGAGATAGACAACGTTTCGGGCAGAAACCCTGCCTATCTCCTTCGCTCCATAGATGCTGCTGCACCCGCTGAGTTTCTCCAGCATTTTTGTGTACCTTCGATTTTCCAGCATCTGCAGTTCCTTCTTAAGCACTACATCAATTAAGACAACCAATCGCAGTAGAGAATCATCAAAAAGATGTTGTAAAGCAACTAAAAGCAAAAACAAACATAAAATTGAATTGTACCCAAGAATGTTATGCTACTTATTTTATAACAGAATCAACAGACCAGAAAGATGAGTAACTAGCTAGGATCTTGGCAACAGCTAACATTCAGCAACTAAATAGCTCAGACAGAATATTTACAGAACTCAGTCTCCACCAGTTATTTGCACTCGTACAGCAGGATGGTTGTCATTAATTTATTCCTCCATCTAAGGTTACACACATTGACATTATATTAAAACATTGATAAATACCAACTTTCAGCCAGTAGCTACGTCACAAGAACAAGCACCCCCACCAAACAGAAAATAATTTACTTAGCTGCAATAAATCTTTTTAATTAATGCAAAACAAATGAGATAAGAATGGAAACAGACTACACCAAGTCACCAGCTCAAGGGTAGACATGTTAGAATACAAAATGCATAATTTCAATGCACTGCCTCGCAACCCAACTATTTTGTCTTTTTTAATAATTCAACTCCTACCATTTAGGGAAAACACACGTAAAATACCAGCAATCTTTATTTTGTCACCTTCTTCCTTTCCCTCAACCAGAATAATCGACAGGCTGAATTTTTTTTATTTTCCCAGCCTGTGGTGTTCTCCAAAATCTGAACAATTTACATGGTATCTATGAATTCTTGACCGTGTATATTCTACATCAGAGTTTGAAAACAAATTTAAAACAAAAAATACAATGCTTGAGGAATGCTGGCAGGTGACAGGTGACGCTTGGGGTAGGGGCCCTTCTCACATAATATTGACATTTTAAAAAGAAAATGCTAAACTCCAAACAAGCAATGCCTTCCCGATTGCTGTAATTGTAGATAATTCTGGGACAACTGTAGCTGGGACAAGTGTGTTTTTTCCTGAATTTGCCGGGTCATAAAGGCAAAACATTGCAGGCCAGTGAATACGTTTTAGAACTTTGTTTGACATGTTAGAAATTGAGAAATTACCAAAAAGCAAATGTCCATTAAAGATTAGGTCTGAGAACTAGGATTACGCCAGTAATGTAATTAAACACCTAGCATTCACCTGCTGATGATACTATTTTTCATATTTTTTATTCTAAAGAGATATTTACTGAACTTAGAGATACACTAAAAGCTGGAGTAACTCAGCGGGACAGGCAGCAACTCTGGAGAGAAGGAATGGGTGACGTTTAAGGATCTATGCCAGTGGAAGAAAGCTATCCATTATAACTCCACTTTCCAGATATCAGTCCATTATACATTACTGTGAAATGCAAATTAACCATGAACTTTCTACATGTAATTAGAGTTTATTACTACTACTCTTGAAAACATTGTGTTCCAGCCCACCATTAGCATCTGGGTTAAATAGCTCTCCCAAACTCTTTACTGATCCTATAAATCTGTCCCCCCCCCCCCCCCCCCCCGTTATCGACCAAAGGAAATAGGTCTTCCCACCCACTATTTGGACCCCATGTTAAGTTTCAGTTACTTCCTTTGGAGAAATGCAAGATCAGATTATAGATTTGGCCAAAGAGGTTATATCGAATAATTTGGTTTAAACATTAGCAGACCTCTAGCTAACAAGGGTTACAAAATGAGTCAGAGCCTCAACCATTCCAAAAACATTAGATAGTTCTGCCGCAAAGTATATTTCCATAATTCTAATTGGATATGCTGCAAGCGATGAATTAGGGAATACTATTTGGGGGGCCGAATTGTTTATTAATGATATTGATCGAGAACTGCTCAGGTTTTTCTTGGAAATTGACAAGCAGGTAATAGAAAACGCTGTCCTGGAAAAAAATTCTGGGGGAAATCAGTTTCCATGTAACCTCCCTGCAAAAATCAAGCACAATAACACATCTGCTACTTTAACTGCAGGTGGCCAATGAAATTGACAAATGGCTTCTACGGGCACTTATGCAACGATTTTCTGTTAAACAACATAATACACAGCCTTTAGTATTTTCTATCTTGCAGAAATAAAAACAAACTTCTTTCTATTGATAAGGCTATTATTTTTAAAACCCTTGGGGAAAAATAAATTTGTTATTGCAAGTCCGAATCTAGCCCGAACACTAAGTTTGCTGGAAATGCAACTGTCATGTTATAGCAGAACTACCTGCAAATTATTTTAGAATTAGATAAGCAGGAATTGCACATGTTAATCACAGGCAGATTCATTGCTGATATTTGCAAGCTAGTCATGAAATCTGGGTGGGAAATTTTTCATGTTTTGGGAAATTTTGTAAAATGGAGGGGAATAGGACAATTATTAACTTGAAACAGTGCAACCCACAGAGTAAAATTTCACAACATTTGTAAAACAGTTCAGTTGGGGAATCAGTCACTTTGGGTAGCATGGCGATGGTACGGCAATTTAATTGTGGGAAGCACTGTTGATAGTGGGGCTGGGAGCAATTTCTTTGGAAAAAAACAATTGTTCACAAGTATTGGTAACTCAGTTCCAGCTGCTCCTATTAATATGTTATCATCAAATTGACTAGTTTTAGACGTGAAAGGTGAATTTACGGGAAAAAAGACAAAAAAAACATACTGGGTTTGACAGAATAAATGCTGGATAGATGATGTGTGCCTGGCTGGAATATACAGAAGCAGGGGCCACAGTCGAAACAAGGGGTTGACCATTCAGAACAGAGAGCCCAAGAAGGCTATGCACTAAACTGTTGAGCAAATTCAAAACTGAGTCAATGGATTGTTGTCCATAAAGGGAAATGAAGAATATGAGATTAGTGCAGTGAAGTGGCAGAGCTAAATGGCCTACTCCCGTGTCTAATTCCTATGTTCTTAGAACACTCACATGTATCCAGAGCAACTACAGTATCATCAAACTCCTCCTCATCTTCTTCCACAGGGGGCAGGGGAGATTTAGACCTGGGAAAAGCCATAGTTAATGATTAACACATTTATATTTAACAGAACAGGAGAAAATGATTAAAAATTGTAAACATGATTAAATATACCGCCGATATTTGTTTTCTTCAATGTACTCATAGTAACCGCGTCCGTGATCTTCATGAGGTCTCTTTACTCCTTTGCGATTTTGCTCTTTACTCTTATCAGCTGTCTGTTCAACCTGGCTTTCTCTGCCTACAAAAAGGGAGTTACAAATTGCAACATCATGAAAACCTGGATTCTGTGGCCAGTGGTAAAACAAGACACCCACCGCAGACTTTCCCCCTCTCAAATCTAGGTGACTTTTGTAGGATCCCTGGCATTTAGTCAATAATTGCGTTAGCAGCCTCAATAGCCAATTAGATTGAAGAATTCTTCCAGGCAACAAACTTGTAAGTAAAAGCTGAATAAAAATTGGAGCATTTAGAAGAGTGGAACTGGAAAGCAAATGTTTTTTCTTCGTTTAGAAACTAGTTCTTAGAGGACTCGACGGGGTAGATTTTCACAGGGGGTTCCCTTGGCTGATGAGTCTAGAACCAGAGGTCAGTATCAGAATATGCAGCTTGTATTTTGGACTGAAATGACAACTAATTTCTTCACTCGGAGGATTTTTTGTAATTCTCAACCCAAGATGGTTGAGGCTGCCATAAAAATCATTCCAAACAGAGATCAATAGCTTTCTAGATATTAAGGGAATCAGGGGACAAAGTGCATGAAAATGAAAGCCAGGTAGCACATTAGCCATGATCTTTATGAAAGTGAGAAGAGAAAGCAATCTTAGGGCCAATTTCTTCAAATAAAAGGGAGTGCGTATATGGAATGAATTACCAGAGCATGGCTGTTGAGGTGGGTACAATGGTAACATACAAAAGACATTGAGATACATGGATAGGAAAGTTTGAGGGATATGGCCCAAGCACCGGCAAATGGGAGTAGCCCAGTTATAAAACCTGGCCAACATGAATTGGGCCAAAGGGCCTGTTTCCATATCGTATGACTCAATGAATGGCAGAGCAGGCTTAAAGAACCAGCATGCCTACTCCCAATTCTCACCACATCCTTACGTAGAATATTATATAAAACAGTACATTGCGGGAACAGGCCTTTGGTCCACAATGCTCATGCCAAACATGATGCCAAGTTAAAGTAATCTCTCTCTGCGTGTCACCTCAAGCAGTAAACGCCACCCCCTTCCCAAGATTTTACAATGGGAAGGTTTCATAAACAACTGAGGTTTTGTCTATTTACCAACTTCTAGAAGATTTGTGGAAGAAAAATGAAAAGCAGTGCTCTATTTGAAGGAGGGAAATCGCTGATGATAACTACTGGCTATTGACAGTGTCATGATACAATCACATTGAACAACAACAATATATTAGTGAAGAAGTCTGGATTACAAATGAGCATCGTTCAGAAATGTATTGATGTCATACAATTAATCTAATTTGTAATACTTGAGTATTAACTTTATAATCATTGTAATCATTTATTTACTTTCGATATTTCATTTTATTTTCATGAGCTAAATTATTACACAGGTAGGGAAAAAAAGCGTTTTTGTTTTAGTTTCACAAGCTAAATATCTACAAAGAGCACCAAATTACATTAGAATTGGATCAATGTTATTACATTACTTTTCGACAATTGATGAGCATTTTGAACCATATTCTACATACAAAATAAACTTTGCCGTCAGCACATTACATTGTAACCACAAATGAACTCAACACAACTAACAATCAGCTAAACATCCAGTGCAACCCATTGAAACAACTTTCGAACCACTTATTTTAAAAATGTTTTACTGAATATATTTTTTGTGATTAGCTCATTCTAAATAGCATTTTTGTAAATGTTACCATCATCCAATCGCTCCACAGATTTATCCACGAAAAAAATCCCGATAGGTTTATCACTTCCATTCTGCTGATGTAGATGTCAAATAATTCAAATAACTAAGGTCACCCAAGCTAAAATTACGCAGCTCATTTCGACCATAAGGATGCCCATGCTCCTCACTAATTTCTGGCACAAGAACTCCATCATTTAATTAGATCCCAAATTTATTACAGGTTTTACACATTGCTAAATCTGCAAACATTTGAAAGTGGGCAAATTAATTTGACAAATAATTTGAATTCATTGTAATCTTCAATACAGTGTTACTAATGGGAAGAATATTATTGCTATAATTTAGTGTCTTTCTGTGACGGGTTCAGCATTATTAAACCAACTCTTCCAGGCCTCAATTCCAGCAACATGTACATTATTAACGCAGCCATGCAAAATAAGAGTTTTCCATAAAAAGCATACTGAATGGATCTAAAAGCATTGTATTCTTTGGTGGACCAGTGATAAGCCCTACAGTACAAAAAGAACGGTTATAGGATTGGGAGATTAAAATAGGAAGCCATCTCTGAAAATAGTCTTTGGATATTAATATGCAAGGCTTTTCCAAACTTGGAAGGAACTGCCTGTTCAATATTAGTCAGGCACTAAAAGCAGTTATAAATATTTTGCAGGTGTAGAGCACAGATCACAACACTATTTAAATGCAAGTTAAAACTGCCAAACATAAACCTAATTGAAACCACTGCAGAGAGAGAATGTGGACAATTAATTAGATTTTAACAGATCATTTATTAGCCACCAACTAAAAATTGAAGTTCAGCATCCGTTCCAAATTAAATGGCACTCATGAACTTGTCAATGTATGGAATACATCTGGATCACCCATATATATCAAACAAGATTTTCTTTTCTCAATTTAAAATATCGCAAACACACAAAATAGACCGGATTGAACAAGGCTTTGTGCATTAGCAGAATACTCAGCAACAGTTATCTTTGTTTCACAGAATGTGATTTGTATCCTGGCAGCATAATGGAGGTACAACAGGCTACAAATCACTATTGCAATAAGTGGTGTGAGATTTACTATGACATAGTCTTAAATAAGTATTCGCAACACACAAAAGTAAACACAAAAACTTACAAATTCTTCCCTCATACAGTGACATATTCTGGGTTCCTAAACACCTTCATTGGAACTTTTAACGCTTTTCTCTTTACATTCAAACCTCAACATTAACTGATCCGTTTTAGTCTCCTGCTATACCCTCGGATGAAGATTATCGCCAAATGTAATCACCAACCACAGCAGCCCCCCTCCTACTCAGTTTGAATCACTTTACAAAACATCTGCACTATTTCCTTGCAAGCTGCTTAAAATTAGTGTTAGGTTTTTATGTGATTCAGTACGGTCAAGTTTTTGCAAACATTTAGGCATATTGATGGAACATCTATTGTATGCTTTCCTATTTCTGGCTCCTTGTACTATTCCAATACACCTCAAGGAACAGCAATTAATCTTCTGACGAGGCATGTCATGTAGTCATTAGACCCACCTTTGAATACAACCATTTGAGATAGCACTTTGAGTTTGTCTCAGGAAATGTGGCTGACGAAATGCAAGATGTACCGTTAAAGCCCCTTTACTCTCACACCAGACTTTGCTTAATCTGCCAGATACTTACTTATAGCACCCTTTTTATTACAAGAAACTGGAGCATTTGGTAATCCAGTTCCTGAAATGATTATTTCTGCAGCTTCTCATTCATCTCCTTTTATTTATACTTCCCTCAGATAAACCAGTTGCAATTAACCAGCCTTCACAACCCACTCTCAACTGGCACCAAAGCATTGTAATTTACTCCAATGTCCACCCTGCCAAACATTCCCTTTCCTCTCTTAACCTCCACAACTTAAAATATTGATTCTAACATTTCCTAGTTATCATGAAAACATTAAATTGTAAACTTAATTTTCTCTCTCTACAGATGCTGTCTGATCTGCTGAGTATTTCCAAATTGTTTTCATTTTCATTAGATTTTCAGCAAGTAGTATTTTTTTAACTACATTACTCAAATTGTTGATGAAGCATCAACTAAGTTAGGTATTTTCAAAGTGCTCATTCTGCTTTGGATTGTATTAAAGTTTGTAGGCAGTGTAATCTCATAATTGCTACAGCATCTTTTTAAACCCGTTTTCCCCATAGTACATTTACATGGAATACAATAGTTGGATTACTGCACCATGGTGCCTCCAAATATTCTGCATCCAACATGCAGTGGTTGTGCTAAATAGTCATTTAAATAGTTCATTCAGGTGTTACTTGAAGCTGGTAGGAATTTGCTGAGTGACAAATTCATAAATCCCTACAAATAAATCAAATCTTGTTGTAAGAAGCATGAGCTGGTAGCAGAGGGTTGCTTTTTAGACTGGAGACCTGTGACTAGTGAGGTACCACAGGGATCAGTGCTGTGTTCTCTATTTTTCAGAAGGTATATTAATAATTTGAATGTGGGTAGCATGACTAACAAGTTTGCAGAAGTCACCAAAATTGGTTGTAGAGGACAGTGAAGAACTCTGTCCAAATAAACTGCGAATGTGGGCAAAGGAATGATTGACAGAATTTAATGAGGGCAAAGTGATATATTTTGGGATGTATTCCAGCCAGAACATGCACAGTGAATGGAAGTGCCATTGATTAGCAAGACCTTGATGTACAAGTACATAGTTCCCAGAAAGTGAAAACAAAAGTAGACATGGTGGTTTGTCTTCATCAGCTGAGACACTCAGTATAGGATGGATGTTATTAAGTTAGGACACAGAAAAGATTCAGACAGAATGCCTTAAGTTATAAGCAGCAATTAGATAGCATGGGACTGTTTATTTTCCCTGGAGCAAAGGAAGCTAGGGGTGACTTTATACGGTTTAGCGTAGACCAAGTGTAGACTTGGCAACCATATCGCCGAACACTTACACTTGGCCCGCCAAGGCTTGCTGGATCTCCTGCTAACCATTTTAATTCCTCATTCCATTACTATACTGGCCTTTCTGTCCTGGAAGTCCTTCATTGCCAGAGCGAGGCCACACTCAAACTGGAGAAACAACACCTCGTATTCCACTTGGGAATGAACATTCTACAATTTTAGGAAACTACATAACTCTCTCCCCTCTGAAGAAGGGTTTCGGCCCGAAACGTTGCCCGTTTCCTTCGCTCCATAGATGCTGCTGCACCCGCTGAGTTTCTCCAGCATTTTTGTGTACCTAACTCTCTCCCTTCTTCCCCTTTCTCCCCCCCCCTGGCTCACACCCAAATCTCTCATTCCCTTCCAACTACATTCCTTCATCCAGCTACACAATTCACAACCCCTCAATCCCTTTGTCTCACACCTTCTGCATTCAAGCTTTTGTCACCTGTATCGACCTATTACCACCCAGGTTTAATGTGTATGAAGGAATTACAGATGCTGGTTTAAGCCGTAGACACAAAATGCCCAAGTAACTCAGCGGGACAGGAAGCATCTCTGGAGAAGGAATAGGTGACGTTTCGGGTCGAGACCCTTCTTCAGACTGATGTCAGGGGAGGGAGTACATAGATAAGGAAGATCAAGGTGTGAAATCAGGACAAAGGGAATGCAGATCAAGGAAAATGTAGAATAGATCATTGTTAGCTGGGAAAAGGTAACAATGCAAATGCCAATAACATTACCCATGATACCACCGCAAACAGAAACAGATTTACACCCTCAATTTAAGGCGAGGTCTGGACAAAAACACACACATCTTCCACGTCCATTAATGCCACATCTGCCACCGAAATGCTCATTCATGCCATACCTCCAATTGACTAGCCTTCCTGCTCTTGGCAAGTCTAAATTTATCATTCACCTATCACCCCTTTACTTGTGGTTCCACAATAACTGCTAGTTAAGAAACAACTATACTTGAAAATTCTAACCCATGTTTGAATCTTCCCTACTCTCATAGCTTATCCCTTTATATTTCCAAAATCACTGCTGCTTTCCCACTCTTTTTTGAATAAATTCATCAGAAAGTACTAGTCACAAACTTGGGAATTCCTTTCACAAACAACTATGCCTCATTTCCTCTTATTTTTGTAGTACGAAGTTCCTTAAAACCCAATTACTGAGACTTAAGTCACCTACTCTAGTTTTCTTATGCTGTTCATTATTTGTTTGACAGTGCTAGTGAAGTGCCTTTGGGCGTTTTTTAATCAAACTAAAGGGAAGATGCTAGCTAGCGTTGAACAAATCTTTACAAAGGAGTTGCCATTGACGCGCTTAAAGACATGCTTCCAGTATACGACATAAACCACTTTTGTTCATCCTCGCATGGGAACACAAGGCTCGTTTGACTTAACAGGCATTCATATTTCAGTGTATCGAAACTGTTTATTTGTTAAAAAGCAGGCGCGGATCCTAAACTATTGAAGTTCACACGTGCCGCTTTTCCTCCTTCCCACCCACATCTCGTTTGTTTCCATTCTCCTCTACGTTACTCCATTTTGCTTTCTGTTTTGCCCACCCTCTCCTCCATTTTCTCTCGTCTTCACGACCCTCCTCCGTGCCCGTCATAATCGTACCGCTTCTTTCGCAAAGGCACTATCGGCGCCCACGCCATACCCGAGCCTCCACTTTGATGGTGCCAGCAGCCTCCCGCCAGATCTCACACGCTCTCGGCTGCGTGGTACCGATGGAGGCGCCCGCAGGAAATGACGGCCGGAGCTACCGTTTAAACAGGGTGCATCTCACTCCCCTCCCCCCCCCCTCTCCCTCTCCCTGGGATGGAAACGATTAAATGCGAGGCCTCCCTCCAGCACCGTCCTTTGCCGGACCCACCTTTGCCGCTTTGCTGGATGGCCGGCTGCGGCTCGGGGGCCGGCGCCGGCACCGGCACCTCAGGCTCTCTCCGCTCTGGCTCGGCCTCCGCGCTCTGACCGAGCTCCATTGTCTCGTTTCCCGCCTGCTGCTGGGGCCCGGCGGGCGCCGCGTGGGCCTGGGCCTCGGCCATCCCGTTCTCCTCCTCTTCCTCCTCGCCTAGGCCACTTTCGCTTTCAGCCGCCTTGGGCTCGGCTTCCGAGTCCGCGCTCTCTGCCTCCTCCTCTCCATCCTCCTCTTCGAACTGGTCGTCGATACTCTCCCCTCCCCCACGGGCGGGCTCAGCCACCGCCGCCTGTTGCTGCTGTAGGCCGGACTCTCCGAGACCCTGGACTTCGACCAGAGGCGGAGAGGCTTCCAAGTGCCCTGGAGGGGCGCCGTTCAAGCCCGGGCCCGGCGCCTCGTCCTCAGCTTTGTCTCGGGCTCCCAGCGCCTCCTCGCACAGTGGTTCTTGTTCCGCGTCCTCGTCGGGCAGCTCCTCAGCGCAGGCGGAGCTCTCGGCCGCCTCCTCCTTACCGTTTTCCCCGGTCTCCAGCGGCCCGGGCCCATCGTCTCCCTGCCCCGCCGTCTCCATTTCGGTCTCGTCGGCCTCGTTGTCAAGGGCAGCCTGCAGCCTCTCCTGCAGCTCGGCTTTCAGGCCCTGCACGCTCAGGCCCCGCTGCTTCAGCTCATCTTTGAGCTCGGACACCTTGAGTTTCTTCACGTTGATGTCGTTGATGTCGCTCATGGCTGCTCCGGCCTCAGTGCGCTGGCGGTTCCGATCCCACCCGACCCGCTCGCTCGCTCGCTCGCTCGCTCGCTCCCACCTCGAGGCGCCGCGCACGCTCAGTGGCGTGTTACCGTAAATCTCAGGGTGTGCGCGCAGCGGGCTGCTACCGCTAGTCGGTCACTAAATAGGAGCTGGTGAAGTGATGGATTTATGTAGCTGCTGCTGGATCACAGCGGAGGCAAACAGTTGTTGGATTTCCGAGTGACTCGTGTTGGTGGCGGATAGGAATTACTGCTGGCGGGTCTGTTGGTGATGGGGTGATCACCATATGGCGGCTTGTGCAGGTTACTAAATGGCTGATAGTGGTGGATTATTATTACTGGCCATTGTTACTGCTGGAAATGGATTACTGTTGAGTTGTTACTATTAATACTGGGTCACGGTGGTTGCTAACCAATGTATTGTCTTTGTGCTGACGAGTTAGCACGCAACAAAAGCTTTTCATCGTACCTCGGTACACGTGACAATTTCCCTTATCCCTAACTAGTCTGAAGAAGGGTCTCGACCCCGAAACGTCACCCATTCCTTTTCTCCAGAGATGTTGCCTGTCCCGCTGAGTTACTTCAGCTTTTTGTGCCTATCTTCACAATAAACTAAACTGAACTGATGGGATACTGAGCAGATGCTCTGTTGGTTGTTGATAGTAATTGGCTACTACTGGTGGATTAGGTGAGTGGGTATAGGGAGGTTGCACGGCAGTCGAGGTCACAACCCGTGACCCGTACTGTTGCCACGCATCGCCTTCTGGAGTACACGCGGTGAACGTCAGGTAAGCACTTAAGGGGCTGTCCCACTTGGGCGACCTAATCCGCGAGTTAAGAAGAGTGTCTTCGACCTTCAAGCTCGAAGGCACTCGCCTGGAAAGCCTCGAGCAGGATCCACCGTCGCGTTGAAACCGCGAGCTGGATCGACCGAACCGCGAGCTAGATCGACTGACCACACACACACACACACAAATACACGGAAAATGTTTCAACATGCTGAAACATTCTCCCCCACCTAGCTGAAGCCACGAGTATTCGGGAATTTCCCTCGAGCATGAAGGAGAGTTCCAGCAACCTCCTAGGACCACGTGTCGACCATGCTGCGAGTTTGAAGGTCGAAGACACTCTTCTAAACTCGCAGGTTAGGTCGCCCAAGTGGGACAGTCCCTTGACTGTGGCTGCCAGTACCCGGGCCCTTCTTCTGTCACAGCATCCGGACTCCACGCTGACTGGTTCCACACTCGCGGACCCCAGGCCGCCTATCCCCGCGGACGGGGGTGGGGGGTCGGAGGTCGGGGTGCCGGTGCCGGTGCAGCGCGGTCAGTGACTCTGGGTGGGTGGAGGGACCAGACTGTCCCCAACTCTGCTGCAACTGACGGGGATATTGCCGGGTTTTTGTCCCTGTGTGTCCGCTGCCCGGAGCCGCGGCCCCGCTCCACCCGGCCCCCGTGTGTGGGTGCTGCCGACCCACAGCCCGTGACGGTGCGGCCGCACAGGGGGAGGGTAGGCGGAGGGCAGCCGTGGCCGGACAGCGCTGACCCCGGGGGAAGAGTGGGGGCTGTCCCGAGGGATGAGCTCCTTCGGCCGCTTACACCTTGGTGTTCGGGGTCAGAGCAAAGATACTAGAGCATTTGGTTCAGAGCGCTCAGTCACCCTCCGCAATTATTTACAGCGCAAAAATTTACCATTTAGGCGGTTTTTAACAGGTAAGAAAGTACGCGTTTCGTGTGTTAACAGTGTATGCAGGAGGCTGCCATGTCCTCCAGAAGGATTGAGTTGCCCTTTGACCCGATAACCTTACGTGCAACCCCCCTATTAGTGAAAAATTATCAAGTGTCTGCTGGTGATGGATGAGATGCTAGATGAGCAAATATCGAGTAGTAGAGGTGGATTGCCAAATAGCTTTTAATCACACATAAATAATCACACATATCTATAGATACGTGAAGAGGAGAAGATTAGTGAGGACAAATTTAGGTCCCTTACAGTCAGAAACAGGTGAATGTACAATGGGAAACAAGGAGATGGCAGACCAATTAAACAAGTACTTTGCTTCTACACGAAGGAAGACACAAACAATCTCCCAGAAATACTAACGGACCGAGGATCTAGTGGATGGGATGAACTGAAGGGAATCCACATTAGTCAGGAAATGGTGGGACCGAAGGCAGGAATATCCCCAGAGCCTGATGGTCTATATCCCAGAGTACTCAAGGAGGTGGCCCTAGAAACCGTGGATGCATTGGTGATCGTTTTTCAATGTTCTACAGACTCTGGATTGGTTCCTGTGGACTGGAGGGTAGCTAATGTAACCCCACTTTTTAAGAAAGGAGGGAGAGAGAAAACGGGGAATTATAGACCAGATAGCCTGACTTCGGTAGTGGGGAAGGTGCTTGAGTCGATTATTAAAGATGTAATAGCAGCGCATTTGGAAAGCGGTGACAGAATCGGTCAAAGTTAGCATAGATTTATGAAGGGGAAGTCATGCTTGACTAATCTTCTGGATTCTTTTGATGATGTAACAAGTAGAATGGATAAGGGAGAGAGCCAGTGGATGTGGTGTATCTGGACTTTCAAAAAGTCTTTGACAAGGTCTCACACAAGAGATTAGTGTGCCTAATTAGAGCATATGGTATTGGGGATAGGCTATTGACATGGATAGAGAACTGGTTGGCAGACAGGAAGCTAAGAGTAGGAATTAACGGGTCCTTTTCAGAATGCCCGTGACTAGTGGGTTGCAGCAAGACTCAGTGCAGGGACCCAGGTTATTTACAATATATATTAACGATTTAGACAAAATAATTAAATTAACATCTCCAAGTTTGCGGATGACACAAAGCTGAGTGGCAATGTGAGCTGCGAGGAGGATACTATGAGGCTGCAGTGTGACTTGGATAGGTTGGGTGAGTGGCCAGATGCATGGCAAATGCAGTATAATGTGGATAAATGTAAGGTTATCCACTTTGGTGGCAAGAACAGGAAGGCAGATTATTATCTGAATGGTCACAAAAAGCTAGAGTAACTCAGCGGGACAGGCTGTCCCGCTGAGTTACTCCAGCTTTTTGTATCTATCTTCGGTTTAAACCACCAACTGCAGTTCATATAACCATATAACCATATAACCATAACAGCACGGAAACAGGCCATCTCGGCCCTTCAAGTCCGTGCCGAACATTAAATTTTTTTTTTTTTTTTTTTTAAATTAAAAATAAATACTTCCCCCTAGTCCCATCTACCTGCACTCAGACCATAACCCTCCATTCCTTTCCCGTCCATATACCCATCCAATCTATTTTTAAAGGATAACATCGAACCTGCCTCCACCACTTCCACTGGAAGCTCATTCCACACAGCTACCACTCTCTGAGTAAAGAAGTTCCCCCTAATGTTCCCCCTAAACTTCTGTCCCTTAATTCTCAAGTCATGTCCCCTTGTTTGAATCTTCCCTACTCTCAATGGGAAAAGCTTATCCACGTCCACTCTGTCTAACCCGCTCATAATTTTAAAGACCTCTATCAAGTCCCCTCTTAACCTTCTGCGCTCCAAAGAATAAAGACCTAACTTGTTCAACCTTTCTCTGTAACTTAGTTGCTGAAACCCAGGCAACATTCTAGTAAATCTCCTCTGTACTCTCTCTATTTTGTTGACATCCTTCCTATAATTAGGCGACCAAAATTGTACTCCATACTCCAGAATTGGCCTCACCAATGCCTTGTACAATTTTAACATTACATCCCAACTTCTATATTCAATGCTCTGATTTATAAAGGCCAGCACACCAAAAGCTTTCTTTACCACCCTATCTACATGAGATTCCACCTTCAGGGAACTATGCACAGTTATTCCTAGATCCCTCTGTTCAACTGCATTCCTCAATTAGCTACCATTTACCGTGTACGTCCTATTTTGATTTGTCCTGCCGAGATGTAGCACCTCACATTTGTCAGCATTAAACTCCATCTGCCATCTTTCAGCCCACTCTTCCAAATGGCCTAAATCTCTCTGTAGACTTTGAAAATCTACTTCATTATCCACAACACCACCCATCTTAGTATCATCTGCATACTTACTAATCCAATTTTCCACACCTTCATCCAGATCATTGATGTACATGACAAACAACAGTGGACCCAACACAGACCCCTGAGGCACCCCACTAGTCACCGGCCTCCAACCAGACAAACAGCCATCCACCATTACTCTCTGGCATCTCCCATTCAGCCACTGTTGAATCCATCTTGCTACTCCACCATTAATACCCAACAATTGAATCTTCTTAACCAACCTTCCATGAGGAACCTTCCATGAGTTCCTTCCTACACATTATCTGAATGGTGTCAGATTAGGAAAAGGGGATGTGTAACGAGACCTGGGTGTCCTTGTACATCAGTCATTGAAAATAAGCATGCAGGTACAGCAGGCGGTGAAGAAAACAAATGGCATGTTGGCTTTCATAGCGAGAAGATTTGAGTATAGGAGCAAGGAGGTCCTACTGCAGTTGTACAGGGCCCTGGTGAGACCACACCTGGTGTATTGTGTGCAGTTTTGGTCTCCTAATTTGAGGAAGGACATTCTTGCTCTTGAGGGTGTGCAGCGTAGGTTCACCAAGTTAGTTCCCGGGATGGCGGGACTGACATATGATGAAAGAATGGATCGACTAGGCTTATATTCACTGGAATTTAGAAGGATGAGAGGGATCTTATAGAAACATATTAAATTCTTAAGGGATTGGACAGGCTAGATGCAGGAAAAATGTTCCTTATGTTGGGGGAGTCCAGAACCAGGGGTCACATTTTACGAATAAGGGGTAGGCAATTTAGGACCGAGATGAGGAGAAACATTTTCACCCAGAGGGTCGTGAATCTGTAGAATTCTCTGCCACAGAAGCCAGTGGAGGCCAATTCACTGGATGTTTTCAAGAGAGAGTTAGATATAGCTCTTGGGGCTAACGGAATTAAGGGATATGGGGAGAAAGCAGAAATGGGGTACTGATTTTGGATGATCATCCATGATCATATTGAATGGCGGTGCTGGCTCGAAGGGCCGAATGGCCTACTCCACCTATTTTCTATGTTTCTATGTAATAGACAGCATATGCAAGAATCTGGAACATAGTATGTTCAAGTAATAGATTCAGTTTATGCAAGAATCCAGAGGTCACCAGGCAGATGAAGGGTCTCAACCCAAAAGATTGCCTGTCCATTTTCCTCCAAAGATGTCGCCTGACCCACTGAGTACATCCAGCAGATTGTTTGTTGCTCTGAATAGATTTTTGAGTTACTATTCCCATAGATGTAACCTGGGTTTTTTCAGCATTTCATTTTGGCATCTGATGCTTTTGTTTCATGGGATATTGTTAGCTATTGAACATTATTGTTCATAGACAAGAATCTGCAGATGCTGGAATCTTGCACAGAACAGTGCTGGAGTAACTCAGTGGATGAGCTGACATCTCTGGAGAACATGTTTAAGATAGAATTGCAGATACTGGAAAAATCGAAGGTGGACAAAAATGCTGGAGGAACTCAGAGGGTGAGTGGAGAGAATGGAGAGAAGAAAGAAGTCCTTCTCTATGGAGAGAAGGACGTTTCGGGTCGAGACCCTTCTTCAGACTGATGTCGGGGGGGGGCGGGAAAAAGAAAGGAAGAGGCGGAGACAGTATATTTTTGGGAGAGCTGGGAAGGAAGGAGAAAGCAAGCACTATCTGAAATTGGAGAAGTCAATGTTCATACCGCTGGGGTGTAAACTACCCAAGCGAAATATGAGGTATGGAGGAGGCCCAGGACAGAAAGGTCAGATTCGGAATGGGAGGGGGAGTTGAAGTGCTGAGCCACCGGGAGATCATGTTAGTTAGTGCGAACTGGGTGTTGGTCGAAGCAATCTCCAAGCCTGCACCTGGTCTTGCCGATCTAGAGAAGTGGATGCAGTAGATGAGGTTGGAGGAGGCGCAGGTGAACCTCTGGCTCACCTGGAAAGACTGCTTGGGTCCTTTGATGGAGTCGAGGGGGGAGGTAAAGCGACAAGTGTAGCATTTCCTTGCAAGGGAAAGTACCCGGGGAGGGGGTGGTTTGGGTGGGAAGGGACTAATTGACCAGGGATAGATGACATTTCGGGTCTGGACCCTTCTACAGACTTTACTGGGGGTGGGGGGGGAGTATTGTCTGGTCCTAGAAGTCTCTAAACTGAGGAGGTAACTAAGAATAAACCACATTGGTGGGTGCAAAAAGATCTATAGGCTCGGTTGGTCAAAGTTTGTTAATATCCTTTCCTGAAAGACATAAAGTACTTGAGCAGAGGCTCAAACTTGTTTCTCTGGATCAATGGTCCTATACTCTGGCTGCTGGTTTAGTAACTTGACTGCAAGATGGCTAGGATACACAAAAAACAATGACTTGTGTTTATAATACCTTTCATGCTGTCACTCCTGTGTTTCAGTTTTGCTAATAAGTAGCTCACTTGGTAATTTATCAAGCGAGATACTATAGTTCATTTCCATTTGCAATACCTTCCTTAACCCTCTATATTACCTCATCAAAGAATTCAATCAAGTTTATTTGTTTAGAGATACAGCGTGGAAACAGGCCCTTCGGCCCACCGAGTCCACACCGACCAGTGATCCCCGCACATTAACACTATCCTACGCACACTAGGCTCATTTTATACATACAAAGCCAATTTACCTACATACCTGTACGTCTTTGGAGTGTGGGAGGAAACCGAATATCTCAGAGAAAAGCCACGAGGTTACGGGGAGAACGTACAGACAGCATCCGTAGTCGGGATCGAACCCGGGTCTCCGGCACTGCAAGCGCTGTAAGGCAGCAACTCTACCGCTGCGCCACCATGCCACCCCACGTTAGTCACAAGTGATTTGACTTTATCAAATCCATGCTGGCATTTATTCATTAACCCATATTTTACCAAGTGACAATCAGTTTTGTTCCCAAGGTTGGTGTCTTGAATTCATATAGCTTTTTCTTCACAATTTCACAACCTTGCCAAAGTGGTTTACAATTAGTTGTTCTTTTGTGTGGTCATGGGTATAACATAGGAGGTATCGCTGCTAGTAACTAATTTGTGCATGGCCAGCAATATGATCAGTAATTTACCCTGTCGAGAGCATTAAATATGTTCTCAAGGCATTTGTCCGGAAATGTCTTTGCATTACTCCAAACAATAATGGAGTCTCATCAGAAAATTTAACTTCTCACATTTAGAATATTATTATTTGCACCTTTTTTTCCTGGCCTCATTTTCTCTCAAATGAGATCAGTGGTATTGTAGTTTTCAAAATTAATTCCCAGTGTGATTTTTCAACTTAATTGGTTTGGAAAAAACCCCAGATATACCAGGTTTTACTAATCCCAGTGCAAAATGCCGTGATCTAGGTCTTAGCCTGAAATGTAGACCATCACTCTTCCTCTGCAGATGCTGTCTGATCCACTGAGTTCCTCTAGATTTTTGTTCCAGATTCTAGCATGTGCAGTCTCTGGTGACTCCATTATACTAATCGTAATTCCCCTTAAACCATGTTGTTTGAAAGTCCATTCCAACCTTTGTGCTCACTGAGGTTTGTGACCTCCTGCAGCCTTAAACTAGTTTGTGAAGTCAAGTTTATTGTCATGTACAAGTATGCCGAGGTACAGGTACAATGAAAATCTTGTTTGCAGCATCATCACAGGCACATAGACTCATATAACACAACACGGTTTTGGCCATCATATGCTGCTGGCTCTGGAGAGGGTCCAGAGGAGGTTTACAATAATTATCCTAGGAATGAGTGGGTTAACATGATGAGCGTTTGATGGCACTGGGCCTGTACTCGCTGGAGTTTAGAAGAATGAGAGGGGGACCTCATTGAAATGTATAGAATAGTGAAAGGCTTGGATAGAGTGCATGTAGTGGAGAGGATGTTTCCACTAGTGGGAGAGTCTAGGAATAGAGGTCATAGCCTCAGAATTGAAGGATGTTCCTTTAGAAAGGAGGCGAGGAGGAATTTATTTAGTCAGAGGGTGGTGAATCTGTGGAATTCTTTGCCACAGAAGGCTGTAGAGGCCAAGTCAGTGGATATATTTAAGGCAGAGATAGATAGATTCTTGATTAGTACGGGTGTCAGAGGTTATGGGGAGAAGGCAGGAAAAAGGAGTTAGGAGGGAGAGATAGATCAGCCATGATTGAACGGTGGTGTAGACTTAATGGGCCGAATGGCCTAATTCTGCTCCTATCACTTATGACAACCTGAATGGGCATAAGGATTTATGGTCTGTAGATTTCAAAGTGCAAGCATTCATAGAGTAAAATTATCTATTAAGACACAACCACCATTTAGTATTATTTTTTAAGGAGATCATCCTCCTGGATAAAGCCTCCCCCTCTCCCCCTCCCACTTGTATATTGAATATATCTCTTTGACAGGGTGTCCAGATTCCTTTGACAGCACCCCCACCCTCCCCTTCCCTCTGCATAGTATTCACCCATCCCTCCTCCATCACTGAAGCATCCATTCACTAAATAATATTTATAATTAGGTATGTCTCCTTTGAAGCTGGCAGTTACAACAATTTACAATGGCTCAATAGAGTGCTCTGAATTGATACTGAAATAATGCAACATCGTACAGGAAACATCCCAATGTTTAGTTTAGAGATACAGCACGGAAACAGGCCCTTCAGCCCACTGAATACGCGCCAACCAGCGATCCCCGCACGCTTACAATATCCTACATAGACTAGGGATAATTTACATTTATCGAAAGCCAATTAACCTACAAACCTGTATGTCTTTGGAGTATGGGAGGAAACCGAAGATCTCGGAAAAAAACCATGTGGTCACGGCGAGAACGTACAAACTGCTGTAAGGCAGCAACTCTACCGCTATGCCACTGTGCCACTCTGTTGGAGTTATAGAGTCAATTAGAACTAAAACAAGTCAAATGGCCTACTGTGTCTATGCACTTTTCAAGTGCTCATCTAAATACAACTTAATGTTGAGAAAATACCTGCCTCCATGACCCCCTCAGGTAGTGCGTTTTGGATCCCAACTGGGTGAAAAAAGATCTCTTTCATATCTCCTTAAATTTCCTATGTCAAGTCTAATGTCATATGCATAAGTATGGTGAGGCACAGGTCCAATGAAAATCTTGTTTATAGTAGTATCACAGGCACATAGACTCAGAGAACACCTAGGAGCAGGCAGAGTGGACATTCTCTATGCCCAATGCTAAGTGGAAAAGCTTCTCATTATCTACCTTAGTACAAAAGCAATATGTTGCCTCTGAGAGGGTCCTTATTACTGCTGTTTGATAGGATCCAGGGACTACTAACAATATGCTAAATATTTAATTTCAATATTCATTGTGCAAAAAGTTAAATGAACTTGTAAATGTACATTCCTTGATAGTTCAAAATGAAAATATTAAAATTAAAAATATTATTAACATTAATCTCATTCCATAACATATGGAGGAAATCAACCTGATACACTTATGCCCTTCAGAAAAGAACTTGACTCTTAACAATCCCCTTTATGACCCAACAAGCCATTCGGTTCAACGAATGGGTAATAATTCGTGTTCCGAGTGGTGGCGCCATTGAGTGTGGCAGCCTCGCCTGCAGCTGTTCGTCCTTTCATCCTTTTTTTAATCTTTAGTTTGTCAAAAAGTTTAGTTTTGGAGGTCTTTTAGTCTTTTTATGTGGGGGGGAAGGGGAAACTGTTTTTCACAGTTGCTACCTGGTCGAGGATGCGGCTCGGAGGAAAGATGTATCCTCGATACGTCTTTCCTCCGAGCCGCATCTTCGCCCCCTCCTCGTGGCCTACCATTTGGATTGGCGTGGCCTTTGCTGCCGGAGACCGGCCAGCGCTTCATCTTCAGCAGCGGTGCAGCACTGAAGTACCATCGCGGAGCAGGCAATGCCTTACTAGGGTCGCCGTGTTGGAAGTTCCGGAGTGCTGGGACTGCCGAATCTAACAGCGTGGAGCAGTGGTCTGCGGAGCTTCCAGCCGCGGGCGGCGCTGACTTTAACATCGCGGAGCCCTGGGATCTTTCGCCGAGGTCGCCAGTGTTGGAGCTCCGCCCAGCTCGGCCTGTGGACTTCAGGAGCCGCCGTCTCCGGTAGGAAGGGGCCGATTCGGAACTCCAAACCGCTGAGAGTGTTCTTCCGACGCCGGAGTACCATCATCCAGCGAGAGGGCCTTAAAAATCGGGCCGCCGTTGCGGCGACTGCGGAGACCTCAATAGGCCCCGACCACAGGTGAACAAGAGGAAGAGGACTGAACTTTGTTGCCTTCCCTCACAGTGGGAAATGTTGATTCCGCTGTGGGGTGGTGTTTTTTATGTTTAACTAGACTAAGTGGGACCCGTTGGGTCCCAGCATCACACAGGAGGGCTGGTCCCCCAACGAAATATTCCACCTCTCCACCAATTCCAATATTGGTGGCCAGTTGGGGGGGGGGGGCTTTCTGAAGCGCTAGTATTGGTGTTGTGGGCTGAAGGGACTGGTTTCCAGGGGGCTAGTATGGACATTGTGGGCCAAATGGATTTTTGGGCTGGCGGCTCAGTCACTCAAGCCTGTTGTGCTGGCAGCTCACTCACTCACGACTGGTGGGCTGGCAGTTGACACGGCTATTCCTTGAAATTCCATTTCAAGCAGGGTGCAAGGCCACCAAATTCAAGTGCAGTTTCATACCATTTCAAGCAGGGTGCAAGGCCACTAAAGACAGCGAGTCGTGTCCTCTCCCTCTTTCATCTTGCAGAGACTGAGCCACGCCCACACTTCTGGGTTTTATAGTCCCTCCCCCACTCCCACCAGAAGGGGCGTGGCCTTCATGGCGTGATTGACCGGAGAGAGAATCTCAACATTTTTTAGACACTAATAACTCTTTTATTTTTCATCGATGGGAAAAATCTTCGGCACCTAATGAGAGGAGGGGGACTCTCTGAGTAAGATGGCCAAAAATCACAGTCGTACATGGTAACGTTTTTTCTAAAATCAATATAAAGCGCAAACAGGAAGTGGTCAAGATTAGACTTTTAATTATATAGAAGGCAAGGCAACTTTAATTAGGCAACGCAGCTTTAGTATTTCAAAACCAAAGGCAACACAGCTTTAGCATTTCCAAACCAAAGGCAACACAGCTTTAGCATTTCCAAACCAAAGGCAACACAGTTTTAGCTTTTCCAAACCAAAGGCAACACAGCTTTAGCATTTCCAAACTATATTTTCAAACCACATTAAGGGCACTATTAAGGTCAGTAAAACCACTCACAGTTTAGTTGACATGTGTTCAGTGTTATTCACAGCTCAGACTGAGAGACGTGACCCTCTCGCTCCCCCATCTTGCAGAGACGGACTGAGGCACTCAACACGTCCGGGTTTTATAATCCCTCCAGAAGGGGCGTGGCCTTCAGGAGAGAGAATCTCAACATTTTTTAAACACTAATAACTCTTTTACTTTTCATCGATGGGAAAAATCCTCTTGTCCCGCGCAGCGGAGGGGGACTCTGAGTAAGATGGCCAAAAATCACAGCCGTAAGTGGCAGCGTTATTTCTAAAATCAATGTACAGAGCAACAGGAAGTGGTCAAGATCAGACTTTTAGTAATATCGATGTTAAATTCTATAGTGTTGTGTTTAACTTGCTTGTGTGCTGCATGGTAACTCAAATTTCACTGCACGAATTGGTGCATGTGACAATAAATGTCCTTTGTCCTTTAAATGCTGACCTTGCTAGCAACATCAAGTGAATGCATAAAATAAATTACATTTAAATTGCCTTTGTATCACCACCTCTTCAATGGAGAATCAGCAACATACTTCATGGTGTCATGTGCAAGTATAATTGTGCAAAAATGTGTTAGACTCCTTTTCAGGTGAACACCATGGCGGATGAGCTGTTTCTGCTGGTGTGTCACTCAGCTGTTGGATCTCAATCCAAACCCAGATGAGATTTGACCAGCAAACTGGGCAGAGCTCTACGGCATCGAGTTAGGACAAAAATTCGCTTGAAGTCGTGGCTATTTACTTTTGAACATAAAGATTAAGATAACGGGAGGCAATTCAGCCCCTTATGCCCATTCTGATATTCATTAAGATCATTGCTAACCTTCTACCTTATGCCATTTCCTTCCTAATTCCCATATCTCTCAATTCATATACCGCCTAGAAATCTATCAGTTTTGAATGCAATCCGTGACTGAGTCTTCACCGTTCTCTGAGGTAGATAATTATAATAATTTACCGATCTTTAAAATTCTCATCATTCCTGTCCTAAATGGCTGCACTTGTACATTATCCTCGATTCCATGTGATTCAAGGAGACACAAGAGACTGCAGGTGCTGGAATTGAACAAAAATCAAAGTGCTGGAAGAACTCAGTGGGTCAGCATTTGTGGAGGGAATGGTCAAATTATGTTTCGGGTTGGGACCCTTCTTCAGTGTGATCAATATCAAGCAAACAAATGGATAGAGTCCTGGTTACTTTTTCCTTCGCTTAAATATAGAAATCATGTTTGCTACCCACATTTGTTGCCCTCCAATCTGCAGGACAATAGACAATAGGTGCAGGAGTAGGCCATTCGGCCCTTCGAGCCAGCACCGCCATTCAATGTGATCATGGCTGATCATCCCCAATCAGTACCCCGTTCCTGCCTTCTCCCCATATCCCCTGACTCCGCTATTTTTAACAGCCCTATCTAGCTCTCTCTTGAAAGCATTCAGAGAACCTGCCTCCACCGCCCTCTGAGGCAGAGAATTCCACAGACTCACCACTCTCTGTGAGCAAAAGTGTTTCCTCGTTTCCGTTCTAAATGGCTTACTCCTTATTCTGAAACTGTGGCCCCTGGTTCTGGACTCCCCCAATATCGGGAACATGTTTCCTGCCTCTAGCGTGTCCAAGCCCTTAACAATCTTATATGTTTCAATGAGATTCCCTCTCATCCTTCTAAACTCCAGAGTGTACAAGCCCAGCTGCTCCATTCTCTCAGCATATGACAGTCCCGCCATCCCGGGAATTAACCTTGTAAACCTAAGCTGCACTCCCTCAATAGCAAGAATGTCCTTCCTCAAATTAGGGGACCAAAACTGCACACAATACTCCAGGTGTGGTCTCACAACGGCTCTGTACAACTGCAGAAGGACCTCTTTGCTCCTATATCCGATTCCTCGTTATAAAGGCCAACATGCCATTCGCTTTCTTCACTGCCTGCTGTACCTTCATGCTTACTTTGATAGACTGATGTACAAGGACCCCCAGATCCTGTTGTACTTCCCCTTTTCCCATCTTGACGCCATTTAGATAGTAATCTGCCTTCCTGTTTTTGCTACCAAAGTGGATAACCTCACATTTATCCGCATTAAACTTCATTTGCCATGCATCTGCCCACTCCCCCAACCTGTCCAAGTCACCCTGCATTCTCATAGCCTCCTCCTCACAGTTCACATTATGAAAGAAAACTGGCAGGGAACATAAAAACTGACTGCAAAAGTTTTTATAGATATGTGAAGAGAAAAAGATTAGTTAAAATAAATGTAGGTCCCTTGCAGTCAGAAACAGGTGAATTGATCATGGGGAACAAGGACATGGCAGACCAATTGAATAACTACTTTGGTTCTGTCTTCACTAAGGAAGTCATAAATAATCTGCCGGAAATAGCAGGGGACCGGGGGTCAAATGAGATGGAGGAACTGAGTGAAATCCAGGTTAGTCGGGAAGTGGTGTTAGGTAAATTAAATGGATTAAAGGCCGATAAATCCCCAGGACCAGATAGGCTGTATCCCAGAGTACTTAAGGAAGTAGCCCCAGAAATAGTGGATGCATTACTGATAATTTTTCAAAACTCTTTAGATTCTGGAGTAGTTCCTGAGCATTGGAGGGTAGCTAATGTAACCCCACTTTTTAAAAAGGGAGGAAGAGAGAAAACAGGGAATTACAGACCAGTTAGTCTAACATCAGTAGTGGGGAAAATGCTAGAGTCAGTTATTAAAGATGGGATAGCAGCACATTTGGAAAGTGGTGAAATCATTGGACAAAGTCAGCATGGATTTATGAAAGGTAAATCATGTCTGACGAATCTTATAGAATTTTTCGAAGATGTAACTAGTAGAGTGGTTAAGGGAGAACCAGTGGATGTGTTATATCTGGACTTTCAGAAAGCTTTTGACAAGGTTAGTATGCAAACTTAAAGCACACGGTATTGGGGGTTCAGTATTGATGTGGATAGAGAACTGGCTGGCAGACAGGAAGCAAAGAGTAGGAGTAAACGGGTCCTTTTCAGAATGGCAGGCAGTGACTAGTGGGGTCCTGGATTATATGTCGTTGGAGTGCAAGCTTTTGCTGAAGAATCGTTCCGACGGGCGTTCTGTGTATTTTGTTTTAAAAATCCCCCGACAATTTCAACGCTGGAGTTATTTTAAAATCAGCTTCTAAAGCCATGAACGGGGACGGATTTCACGCACGGGATAGGTAAACGAAAGCCGTTTATTTTATGTATAAAAGTGCTCCTTAAGATGCCTTTAATTCACATTTTAAGTTGCGAAACGGTGATTTTTCCCCCCGAACGAACCGACGGTATTTTTCATGCCGATACGGGTTTAAATTCACTGCAAATGCAACGTTCCAAATGATTGCGTTCCAGAAAAATCCACTCGCAAGATAATTTAAATGGCCATTAATTTACAGGTATTAAACAATAAATTCCTTCAATTTGGCCTATAAATCCATGACAATTAGATTTAAAAATTACGTTATATTGTGAATTCTTGTGTGAATGTTATTTGGACACTTAGGCTTTTTAAAAATGTTAATCTATTCTTAAGAAATTGATAGATGATTAGATCTAGTAATTGAATTGTGTAATTAGCTACAATTAGGTAACTAACTAATTATATGCTTTAATTTCATGTCGTCTAAGTAAGATTGTTTCATATTTGTTTCAGAATGCTTCAATCTATAATAACTGAAAATTTCTTTCAGTTCTCTTAATTTTTAAGAAAGGTATGGGCTTTGACTGTCCTCGATCACAGCTTTTGTGTTAAGTCAATGGAAAAGCAATAGGGAACAAGATGCTAATTTCCGAGTATGAAAATGGCCATAACTTTTTTAATACTGAAGATATGAAAATGAATTCGGTGTCAAATTAAACTTCTTTTTATGCTTTATCTGATGGGATAAATTACAGACTTGATTTTTTAAATCTCAAAATTTTGTAACATTGCTATATTATCTGAATGGTGGCCGATTAGGAAAAGAGATGCAACGAGACCTGGGTGTCATGGTACACCAGTCATTGAAAGTAGGCATGCAGGTGCAGCAGGCAATGAAGAAAGCGAATGGTATGTTAGCATTCATAGCAAAAGGATTTGAGTATAGGAGCAGGGAGGTTCTATTGCAGTTGTACAGGGCCTTGGTGAGACCACACCTGGAGTATTGTGTACAGTTTTGGTCTCCTAATCTGAGGAAAGACATTCTTGCCATAGAGGGAGTACAAAGAAGGTTCACCAGACTGATTCCTGGGATGGCAGGACTTTCATATGAAGAAAGACTGGATAGACTCGGCTTGTACTCGCTAGAATTTAGAAGATTGAGGGGGGATTTTATAGAAACTTACAAAATTCTTAAGAGGTTGGACAGGCTAGATGCAGGAAGATTGTTCCCGATGTTGGGGAAGTCCAGAACAAGGGGTCACAGTTTAAGGATAAGGGGGAAGTCTTTTAGGACCGAGATGAGAAAAACATTTTTCACACAGAGAGTGGTGAATCTGTGGAATTCTCTGCCACAGAAGGTAGTTGAGGCCAGTTCATTGGCTATATTTAAGAGGGAGTTAAATGTGGCCCTTGTGGCTAAAGGGATCAGGGGGTATGGAGAGAAGGCAGGTACAGGATACTGAGTTGGATGATCAGCCATGATTATATTGAATGGCGGTGCAGGCTCAAAGGGCCGAATGGCCTACTCCTGCACCTATTTTCTATGTTTCTATGTTCACGCTGCCACCCAGCTTTGTGTCATCTGCAAATTTGCTAATGTTACTTTGAATCCCTTTATCCAAATCATTGATGTATATTGTAAATAGCTGCGGTCCCAGCACCGAGCCTTGCGGTACCCCACTAGTCACTGCCTGCCATTCTGAAAGGGACCCGTTAATCCCATCTCTTTGTTTCCTGTCCGCTAACCACTTCTCTATCCATGTCAGCACTCTACCCCCAATACCATGTGCCCTAATTTTGCCCACTAATCTCCTATGTGGGCCTTATCAAATGCTTTCTGAAAGTCCAAGTACACTACATCCACTGGCTCTTCCTTGTCCATTTTCCTAGTTACATCTTCAAAAATTTCCAGAAGATTAGTCAAACATGATTTCCCCTTCGTAAATCCATGCTGACTCAGACTGATCCTGTTACTGCTATCCAAATGTTCGGCTATCTCATCTTTTATAATTGACTCCTGCATCTTCCCCACCACCGATGTCAGGCTAACTTAAAAAGTGGGATAACATTAGCTATCCTCAAATCCACAGGAACTGATCCTGAGTCTATAGAACATTGGAAAATTATCACCAAAGTGTCCACGATTACTAGAGCTACTTCCTTAAGTACCCTGGGATGCAGACCATCAGGCCCTGGGGATTTATCAGCCTTCAGTCCCATCAGTCTATCCAACACCATTTCCTGCCTAATGTGGATTTCCTTCAGTTCCTCTGTCACCCCAGATCCTCTGGCCACTACTATATCAGGAAGATTGTTTGTGTCCTCCTTAGTGAAGACAGATCCAAAGTACCTGTTCAACTCATCTGCCATTTCCTTGTTCCTTATAATAAATTCACCTTTTTCTGTCTTCAAGGGTCTTAACTATTTTTTTCCTCTTCACATACCTAAAGAAGCTTATGTTTATATTCTTGGCTAGCTTACCTTCGTACCTCATCTTTTCTCCCCGTATTGTCTTTTTGGTTATCTTCTGTTGTTCTTTAAACATTACCCAATCCTCTTGCTTCTCGCTCATCTTTGCTACGTTGTACTTCTTCGCTTTAATTTTTATAGTGTCCCTGACATCCCTTGTCAGCCATGGTTGTCCCTTGCTCCCCTTGGAATCTTTCTTCCTCCTAGGAATGAACTGATCCTGCACCTTCTGTATTATTCCTGGAAACATCTGCCATTTTTGTTCCACTGCCATCCCTGCTAGTGTATCTTTCCAGTCAACTTTGGCCAGCTCCGGGATAAACACTTGTTATATGTGCATAAATGCTCGATTAATGTAAGACACATTCTAATTCAATTTAAAACTTCACATAGACTATACTACTCAAAAGCTAAAATAAGTAAATTTTACCCAAATGTCTCTTCTATCTCTGATAAATGTCTAACCCAAGAAGCAACTATAGCACATTCTTTTGTTTTTTGTATAAAAATTCAAAAATTTTGTAATGAAATCTTTGAAATTTTAAGAAATTATTTTAAATAAAACTGAAACCGAATGCAGAACTGATCATTTTTGGAACAATCAAAGCCAGTTTGGAGCTGACTTCATTTCAAAAGAGCTTCCTTAATTTTAGCTTAATAATGGCAAAAAAACGTATACTGAAATTCTGGAAAAACGCTCCCACGCCAACGATAAAAATGTGGATTTCTAATATGTCGGAACTGTTACACCTAGAAGATATGGGATTCCTCTTAGCAGGTAAACCAGACCATTCCCAAAAGATTTGGTCTCCATTTATCGACTTATTACAAATATAGGGTACAACAAAATGTTGATAATAAATGGTTTCAGGACCTGGTGAGGGGTGAGTAAAGATATGAAGTAGGTACATCCCTTTTATATTGTCTTATCTTATTTTACTTTTTTTTCTTTTTTCTTTTGTTTTTTTTTGTTTAACTCTTTCTTGTGGTTTAGGTCCCTATGGGTGTTCCTGGACCACTCTTTCACTCACTCACTTACTATCTCTGCTAACTCTCTCTATCTTTTTTCTTATTAAAGTTTAAAATAAGAAGTGGTACAAGAAATGTATAATTTTATGTTTGTTTGAGATCACTGCACTGTACAATACTTCTAATAAAAATAAAAAATAAAAAAATAAAAAAAATAAAAACTTTGGCCGGCTCCGTTGTCCCCTTTATTCAACTGCAACACTGACACCTCCGATCTACTCTTCTCCGTCTCCAATTGTAGATTAAACCGACAGGAATCTTTTAAGAATCTGTAAAATTTAGCAAAATGATAATCAGAGCATCCACTGTTTCCATAGCAACCTGTCTCAAAACTGCTGCGTAGATAATTAGGTTTTAGGATTTATCACTTTTTAGGCTCATTAACATATCTGGTAATATTCTTTCTGATAAAAAAATATTTTTTTTCCTTGTTTGCACGGCACCCTTGGTTTTCAATATTTTTGTGTCTTGTTCCGTGAAAACATACATTTATTTAATTCCCCACCTCTCTATGAGAGGGATTCACAATTGCCCTTGCTAGAATTTTATTTTCTTTTTATATATCTACTAGACCAACTGCAGACCTGTTGGGTCTGCTCCCCCAACGCACCCATTCCCTACCCCTAGCACCAACGGGTGGCGTGGTCCTCCAACTCAAGCCGTTCCCGAACGTAAGATTCCAGCACTCCCCTTGCCTTCCTCAGCAGTGATCTTTAAAAAAAATTCCAATTGCACTTGCCCTGCGTGTTGCAATAGCAATTCGCCCTCCCCCTCGACCCATTGTGACGTCATAAAATTCCAATTGCACTTGCCCTGCGTGTTGCAATAGCAATTCGCACACCCCCTTCTAGCCGAGCCATTGTGAAGTCATCATTTGAAGCTGGTCGGTTTGAAATTCAAAGGCGTCATCATTTGAAGCTGGTCGGTTTGAAATTCAAGGTAATTAATCAGTAATAAGTCGAGAGATAAAGCAAAAAATGTTCAGTGAAAGTGATCTCTTCCTCGAGGGGAAAAATGTGAATATGGTGCTGGTTCAAAGGGCCGAATGGCCTACACCTATTTTTCTATGTTTCTATCTATCCTTGACTTCCCCCATTGCCAGGGTAAGGCCAAATGAAAACTAGAGGAGTAGCACCATCTATTCTGCCTGGGTAGTCAACAACCCAATGGCATGAACATTGAATTCTCCAATTTCAAATAACCTATCACTTGCCAGCTCTTGCCCCACCCCTTCTGTTCACCTCTTTGTACTGCTATCTCCCCTCTTCGGTCCACATGAAGGGTTCCAATCCAAAATGTCATCTACCCATTTCCCTCCACAAATGCTGTCTGACCAACTGAATAGAATAGAATACTTTATTGTCATATGTGACAAATCACAGTGACATTCTTTGCTTGCATACCTTGCCAAGGTATGCAAATAGTCACCCATAAAGGGCGCTTACAAAGTTACAGATTCCCCCACCCCCCATGTCAGTTGCCCCTTTGTTCTTTCCCACCTCTCCACGCCGGGTCCCCATTGTCCATTGTTCTACTCCCCCCTCCTCACAGCAGTCCCCACACGCCGGGTCCCCGTTGCTCTTCCCCCTCCCTCATGGCGGTCCCCTTACGCTGGGTCCTCCTTCGTTCCTTCCCTCAGCAGCGACATCCTTACTTCACGTGTCCATCCTCGTACGTCGGTCGGCGCCATCATTGACTGCCGCACCAACCTCTCCAATCACGCTATCGGGTCCTCTCTGGACGCATCCATGGCGTCCTTTGAGTCCCTCCAGCAGATTATTTAATGCTCCAGATACCAGCTCCTGCAATCACGTGTCTGCAAATTCACCATTGCCTTTGGCTGTCTGAGGGAATGGGTGTTTTAAGATCAGGTGGATTTCAACCAGGCACAAAACTACCAGCAATAGTGTTCCATGTTGTCCTTATGCTTCTAGGCTGTAACGTCTTCTCTCAGGTTAATCTCCCTACCAGTGTGACCCTAATTATACTCAATAGGCTTTGTAAGATAAGGAATGATGTTTGTATGCCTGATACCCAGGTTCCCAAAACAGATACTCAATTCTGAGCACTGTCATGGGAAGAGATGTCCAGGTGAACAGAGGGAAAGATTCATGTTTTCAAAAAACCCTTGAAAAGTGAGATATCCAACTGACTTCCTTGGAATTCCTGGTCCATGGCTGCTCAAGAAGAAGAAGGGGCACTGGGATGACACTGAGAACCTTGAGCCCATTCATGAAAGCACACAGAAGCCAAGCAAAACCGGAGGAAGTAGTACACAACCACATTAACCAGGTAATTGCTGTTCTTGAAGCTGGTAGTGCATTACATCATGCTTCTGTACCTCCTGCCCAACAAGTAGCAGCAAGAACATTACAAAGTTTAACATATTTGAAGATGTAATTGTTTGAAACTTCCAATTATTGGAAGATCTGAAGGAACTATATATGAAAACATGCATGAGACAATTTGGCCCAAATATCTAAGCATAGAACGCAGTACAGGGGAACACAGTCAATGCTCCTGTCTCACAGCTCCAGGAACTCAGGTTTGTTCGTTACTTCAGATTCTGTTGATGTTTTCCTTGTGACTGCATTGGCTTCCCGAGGGTGCTCCAATTTCCGCCTGCTTCCCAACGACACTTAGTAGATTAATTGGCTTCCTTAAGTTTCCTCTATTGTCGGAGAGTGGTAGGAGATTGGGTGGGGGGTGGGTGAAAGCTTACTGGGAATAGGTTGCCAGAGAATAATAGGGAGAATGGGAGCAATGGGACTGCAGTGCTGTGAGCTGGCATAAATTTAAGGGACCAAATAGCTTCCTGCTCTGTCATCAGAATTAAATATGAATCTCTCCATTTCAGCGTGGAAACAGGCCCTTCGGCCCACCGAGCCCGCGCCCACCAGTGATCCTCGCACACTTATACTATCCTACAAACACTAGGGACAATTTACAAATGTTACCAAGCCAATTAGCCTACAAACCTGTACGCCTTTAGAGTGGGAGGAATCCGAAACTCATGGGGCAAAATCCAAGCAGGTCATGGGGAGAATGTAAAACTCCATACAGACAGCACACGTGGTCAGGATCGAACCTGGGTCCCTGGCACTTTAAGGCAGCAGCTCTACCCTTGCGCCACCTTGCCGCTCACATCTTTTGGATCTGGGGGGGAAATCGGAGCACCTGGTGAAATCCCATATTGTCATAGGGAGAATGTACCCTCCATACAAAAGCACTGGAGGTTAGGATTGAAACTGGGTTGCTGGATCTGCGAGGCAGCAGCTTCACTAGCTGTGGCACTATGCTGCTCCATACCAGATTTCCTTTGATAATTTTGATATTGCAGGTGTACATGATTGAAACCTATTAAACTTTTCTGTTATCTTACCGTTTTTCTCTTTACATTACAACAATATTTTTAATTTATTTTTACAGGTATATTATTTTCATTCTTGGAAAGCACATTTCACTCCTAAACACTGTCGCGGCCTTAGATTTTGCTGCCTCGTATTGACCTACTGCAACTCCAATAGATGCAGTGATAATCAAAACTCCTAGTGCTCATCCTAGTGGAATTGAATTTCTTTCCCATTGGTGGTCTACCATGTTCTTTTAATCATATCTTGCTGAGGGTAAATATGTGAATTGTATGAGGCTTTTCTAACCAAGTAGATGATAACCCTTTAACCCTGTGCTAGTACTAGTCACCTATTGCTTTTCTCCAGAGATGCTGTCTGACCCGCTGAGTTACACAGCTTTTTGTGTCTATCTTTGGTCCTGTTGGGGGTGTCGGTGGGGGCGCTGCAAGCCGGCAGCCCTGCCAGCAGCGTGTCAGTTTTTTCCTACTTAACATTTTTTTTTAATGTGATTTAATGTCTGTTTTTTATGTCTCTCTGTGTGTCTTGTGTGGGGGGGGGGGGGGTAAGGGGGAAACCGCTTCGGTCGCCTCCTCCACGGAGAGGCAACTTTTTCCATGTCGCCTCCCCCGTGGCCTAACATCGAGGATCGGGCGGCCTTTCCCGGAGACGCGCCCGGGGCTTCAGCAGCGGGCGCAGCGTGGACTCTCGGCGTGGAGCGGGCGAGCCTGCAGAGCTCCAGCTGGCACGGCGTCCGCAGCCTGGGATCCCTCGTTGGGGACCCGGGAGAAGAAGCTCCGACCGCCGGCCCGCGGCCTACTTCTACTGGGGGTGCGGCGGGGACTTACCATCAGGAGCGGGGTTCCTCGCCAGGATCCCTGGAGGGGAGCTTCGACCGCCGGCCCTGCGGTCTGCGGTGATTCTGGCCGCGGCGGGGACTTTAAATCTTTGACCTGTGGCCTACACCAACCTGAAGCTGCGGTCTCTGGTAGGGAAGCACCGATTCAGGACTTACCTGGACTTTTTACCTTGTCTACTCATCTGGACGCCCGCAGCGGCGGCTGTGGAGGGTTGAAGTCCCGACCACGGGGGGAAATGGAGGAGGACTGGCCAAATTTTGTGCCTTCCACCACAGTGATGAATGCTGTGGTGGATGTTTGTGTTAAATTTTTATTGTGTTTTTGTGTGTTCTTTTTCATTATACCGCTGCTGGCAAATTAATTTCACTTGCACTTTATGTGCAAGTGATGAATACAACTGATTGATTGATTGTTACATGTGTTTCACAACACAAATTGGATATAGTGCATCTATGAATTGTGCAAGCTTAATTGGTGATAATGCAATTTTGATCAGAAATAACAAATGACCTGAAATTTAGCCTGTCCATTCCATACACAGATGCTGCCTAACCCACTGAGTTCCTCCAGCACTGATTTCTGCTCAAGATTCCATCATCTGCAGTTTCTTGTCTCAACTTAAAGTTATTTTGGAAATTGGCACACAGAAAAAAAAAAGCTGTCTTGGAGTCCTTAGTTTTAGAAAATCCTGCATGAAAACTAACTTGTGTGTCTTAGACTCTCTCGCCTCTCTCGCCTCCAACCTCCTTTCCACCATTGACACAATTGTTTTTAATAATATGATTGGCCATTAAAAGCCATCAACGGGTTGTTCAGCTCATTTGACTAACCCTTGTCCCAATCTCTGTCCCAATGTCTTTTGTGTCCAGACACACACAAAATATCCACAATGGGTGACCACAGGAGGGTCTAGAATGCATCATCACACTGCATTCTTGAGTGATATCTTGATTTGATTAATGGCGTTTTTGAAATGAAGCTATTATAATGCCAAAAAAACGGACGAGGTGAGATTAGATCTAGTGTCAGTTCCCCTCTACCCCGACGAGAAATAGAACAATAGCAATTGTGACAAGGAATCTTAATATAACCGTTGGTAGACAAAAATGCTGGAGAAACTCAGCAGGTGAGGCAGCATTTAAACATATAATATAACCATTAGTCTCTGGATAGTTCTTCTAGGTTAGAGAGAAAATAAAACTTCATATTCCTAGAAATTGTGCAGAGGTGGGACTTAAGTAAAGAAAACACCCTTGTCATGATTTTTAAAAGCCAGTACAAGACTTCTGCGTGTGTAGTTGGAGATACAAGATCAGCCCTTGCAAATTATAAAAGCGGCGCTAATCAGCTGGATTTGTAGAAGCAAGCAGTCCTTCCATAAGGTGAATGGTGATTATTTATTAGCTGTAAATCCTAGGTGATTAGCACTATTCAAATTCGGATTCAGGCATTACATATTGATGAATTGTTTAACAGATAAGGTATTAAATCCATGCGCATTTTGATTGAAGATCTCAAACCCGTACAAAAATGATTGCAAGTATTGAACACTGTAAATAAAAATTGGGAATCTGAGCATCTAGCTGTGACCTACTTATCACACATAGATGATTGGGTAGTTCAAGAAGGGCGGAGAGCATATGAGCTATTAAGTGATTGTAAATCTATGAAAAGATAATAGGATTTCTAGTTGTTCAGGATCATGTATTACTATAAATAATTGCAGTGAACGACTCATAGTAACCCCGAGGCTGAATTCATTTGAGCAGATAATTTAATAAACAAAAGTTACAGATTCAGCATGGACTACTGAAATCAGTGTATTGAAGTGTATCTTGTGTTTGACATGTCTTCAGATCTTGGGCAAAGTGAAGACTAAAGGGCCTGTCCCACTTACGCGTCCTTGGCTCGCAAATTACGCGACCTCGTGGTCGCTTGAGGCGTACAGGCACCGTATGGCCACGCGGGGCCGGTCCCACTTAGAAGCGTGGAGGGGTATGGAGTTGTGCGGGGCCGGTCCCGACATCGCGCAGGGCTCCGAAATTCTTGCAGTGAACGAAATCTTCGTGCGGCAACGGCCTGTCGCGGAACTGACGGTCAAAGTGGGACAGGCCCAAGACCCTGGTGCGACGCAACGTCTCACCTTCAACAGCAGCAGAAGCAGGCAAACGATCGCCGAACTCGGCCTGGGGCTCACGGCCATTGCGGTCCGGATCCCCCCCACTTCTACTCCCAGAGCGGGGCCAAGAAAATTGAAGATAGACACAAAATGCAGGAGTAACTCAGCGGGACCGGCAGCATCTCTGGAGAGAAGCAATGGGTGACGTTTCGGGTCAAGACCCTTCTTTTCAGACTGAAGAAGAGTTTCGACACAAAACGTCATCCATTCCTTCTCTCCAGAGATGCTGCCGGTCCCACTGAGTTACTCCAGCTTTGTGTCCGTCTTCAAATGACGTCACGCGCTCCAGATGGCTGTGCGTACGCATGTAATCACGCTCGACCGTCTCGGCTCAACGCGACCACAAGGTCGCGTAATTTGCGTGCCAAGGACACGTAAGTGGGACAGGCCCTTAATACACAACGGAGACACGAGACCACAGATGCTAAAATGTTGAGCAAAACACAAACTGCTGGAAGAATTCAGCTGGTTAGGCAGTATCTGTGAAGGGAAATGTACAGACACCATTTTGGGTCAGGACCCTTCTTCAAGACACAGCAACGCCTAGAAATTGGATTAGGATTGAGGGCAGATGAATTTTCCAACGATAGCCCCTGAACAAAATATTCAATGACCCACTGCAAACCTTGTGTCTCTCTTTCTCTCACTGCTCAGTGGTGTCTATGGGGGGAAGTTGACAGTCGAAGTTTTGAGTAGAGAGTCTTCCTCAGGACAAGGGAAGTCCACCGGAAGCATTTCCACTGAAACGTTGACTGTCCATTCCCCTCCACAGATGATGCCTGACACACTGAGTTCTTCCAGCAGTTTATTTATTTGCTCCAGATTCTAGCATCTACTGCCTTTGTGTATCCTGAGGTGAGACTAACTGCCTAATAAATTAGATTAGTGTAGCTAGTCAAAGTGGTTGGTATAGATGGAGTAAGCCAAAGTCCCATTTTGGTGCTGTATGACTGTATGGTGTATAGAAAACACTCTACTCTTTGATGTTGTTACATGTGGAAAGAAACATTGTTGTTTGTTAGAGGCCAATCATTCAAGTTCCAGAACATCATTGCAAAAGTTTCTCAGTACAGAATCTAGTCTAACCATTTGCCGTTGCTTCGTCGATGACAATCCTTACATCAGAAATGGGAATGTTTACTGATATTTGCACAGTCCAATCTCATTCACAAATCTGCAGAAAATGAAACAGTCCTTGTCTGCATGCAGCAAAATTTTAGTTGACAAATGGCAAGTAATATTAGCAACACACAAATCCCAGACAAAGACAATCTCCACCAAGAAGCATGATACAACCAATTCTTAACATACAATACTTAAAATACCATCAACCTGTGGGGGTCTGTGACCAGTACAGTTTGTGAGAGATCTGTGGGAGTCAGCAATGGCCAATATCATATCATGCATCAATGGCCAAAATCGTAATTTGACCCGTGGCTATTAAAGGAGGATAGTAGTTAGGTATCCAGAGGCATCTCCTGATAGCCAAATACCTTTTCACTATTTGCAAAGTATATATCATACATAGAACATAGAATAGTGCAGCACAAGAACAGGCCCTTTGGTCCACAGTGTGCATGCCGAACATGATGCCAAATTACACTAATCTCTTCTGCCTGCTCGTGATCCATATCCCTCCAATCCCTGCATGTCCACGGGCCTATCTAAAAGCTTGCCTCCACCACCACCCCTGACAGCAAGTTCCAGGAGCCCACCACTCTCAGCGTACAAAGCTAACCCCGTATATATTTTTTTAATTTTGCCCATGTTACCTTAAAGCTATGCCTTCTATTCTTTGACATTCCCACATGAAGAAAAAGGTTTAGACTGTCTACGCTATCTATGCCTCATAATTCTTCTATCAGGTCTCTCCACAAACATTCAACATTCCAGAAAAAACAATCCAAGTATGTCCAACCTTTCCTTATAGCTAATACCTTCTATTCCTGGCAACATTCTGATAATCCTTTTCTGCACCCTCTCCAATGCCCTCACATCATTCCTGTAATGGGAACGGCACACACAACTCCAAATAATGCCTAACCATAGTCCTATAGAGCTGCAATCTGACTTCTGGAGTCTTATGCCCTGATCGATGAAGGTTTACCAGTCTATCTACTTGTGTTGCCACTTTCAGGGAGCTATGGGCCTGGACCCCAAGATCCCACTGTACATTAATGCTGTTGATTGATTGATTGATTGATTTATTACTTGTCATTTGAACCTCAAAGAGGCTCAAACGAAACTCCGTTTCCACAGCCATACAAACAAAACAATTCTTACACAACACACAAACAATTCAATTTACAGAAAAACATCCATCACAGTGAATCTCCTCCTCACTGTGATGGAAGGTAAAGTCATTTCTCTCCCCTGCACCATTTTTCTCCCGATGTTGAAGCCCCAGGCGGGCAATGATAAGTCCCACGGCCGTTGAGGCCGCGCCGGGCGGTGTATGGCCCCGCTCCAGTCCAAAAGTCACAAAGTTGGAGCCCCCGGCGGGCGCTGGAATATCCCGCCGCCATTAAAGCCGTACCATGCGATTTACGGCCCCGCTCCGGGTCGTTCCAACCCCGCGACACGGGCGGGAGAAGTTGAGTTGCGGGAGCTCCGGAAAGCGGTCTCTCACCCGGACCCGCGAGCTCCCGATGTCCCAGTCCATGGGTCTGCAGCTGCAGCTGGAGCTCCGGAGTCGGGCCGCAGCAGCGAGCCACCACCGCTCCCCCACGCTCCGAGGCCGGCCAGCCCCACGATGGCACGTCCGCAGCTCCGCAGGCTCCGCGACTGGAGCCCCCAGGTCGTCCCGGTCGGAGGCCGCTCCACGGAGCTAGGCCCCAACGACAACGGAGACCCGACAGGGAAAAGGTCGGGTCTCCCGTACAGGGAATAGATTTTTTTTAAGTTTCCCCCTCCCCCCACATATACACAATTAAAACAGTACCAAAAAAATACAAACAACTACATTTAACTAGACAAAAATAAAATAAAAAGACAGACGGGCTGTAGGGGCCGCTGCAGTAATCCGCGCCGCCGCACTGTTGAAGTTTTTGCCATTAACACTATACTTTTCCCTTATATTTGACCTCCCAAACTGCAACACCTCACACTTGCTTGGACTAAATTCCTTTTGCCATTTCTCCATCCATTTATGTAGCTGATCCATATCCCACTGTATACTTTGACAGTCTTCCTCACTATCTGCAACACCACCAATTTTGGTGTTGTCTGCAAACTTATTAACTGACCCATCTACATTTCTGTCCAATGCGTTTATATGTATCACAAACAACAGGGGTCTCAGCACCGATTCATCACAAACTCCACTGGTCATAGACCGCCAGGCTAAATAACACCATTCCACCACAAACCTGTTTTCTATGAGTAAGCCAGCTCTGAATCCAAACGACCAAGTCACCATGGATCGCATGCATTGTATTCTTCGGGTTCAACTTAACATGAAGAATCAGTCTGAAGAAGGGTCCCAACCTGAAACCTCACCTATCCATGTTCTCCAGAGATGCTGCCTGACTAGCTGAGTTACACTTTGTATCTTCCATTTAATTAGCACCCATCCATCACCCTGAACATTCAGTCCCCCCCACCATCAATGTACCATGGCGGCAATGTGTATAACCTACTGAATGTTCTGCAATTACTCCCCTTGGCTGCTTCAACAGTGCCTGCCAAGCTCATAACTACTACCACCAAGAGAGTCAGGAGCAGCAGGCACAAGGGAACAGTACCAAGAACAGGTTCCATTCCCAGAGATGCAACATCCTGACTCAAGTGAGAACATAAGGGCCTTCAAGCCTGCTTTACCATACATCAAGATCTCATAGCTGAATATCAATCTCAGACCCAATCTCCTGACTTTATTACAGCCTTGGTCCAAACATGGACAAAATAGCTGAAGTCCACTGGTGAAGTGAGCGTAACTGCCATTAACATTAAGACAGCATTTGATTGAGTAAGGCACGAGTCCTGACTAAACTGGAATCAGTGGGAATTGGGAGAAAATCATACACTGGTTGGAATCATTCCCAGCACAAGATGGTTGTGGTGGTTGGAATTCAATCATTTCACCGCCGAAACACTCTTCGGGAGGCCCTCGAGGTGGTGTCCTTGGGTAAACAATCCAGCTGCTTCACCAATTGTAAGGTTAGAAGTAAGCAACTTTGCTGATGTTGCACAATGTTTAGCACCATTCATGACTCTTCAGACAATGAAGCAGTCCACAATAAATCCAGCAAGACCTGACATTATCCAGGTCTGGGCTGATAGATGACAAGTAACATTTGTGCCAGACATTGACGATGTCCAGCTGGAGAAAATACAACTATCATCCCCTGACATTCAATGGCATTGCTATCACTGAATTTTCCATTTTGAATGTCCTGGGAGCTGCCATTGATCAGAAACGGAACTGGTGGCCATATACACAATGTGGCTGCAAAAGCAGGTCAAACGTTAGGAATCTTCTGGCAAGTAACTCCCTACTAACTCCCCAACTACAATGCTCAAGTCAGGAATGTGATGAAATACTCTCCACCTGCCTAGATGAGGGCGGCTTCAACAATACTCAAGAAGCTCGACACCATACGGAACATAACAGCCCTTTTGATAGGCACCCCATTCACTCCACCACCAATGCACAATAGCAGCAGTTTGTACCACCTACAGGATGCAGTGCAGCAATTCACCAAGACTTCTCGATAGCACATTCCAAACACACATCTACCAGCTAGAAGGACAAGGACAGCAGAAGAACCACCACCTGGAAGTTGGATCAGGAACAACTTATTTTCCAGTACTATCAGACTACTGAACAGTTCTCCAACAAGCTAGGCTGTAGTCCCAATCTCCCAACCTACCTCTATGTGAACCTTGAACCTTTTTTATCTGCACCCTTTCTGTATCTATAACACCATGATGCTGTAACATTATATTCTGCACTCTGGTATTTTTCTCTTTGCACTACCTGTTACATAGATACATAGACAATAGGTGCAGCAGTAGGCCATGTAGCGGCCGATTTTCATATCGTTCGAGAAATTAACCCTCTAGCCGCTAAATGGATGAGCTTGGTTAAGGGGTATGTCTTCGAAACGCATGCGAGCTCACCCACAGAGACCTTCAGACCTTCTTCACAGATAAGTCTTCAAAACACAGTCTTTAGATGAATAACTGCTTTATTGTTGATAGAAAACAGTAAGATACATCCAAATTTCTTCCGACTCGTTACTACAATCTTCATCGAACTCCAGCTTATTACTTTAAACATTAGAAAACTCCTTGTGTCTCCGTTACACTTCGCATGGTTGAAGGGTAAACCTTCTCCATGGTCTCTCCAAACTAATCTAAAAACTAAACTTCTGCGCCAGCTACATAGCCCAAAACACACCCAAAAACACGTCATAAATCCCACCCACAATATAACGGGCAGTCTAAAATTTAACAGCACATGCCATCATCAATGACATGCAAACCAAGCCAAATGGCCACTACAGGCCATTCGGTGCTTCGAGCCAGCACCGCCATTCAATGTGATCATGGCTGATCATCCACAATCAGTACCCCAATCCTGCCTTCTCCCTATACCCGTAAGAGCTCTATCTAACTCTCTTTTGAATGCATCCAGTGAATCGGCCTCCACTGTATGCATTCTGAGGCAGAGAATTCCCCAAATTCACAACTCTCTGTGTGAATTTTTTTTCCTCATCTCAGTTCTAAATGGCCTATCCCTTATTCCTAAACTGTGGCCCCTGGTTCTGGACTCCCCCAACATCGGGAACATGATTCCTGCATCTAGCGTGTCCAATCCCTTAATAATTTTATATGTTTCTATGTTTCTATAAAACCCCTTCTCATCCGTCTAACTTTTGTATGGCTTATGTGAGGCTTGATTTTCGTAAACAAAGTTTATCACTGGACCTTGGTATACGTGGCAGTTGCAAACCAATACCAATATCAAATTGCCCTCCAAGCCGCACACCCATGCTGACTTGAAAATATATCGTCGTTACTTCATCGTCACTGGGTCAAAATCATGGAACTCTCTCCCTAACTGCATTGTGGGTACACCCACACCTCAAGGACTGCAGCGGGTCAAGAAAGCAGCTCACCAGCAACTTTATCATCCTGTCGAGCCCACATCCCTTCAACGAATTAAAAAAAACACATTTGTTTTACTTCATGTTTCTTATTTCCCTTGATTTCTTTAATATGGACAAATCAATCAATCATTGTTTTGAATTAAGTCTCCACATCCCTCCAGGGAAGAGAATTCTAAAGAATCACCACCCTCTGAAACTCAGAATTTCCACCGGTTTGTAGTTTATTCTGAGATGGTGACTCTCGGTTCTAAATCCTGTATCCAGCTTGTTGAGCCATGTACGAATTTAATGGCTTTCAATAAAATCCCCTCTCTTTCTTCTAAGCTCTAGAGAATAAAGGCCAGGTCTACTATGTCTCCTTCATATGGCAAATGAGTCATCTTAGGACCAGTGTAATAAATATTTACTGCAGTCCCTGTATAGCAAATGCATTTTTTTTTTAGGAAAGGAGATCAAAACAGTACACGTTACTCCGGTTACAGTCTCACCAAGTCTCTATAATATTACAGTAAAAACATCTTTATTGCTATCCTCAAATCCTCATAATAAAGCTCAACGCAACACTATTTGTTCTCTCAATTACTTGGTGCATAGTGGTTTCAATGACTTGTCTATAAAGATACTCAGGTCCCTTTGAAAATCCACATGAGCAGTCTCTGACCATTTAAAAAATCTCTGTTTTATACACTATACACTAAAATGAATATCATTTGTTTACAGTATATTCCATCTGCCATGGTCTTACACCCATTCAGGCTGCCTATATACTCATGAAATTTAGCTACCTCCTCCTTAATCATATTTTCACCAGCTCTCACATTTATGCAATCCACCTGACACTTTCTTTCCCTTTCAGAAAGTTTCTATCTCCATGTCAGAAGATGGATGAGCCACTAACATCATTTTCTACCTATGTACATGTCCGAAAAGCATTTAAAATTAGCTAGTGTACTTGCTTCAACCATTTCCCCTGATAGCTTGTTCCATATACGAATCTACATGAAAAAAATGCCCCTTTTAAATCTTCCTTTTAAATCTTTCTCCTTTTACCTAATACTTATGCCCTCTAGTTCTTAATTCCCCATCATTGGGAAAAGGACTATGTGCATTTACCCTGTCTACGGCATGATTTTATACACCTCTATAAGATTGTCCCTCAATTTCATATGCTCCAAGGAATAATGACCTAACTTGCCCGACCTCGACTTATAACACAGTCCCTTAAGTCCTGGCGACATCCTCGTAAATCTTTTCTGCACTTATTCCAACTTTCCCTGCCGCTGCACTCCATTTAATTTCCTTTTTGCATGACCTGATGTGCTCATATGATATGATGTGCCTGGATAGCATGCAAAAACAAAGTTTTTCCACAGTGTCTTAGTACATGTGACAATAATAAACCAATACCAATAGCTTGCTTTGAACCCAACAATCAGAAGATTCTTTTTATGTGCTTCTTGTCTCTTATATCTCATTTTGTTGACCAACATCCAATATGCAACCTTACTTAAAAAACAAATACACCACAAATCCACTGGTTTCCTCATTATCTATACGAGATAAATCCTCAAAAAACTCCAGTATATTAATCAACTATGATTTTATTCATGAAGCTGTAATGACTGAACAACCCTATTAATCTTTTCTATACTGTTATTACATCCTTCATTACAGTTTTTTTAAAATCATTTTCCCTATAACAAACATTAGGCCAGTGGATTAGTAGTTCTCAGTTTTCTCTCTCCCTCTTTTAGTAAATAGTACAGTAAATTTTTGACTCCTCGGTTCGCTCAATTCCAAATTGTATAGAATTTTGAAGGATGATATCTCGAGTATTTATGTAGGAAAGAACTGCAGATGCTGGTTAAATCAAAGGTAGACACAAAATGCTGGAATAAGAGACAAGAAGCACATAAAAAGAATCAGGCAGCATCTCTGGAGCGAAGGAATGGGTGATGTCTCGACCCGAAACGTCACCCATTCCTTCTCTCCAGAGATGCTGCCTGACCCGCTGAGTTACTCCAGCATTTTGTGTCTACCAGAGTATTTATTATCTCTACAAGCCTTCCAAATACTGGAGAGTAGACAGATATTTTTCTGTTCCTTCATTGTCACTGCAGCTAAAATTTGGAACTCCCTTCCCAAGAACATTGTGGCAATATCTACATCTGAATGATGGCAACAGCAAGGAAAGTGGCTCATCACTGCCCTCTTGAGGGCAATTAGGAATATGCAGTAACTAGAGATTATAGTAATAACCTGTAAAGCAAATAAAATAATCTTCAGGTAGACAAAAATGCTGGAGAAACTCAGCGGGTGAGGCAGCATCTATGGAGCGAAGGAAATAGGCAATGTTTTGGGCCGCAACCCTTCTTCAGACATTCTTCAAATCAGTGATGGAAATGGGGTACGCAGGGGGACGGCGTTCCCCTAGTTTTCAGTTTCCAGTTTCCATCCTGTGCGTGAATTCGCAGCTTTATCCCGCGCTACTTAATCCAAGGGCGAGCGAACGAGCGGACAGACGGACGAAAGCAACGATCATAGAGTGGAATATATGACATTTCGGGTCGCGACCCTTCTTCAGAACCAGTCAGTGGAAAGAGGAACAAGAGATATAGATGGTACTAAGGACAAATAAATGGAAGATATGCCTATACCTCCCGTTTCACTTTGCCTTGACAGTCAGTCAGCCAGCAGAAGGGTCTCGACCCGAAATGTCACCTATTCCGCTATATGATCGTTGGTTGGTACACAAAAATGCTGGAGAAACTCAGCGGGTGCAGCAGCATCTATGGAGCGAAGGAAATAGGTAACGTTTCGGGCCGAAACCCTTCTTCAGACTCCATCCACTCCCACGCCCTGCCCGACCGAGCCTCGTTCCCCAGCCACGCACAGCCCGCTTTTACCTTCTCCCCAAACTCCACAAACCTGACTGTCCCGGTAGACCCATTGTCTCTGCCTGTTCGTGCCCCACCGAACTCATCTCCACCTACCTCGACTCCATCCTATCCCCCTTGGTTAAATCCCTCCCTACACGTCAAGGTATGATCGTTGGTTGTCCGTCTGTCCGTTCGCTCTTGTTGCCGGCGTTTCTCCCCTCAGACTCCGCCAAACGAACAAGCACACACGCACACACAGCATGTCCGGCAGATCGGTGCGGGCCGACACCAGGAGCAGGGCGAAGGATGACATCAAACGGGTCATGGCAGCTATAAAAAAAGTACGGAAATTGTAAGGGGGAAATTTAAAAAACACCCGAAGGAAATAGATGTTTAACAAAAAAAAGGGGGCTGGCGATCACTCTGTGTCCATGTCGGAGGGGGGCAGGGCCGGCATTAAGCCTAAGGGGGCCCCGCGCTAGAGTAATCTACTCTCGGCTCAGGTAGATCTACCCCGGGTGGAGGGGGACTGGTGGAGAGAGAGTAGAGGGGTGGAGGGGGAAGAAAGGGATAGACGTGGAGGGGGTGTGAGGGGGAATGGAAAAGGGGGAGGTGGGTCGTTCCTTCTTGGTCCCGGGGCAGCGCTCCCACCCCTCCAGTCGCCGTGCTTCACGCACACAGCCCCGGCTCCACCCCTCTCTCTCCCCGGGGAGACGCGGTGAACAACACAGGGAGGGCCGGGCCGGGGGTTGGAACAACGTTTACAAACCTCGGCCTCAGCTCACACCCGTCCGCCCGGACCCCGGCTACCGCTCCCGCCGCCGACCCTCTCCCTCCCTTCTCTCCTTCCCTTCCCCCCTTCCCTTCTTCCCTTCTTCCCTTCTTCCCTCCCACCCTTCTCTCCTTCCCTCCCTCCTTCCTCTCTCTCTTTCCCTCCCTCCCTTCTTTCTCTCCTTCCTCTCTCTCTTTTCCCTTCTCTCCTTCCCTCCCTTCTTTCTCTCCCTCCCTCCCTCCCTCCCTCCTTTCTCTCTCTCCCTCCCTCCCTCCCTCCTTTCTCTCCCTCCCTCCCTCCCTCCCTCCTTTCTCTCCCTCCCTCCCTCCCTCCCTCCTTTCTCTCCTTCCCTCCCACCCTTCTTTCCCTACTTCCCTCACTCCTCTCCTTCCTCCCTTCACTCTCTCCCCCCCCCACACACACACACAAAAACACATAACGCAGAGACAACTAACACACACACACATCATGCACAGACAACTAACACACACACACACACACACACACACAACTAAGTTAGGATGGGGTAGAAGCCCAAAGGGTAGGATGGTTGCGGGGGAGGGGGCGGCATGCGGCGTCACACATACTAACTACCCCCCCCCTCGCACACACGCTAACTACCCCCTTCATATTATATTAATATTATTAATTTGCTCCTTTTACCCCATAACCGCCCTATCCACTGGCGCATAGCCCCCAACTCGCAGGCGCATCTAGAGAGGGAGGGGGGGTAGAGAGTGAGAGCAGAGAGAGAATGGGGAGAGAGAGAGAAAGGGGCAGACAGAAGGGCAAGAGACAGAGGGAGAGGGGGTGGAGGGAGGGTGGGTGAGGGAGGAGGGGTGAGAGAGAGGGGGGCTGAGAGGGGAGGGGGGGAGGGAGGGGGAGGGGGATGGAGGGTGGGGAGGGGATGGGGTGGAGGAAAGGGGTAGGGGAGGGGAGGAGGGAGGGCAGGAGGGAGATGGGGTAGGGGAGAGAGGGAGAAGAGTGTGGAGGGAGGGGAGAGGGGGAATGGGGAGGGAGGGGGAGATGGGGTAGGGGAGAGAGGGGGGAAGAGTGGGGAGGGAGGGGGAGAGGGGTGGGGTGGGGGGAGAGGGGGAAGAGTGGGGAGGGAGGGGGAGATGGGGTAGGGGAGAGTGGGGAGGGAGGGGGAGAGGGGTAGGGGGAGAGAGGGGGAAGAGTGGGGAGGGAGGGGAGGGGGGAGAGGGGTGTGGGCAGTCCATCTATTCCCCACTCCCCTATTACCCCCACTCCTCTCCCTCTATTCCCACACTCTCCCTCCTCAGCTCCCCCATTCCCCCCTACTCCCTCCTCTCCCTCAATCCCCCCACTCCCCCTCTTCACCTCCCCAGGATCTCGCCTGTCCTCCGGATCTGCAGAACTTGCTCGTTCACAGAGGAACACAGAACAGGGAGGAGTCAGAGAGCCAAATGCCAGTATGCGGGGAGGGGGGGGTGTTGACGTAACTCGGCCTCGCGACGCCCGCAGCCGTTGAGAACTGCCAGCTGACAACAGCCCTTTAAAGCCGCTAAGGCAAGACGCAGGTGGGCCTGGATTGGTGGGCATTGTGACGTCAGCAGCTGGTGAGCGGCGTTTATATTTTAAAAATTGAGTTTTGCAAACAATTTTATTCAAAATCTGGGGAAATAATTGACCAAGGAGTGGATTTCTGAACTCATAAGTTAAATCCCTACCGAAATTGTAAAAATCTCTGCGTTTTTGCATCTGGTTTTCGAGGAGATACGTTTCAAAGGCAAAATGCCCCACACACACACACACACACAGTTTTAAAACTATACTAGACCAAGTGCAGACCCGTTGGGTCTGGACCCCGAACGTGCTTCAGACCCCAGGGTCTGGTTCCCGAACGTGCTTCTGGACGGCCGTACGCAGTGTCTCGACGGCGTACGCAGCGTGTTGACGGCGTAGGCGGCGTATGCCGTCAAGACGCTGCGTACGACATTGAGATGCTGCATACGGCCGTCGAGACGCTGCGTACGCCCTCAATGCGGCTGCGGGCCAATAGGCCGTTGACGCGCCGGCTCTGTCACGCTGGCTGAAGGCAAAGATGGGTTGTTCCGCCGCTGCTTTTCGGCGTCCTCGGACAGGACAGCGAAAAGCAGAGGGGGAAGAGCCGATGTTTGGCTTGAGCCAGCGTGAGAGCCGAGCCGGGCCGGCGGGGGGAGGGGGTAGTGGAGGAGAGCCGGGCGGCAGCAGCAAAAATCGTGAGGAGAAAAATAAAAATGACGGCTTTTTGGAGGAGAGCCGGGCGCTTGAGCCAGCGTGAGAGAGCCGGCCCGGGGTGGGGGGGGGGGGGTTGGGGGGGGGGGGGTTGTGGAGGAGAGCCGAGCGGCAGCTGCAAAAATCGCTAGCGAAAGAAAAAAAATTGCGGCGTTTTGGGGGCATAGCCGGCCCGAACGTGCTTCAGACTCCGGGGCGAAAATCGCTAGCGAAAGGAGGGGATGGGGGAGGATGGCTTGAGTGGGTACAGGATTTTCTGGATCTCCTTCCAAATGGTAATATTTTGTATGTTCAAAGTTAAAAAGGAGGGCTAGGCAGGAATATCAAAATGATCACCTGCAGCTGAGAAAAAAAAAGATGATTTGTGCATGAAGAAGCCATGACCAAAGCAAAGATAC
>JAXLNO010002134.1:0-35977 GCA_038087875.1 Malacoraja senta | reverse complement strand
AGTCGCCTTTTGGCATTTCAGCTGTGCAAGGAGCAAGCTAATCGAGTGGTTTCCAAAGTTTCACACCCGACCTCTAGAAATTTAGTTTCACGAGAAATTGCAGAAGCGTTTGCATCCTTTTATGAGCAACTATACGACTCTCCTGAAATCGTAGATAAGGAGGAAAAGATTAGAACTTTCTTTTCTGGATTTAAAATGCCCTCCCTTTCCCAAGAAGAAGCGATAAATATGACAACACAAATAGAAGAGCAGGATAAAAGAAATAATTAAAAATTAAAGAACAACAAGTCCCCGGGGACGGATGGGATTCCGGGAGAGTTTTATAAGTGTTATAAGGACGAGCTCTCTCCGATTTTGGCCAGAGTTTATAATTATGCCTTGTCTGAAGGTAACCCACCTAAGTCATGGGCTGAGGCTATAATTTCTGTTATTCATAAGGAAGGGAAAGATCCCACTAGATGCGAAGGCTATAGACCAAAAGTCTCTTATAGAAACATAGACATAGAAACACAGAAAATAGGTGCAGGAATAGGCCATTCGGCCCTTCGAGCCTGCACCACCATTCAATATGATCATGGCTGATCATCCAACTCAGTATCCTGTACCTGCTTTCTCTCCATACCCCCTGATCCCTTTAGCCACAAGAGCCACATCTAACTCGCTCTTAAATATAGCCAATGAACTGTCAACATGGATATAGCCAATGAACAGTCAACATGGATTTGTGCCTGGAAGGTCATGTTTGACTAATCTTCTTGAATTTTTTGAAGAGGTTACTCGGGAAATTGATGAGGGTAAAGCCGTGGATGTTGTATATATGGACTTCAGTAAGGCCTTTGACAAGGTTCCTCACGGAAGGTTGGTTAAGAAGGTTCAATGGTTGGGTATTAATGGTGGAGTAGCAAGATGGATTCAACAGTGGCTGAATGGGAGATGCCAGAGAGTAATGGTGGATGGTTGTTTGTCTGGTTGGAGGCCAGTGACTAGTGGGGTGCCACAGGGATCTGTGTTGGGTCCACTGTTGTTTGTCATGTACATCAATGATCTGGATGATGGTGTGGTAAATTGGATTAGTAAGTATGCAGATGATACTAAGATAGGTGGGGCTGTGGATAATGAAGTAGATTTTCAAAGTCTACAGAGAGATTTATGCCGGTTGGAAGAGTGGGCTGAAAGATGGCAGATGGAGTTTAATGCTGATAAGTGTGAGGTGCTACATCTTGGCTGGACAAATCAAAATAGGACGTACATGGTAAATGGGTAGGGAATTGAAGAATGCAGGTAAAACAGAGGGATCTTGGAATAACTGTGCACAGTTCCCTGAAAGTGGAATCTCATGTAGATAGGGTGGTAAAGAAAGCTTTTGGTGTGCTGGCTTTTATAAATCAGAGCATTGAGTATAGAAGTTGGGATGGAATGTTAAAATTGTACAAGGCATTGGTGAGGCCAATTCTGGAGTATGGTGTACAATTTTGGTCGCCTAATTATAGGAAGGATGTCAACAAAATAGAGAGAGTACAGAGGAGATTTACTAGAATGTTGCCTGGGTTTCAACGACTAAGTTACAGAGAAAGGTTGAACAAGTTAGGGCTTTATTCTTTGGAGCGCAGAAGGTTAAGGGGGGACTTGATAGAGGTCTTTAAAATGATGAGAGGGATAGACAGAGTTGACGTGGATAAGCTTTTCCCATTGAGAGTAGGGAAGATTCAAACAAGGGGACATGACTTGAGAATTAAGGGACAGAAGTTTAGGGGTAACATGAGGGGGAACTTCTTTACTCAGAGAGTGGTAGCTGTGTGGAATAAGCTTCCAGTGAAGGTGGTGGAGGCAGGTTCGTTTTTATCATTTAAAAATAAATTGGATAGTTATATGGACGGGAAAGGAATGGAGAGTTATGGTCTGAGCGCAGGTATATGGGACTAGGGGAGAATACGTGTTCAGCACGGACTAGAAGGGTCGAGATGGCCTGTTTCCGTGCTGTAATTGTTATATGGTTATATGGTTATATAACTGGCCTCAACTACCTTCTGTGGCAGAGAATTCCAGAGATTCACCACTCTCTATGTGAAAAAATGTTTTCCTCATCTCGGTCCTAAAAGATTTCCCCCTTATCCTTAAACTGTGACCCCTTGTTCTGGACTTCCCCAACATCGGGAACAATCTTCCTGCATCTAGTCTGTCCATCCCCTTAAGAATTTTGTACGTTTCTATAAGATCCCCCCTCAATCTTCTAAATTCTAGCGAGTACAAACCGAGTCTATCCAGTCTTCATATGAAAGTCCTGACATCCCAGGAATCAGTCTGGTGAACCTTCTCTGTACTCCCTCTATGGCATTCCTCAGATTAGGAGACCAAAACTGTACGCAATACTCCAGGTGTGGTCTCACCAAGACCCTGTACAACTGCAGTAGAACCTCCCTGCTCCTATAAGCCTTTTGCTATGAATGCTAACATACCATTCGCCTTCTTCACTGCCTGCTGCACCTGCATGCCTACTTTTAATGACTGGTGAACCATGACACCCAGGTCTCGTTGCATCCCCCCTTTTCCTAATCAGCCACCATTCAGATAATAGTCTACTTTCCTGTTTTTGCCACCAAAGTGGATAACCTCACATTTATCCACATTATACTGCATCTGCCATGCATTTGCCAACTCACCCAGCCTATCCAAGTCACCTTGCAGCCTCCGAGCATCCTCCTCACAGCTAACACTGCCCCCCAGCTTCGTGTCATCCGCAAACTTGGAGATGTTGCATTCAATTTCCTCGTCCAAATCATTAATAAAAATCGTAAATAGCTGGGGTCCTGGCACTGAGCCTTGCGGTACCCCGCTGCCTGCCATTATGAAAAGGACCCGTTTACTCCTACTCTTTGCTTCCTGTCTGCCAGCCAGTTCTCTATCCACATCAATACTGAACCCCCAATACCGTGTGCTTTAAGTTTGTATACTAATCTCTTATGTGGGACCTTGCCGAAAGCCTTCTGAAAGTCCAGATAGAACACATCCACTGGTTCTCCCTTATCCACTATACTAGTTACATCCTCGAAAAATTCTATAAGATTCGTCAGACATGATTTACCTTTCATAAATCCATGCTGACTTTGTCCAATGATTTCACCACTTTCCAAATGTGCTGCTATCCCATCTTTAATAACTGATTCTAGTAGTTTCCCCACTACCGACGTTAGACTAACTGGTCTGTAATTCCCCGTTTTCTCTCTCCCTCCCTTTTTAAAAAGTGGGGTTACATTAGCTACCCTCCAATCCTCAGGAACTACTCAAGAATCTAAAGAGTTTTGAAAAATTATCATTAATGCATCCACTATTTCTGGGGCTACTTCCTTAAGTACTCTGGGATGCAGCCTATCTGGCCCTGGGGATTTATCGGCATTTAATCCATTCAATTTACCTAACACCACTTCCCGGCTAACCTGAATTTCACTCAGTTCCTCCATCTCATTTGACCCCCGGTCCCCTGCTATTTCCGGCAGATTATTTATATCTTCCTTAGTGACGACAGAACCAAAGTAGTTATTCAATTGGTCTGCCGTTTCCTTGCTCACCATGATCAATTCACCTGTTTCTGACTGCAAGGGACCTACATTTGTTTTAACTAATCTTTTTCTCTTCACATATCTATAAAAAGCTTTTGCATTCAGTTTTTATGTTCCCTGCCAGTTTTCTTTCATAATCTATTTTCCCTTTCCTAATTAAGCCCTTTGTCCTCCTCTGCTGGACTCTGAATTTCTCCCAGTCCTCTGGTAGGCTGCTTTTTCTGGCTAATTTGTACGCTTCATCTTTTGTTTTGATTCTATCCCTGATTTCCCTTGTTATCCATGGATGCACTACTTCCCTGATTTATTTTTTTGCCAAACTGGGATGAACAATTGTTGTAGTTCATCCATGCAGTCTTTAAATGCCTTCCATTGCATATGTACCGTCAACCCATTAAGAATCAATTGCCAGTCAATCTTGGCCAATTCACGTCTCATACCCTCAAAGTTACGTTTCTTTAAGTTCAGGACCCTTGTTTCTGAATTAACAATGTCACGCTCCATCCTAATGAAGAACTCAACCATATTATGGTCACTCTTGCCCAAGGGGCCACGCGCAACAAGACTGCTAACTAACCCTTCCTCATTACTCAATACCCAGTCTAGAATAGCCTGCTCTCTCGTTGGTTCCTCTACATGTTGGTTTAGAAAACTATCCCGCATACATTCCAAGAAATCCTCTTCCTCAGCACCCTTGCCAATTTGATTCACCCAATCTATATGTAGATTGAAGTCACCGATTATAACTGTTTTACCTTTGATGCACGCATTTCTAATTTCCTGTTTGATGCCATCCCCAACTCCACTACTACTGTTAGGTGGCCTGTACACAACTCCCACTAGCGTTTTCTGCCGCTTAGTGTTTTGCAGCTCTACCCATATCGATTCCACATCCTCCAAGCTAATGTCCTTCCTTTCTATTGCGTTAATCTGCTCTCTAACCAGCAACGCTACCCCACCTCCTTTCCCTTTCTGTCTATCCCTCCTGAATATTGAATATCCTTGGATGTTCAGCTCCCAGCCTTGGTTTCCCTGGAGCCATGTCTCCGTGATCCCAACTATATCATAGTCATTAATAGCTATCTGCACATTCAACTCATCCACCTGATTACGAATGCTCCTTGCATTGAGACACAAAGCCTTCAGGCTTGTTTTTACAACACTCTTACCCCTTATACAATTATGTTGAAAAGTGGCCCTTTTTGATTTTTGCCCTGGATTTGTCTGCCTGCCGCTTTTACTTTTCACCTTGCTACCTATTGCTTCTACCCTCATTTTACACCCCTCTCTCTCTATGCTCACACATTTAAGAAACCCTTTCCCTTTAACTCCATCCTCAACTATCCCACTCGACACCATTATGTAATGATCAAAAGATACTTAGCACTATATTAACTAAGATAATCCAAAACATGATAACACCACTGATACATCCTGGTCAAACAGGGTTCATACCTGCTAGACAGGGAGCTAATAATATCAGGCCTGTCCTTAACATTAGGGCATGTGCAAAAAGGAAGCATCAGCCTTCAATGTTACTCAGTTTAGATGCCCAAAAGGCTTTCGACAGAGTAGACTGGGTCTGGATTGAACATACATTAGATAAGATGGGGTTCCACACAAAATTTATAAATTGGGTGAAAGCACAATATTTAAATCCAAAGTCAAGAGTGAGTGTGAATGGGTGTTGCTCTGGATTTTTTTAATTGAAGCGGGGAGTTAGACAGGGGGACAGTTTGAGTCCCCTGCTCTTTGATTTATGCTTAGAGCCGCTTGCTGAAACCCTTAGGCAAGAGGATCAAAAAGAGGGTATTAAAGATGATAGGGGGGTGAAATACAAAATTTCATTATTTGCGGATGATGTCATGTTGTATGTGAGCAATCTTATTTCCTCAGTGCCTCGCCTAATGCAAGTTTTAAAGGAATATGTAGTATCTGGTTATAAAATAAATGATTCAAAATCGGAAGCAATGATGCTGTCAGGTTTATGGCCTTCGCAACTAAATGATCAGGTCAGGTTTCATTGGTCTAGGGAGGGTTTCAGATACCCAGGCATTGTCATCACCCCCTCCATTTCAATATTGTATGAAGCTAACTATGGAAAGCTACTAAAGGAGATAAAGGCAGATTTGCTCGGATGGGAGATTCTCCCTCTATCTCTAATTGGTAGAATTGAAGTTGTTCGAATGAATATTTAGCCCCGACTGCTCTTTTTATTTCAATCTTTGCCAGTAGGGGTCCCTGGAGTGGCATTTGAAGTGTTGGACAAAGAGCTATCAAGATTTGTGTGGCAAAATAAGAAACCTAGAGTTAGACTCAAGACACTGTTACTACCAAAACAAAAAGGGATCCTAAATTTGCCCAACATTAAATATTATTACTGGGCAGCGCAGTTGAGGACCCTGATAGCATGGATAACAAATGATAAGGAAACGGGGTGGGTGAGAATAGAGCAAAATTCATGTCCCAGTATTGCCCTGGCTGGGCTCCCATTCCTAAGTCAAGCAAACTGGAAGAAATTAAAAACAGATAATGAATGGATTAAATTCACAATGAAAACTTGGCTGGTTATACGGAAGCAACTAAATCTCTTCAATTCTATATCTAGAGTACTGAAGATAGCTGCTACTGATTTTTTACCCAGCTTTTTCGGCTTTTTTGTGGGGGAGTTTTAAAATCATATGAGCATCTTCAGAAAGAATTCAGACTGTCAGGGACAGACTTTTTTTAATTTCTCCAAATACGGCTTTAAGTTCTAGTGAGTTTATTTTCATGTGTCCTTGATAGGACAATGGAATTCTTGCTTTGCTTCAGCACAACAGAACATAGTAGGCATTGACTACAAATCTATAAATATATACACACGTGAATCAATATACTGATAAAGTGCAAATAACAGTTAATTGGCTAATAAAGTTCAGTGTTTTGTCCGAGCCAGGTTTAATAGCCTGATGGCTGTGGGGAAGTAGCTATTCCTGAACCTGGTCGTTGCAGTCTTCGGGCTCCTGTACCTTCTACCTGAAGGTAGTAGGGAGATGAGTGTGTGGCCAGGATGGTGTGGGTCCTTGATGTAATTACCAGCCTTTTTGAGGCAGCGACTGCGATAGATCCCCTCGATGGAAGGGAGGTCAGAGCCGATGATGGACTGGGCAGTGTTTACTACTTTTTGTAGTCTTTTCCTCTCCAGGGCGCTCAAGTTGCCGAACCAAGCCATGATGCAACCGGTCAGCATGCTCTCTACTGTGCACCTGTAGAAGTCAGAGAGAGTCCTCCTTGACAAACCGACTTTCCGTAATCTTCTCAGGAAGTAGAGGCTCTTGACCCTTTCAACCATCGACCCGTTGATATAAACGGGACTGTGGGTCCCCATCCTACTCCTTCCAAAGTCCACAATCAGTTCCTTGGTTTTGCTGGTGTTGAGGGCCAGGTTATTGTGCTGGCACCATATGGACAGTTGCTCGATCTCTCTTCTATACTCTGACTCATCCCCATCAGTGATACGTCCCACAACAGTGGTGTCGTCAACGAACTTGATGATGGAGTACGCACTATGTCCGGCTATGCAGTCATGAGTATAGAGTGAGTACAGCAGGGGGCTGAGCACGCAGCCATGAGGTGCTCCCGTGCTGATTGTTATCGAGTCTGACACATTTCCACCAATACGAACAGACTGTGGTCTGAGAATGAGGAAGTCGAGGATCCAATTGCAGAGGGATGCGCAGAGACCCAGTTCTGCGAGTTTGGTAACCAGCTTGGAGGGGATGATTGTATTAAATGCCGAGCTGTAATCGATGAATAACAGCCTGACATATGAGTTTTTGTTGTCCAAGTCGTCCAGAGCGGAGTGGAGGGCCAGCAAGATCGCATCCACCGTTGATCTGTTGTGGCGGTAAGCGAACTGCAGTGGGTCCAGGTTTTTGTCGAGGTAGGAGTTGATTTGCGCCATGATCAACCTCTCAAAGCACTTCATCACCACAGGCGTTAGTCCCACAGGTCGATAGTCATTGAGGCACGTCACCTAACTCTTCTTGGGCACTGGTATAATTGATGCCCTTTTGAAGCAGGTGGGAACCTCAGACCTCAGAAGTGAGAGGTTGAAAATGTCCATAAAAACTCCAGCCAGTTGGTCCGCACAGGTTTTTAGAACACGACCAGGTATACCATCAAGTCCAGGTGCTTTTCGAAGGTTCACCCCTCTGAAGGATTTCCTGACGTCGGCCTCTGTGACTGAGACTGAAATACCATCACAGCGAATGGGGGCTCGGGAAGGCACATCGGTGTTCTCCCTATCAAAGCGTACGTAAAACGCATTGAGCTCATCAGGGAGTGATGTTTCGCCAACATTCGAGCTGCCTCCTGATTTTGCCTTGTAAGAGGTGATTGCATTCAGGCCCTGCCACAGCCGCCGAACATCTGTCTCTTCCTCCAGTTTGGAGCAGGTCCCTTTTGGCCTTTTTGATGGCCTTACCAAGGTCGTATCTGGACTTCTTGTAGGCCACTGTATCATCAGACTTGAATGCCCAGTGTCTGTACTTCAGAAGAGTGCGGATCACAAAGTTTCTGATTGGGAAACGCTCGGAAGGTTTTGATGGGGATGCAGTCCTCCACACACTTCTTAATGAAGTTTGTAACGACTGTGGCGTATTCGTTCAGGTCCGTTGCCGAGTCCTTGAACATTGCCCAGTCTACAGATTCCAAACAGACCTGGAATTGTTCCTCTGCCCCCCCCCACCCACCCGACCAGCTCTGCACTGTCCTCACCTCTGGGGGTGCGCTCTTTAATTGCTGCCTGTAGGCAGGAAGAAGCAGCACCGCTGCATGGTCGGATTTACCAAAGTGAGGGCGAGGGATAGAACGATAGGCATTCTTGATGGTGGTGTAGCAGTTGTCGAGGGTGTTTGGTCCTCTGGTGCAGCAGGAGACATGTTGGTGGAAGTTAGGGAGTGATTTCTTTAGGTTTGCCTTATTGAAGTCCCCGGCTATGGTGGTGAACGCCTTGGGGTAAGACGTCTGGTGTTTGTTGACCATGGCGTGCAGCTCCTCCAGAGCCAGACGGACGTCTGCCTGGGGTGGGATGTAGACCGCGGTCATGATGATGGAGGTGAATTCCCTTGGGAAGTAGAAGGGATGGCACTTCACCGCCAGATGTTCGAGGTGTGGAGAGCAGTTGGACAGGACTGCCACGTCTGAGCACCACGCAGAGTTGACCATGAGGCAGATGCCCTCTCCTCTCCCTTTCCCAGATGCCAGTGTACGGTCCATACGGTGGATGGAGAAACCTTCAGGCTGGACCGCTGAGTCTGGGGAGCTGGGGGGAGCCATGTCTCTGTGAAACAGAACAGAGCATTCCCTCAGCTCCCCTTGATAAAGCAGCCTTGCCCTTAAGTCCTCCACTTTATTTTCAAGGGACTGTATGTTGGCCAGTAGGATAGTAGGGAGAGGGGGCCGAAGTCCCCTGCGCTTCAGTCTGACCTGAAGTCCTGCCCGTCGGCCACGTTTCCGGACACAATGGAGGCTTCCCCTTTGTTTCCAGGTACTGTGTTTACTGTACCTGCTGTTTCTGCGAACCTGCACTGGAACGAGGATTCCTTCACAGACGGCAGCTCCAGCTCCGTAACGAACGGGGGTACATTCAAAGTCGGCAGCTCCAGCTTCATTGTTCCTGGGAGATCCGGCCTATCGGCTCTGGAGACACATGTAGATTGGGAGCAGATATGTAAATTACCTTCTAATTGGGAAAAGATCTTCCTGTTGACTATGGAGGGAGCGTTAAAAAAGAATCAGATATCCCATTTATATAAAGGACTTCAAGAATATGTAAAAGGAAACACTATAGAAACAAAACAGAAATGGGAATTGGAAATGAATATTATTATTACTGATGAAATGTGGGAAAAGACATGTCTTTTGGGTCACAAGTTAACAAACAGCCCCACCTGGAGGGAGTTTGAATGGAAAACTAGAGAGAGTATTTAAGACTCCTCTTATGTTAGCATGATACAGCAACACCTCAGATTTATGCTGGAAACAATGCGGGAAGATTGGTGATCATACCCATATTTTTGGGGATTGTCCCAAATTGTATCAATATTGGAGAGACATTCAGGCGGAGATTAAGCTAATTTTGGGGGTGGATCTACATCTGGAGCCGGCATGCATCATACTAGGAGATACTCCAGAAATTATAGATACCAAAAATCAGAAATACTTGCTTGGGGTGTTGCTGTTGATTGCAAAGAAGATGATTACAGTGTCATGGAGAAATGTAAAGCCACCAAATGTTCAACAGTGGAGGGAAAGACTGAAAATTGTATATTTGATGGAAAGTATAACAGCTAAACTGCAGTTAAGGTCTGAAGAAGGGTTTCGGCCCGAAACGTTACCTATTTCCTTCGCTCCATAGATGCTGCTGCACCCGCTGAGTTTCTCCAGCATTTTTGTGTACCTGCAGTTAAGGACTGATGCTTTCAACATTATGTGGACACCGGTATTACTACAACTGCCAAAATTGATTAAGGACACGATTTGATGAGCTTGCTTGGGTGCTGGTGAATCTGATGCTTCTACAACAGAACTCTAAGATGATTTGATGTGATGCTGATAGATGCTATGTGATTTGTATATCTTGTTTGTATGTGTACTTTGTCTTGTTAATAAATGTTGAGTGCAAAAAAAACCGACTTTAAAATACCTTTAAGTTTTTGGGCCAGTGGCAGCCAGCTGGTACTGTGAGCAGTCTGCTGTGTGCTGCTTGGCTCACTTTTGCATTTTAACTTCGGTACAGTATGAATGAGAAGATGCTGGTACTGTTGATTGCTCCTTGACAGGGGCAAGGAGGGCTTATATTACGAGCACTTCTCCATCAGTTTCTCACCACGGATGGCTGACCGGCACTTTGGAGGGGAATGGATGGGCGTCGGGTCGGGACACTGCTGTTCCTCCAGCTTGCGTGTCACCTTGTCAAAATTCGTCTCTTAAAAAGCAGATAGCAACAAAATTGTTAAAGGTAAACCATGGCAATCTTTAATTGATTTGTCAGACGGGAGCGGCAAGATCTACAATGAGCTCAAACGTTGCTCAGTGCTCCACTCTCAGAACAAAGGAAAGTTAGCACAATTATATATTCTTCTTATCAGTAAAACGCTCCTACCAAGTCTGAATATGGCATGACTGAAAGATTCTGTAGCCTTTCAGAATATAGGAAAAGCTGGGTCCAAATCAAGCTCATCCAATAACAAGTTATTACTTATAAATAATAATAATAATAGATTTTATTTATATAGCGCTTTTCAGGACTCAAAGTCGCTTATCTCTGGAGCGTCAGCTATTTTTTTCACTTGGTTTCTTTATGGCCTTGAAAGAAACACACGTGATTACGCAGGCTGCCATCTTAATGTCTATTAAAAATACAACCCGTTCTCCATATTGTGTTACATATAATTTGCAAAGTCATTCAGACTTGGCACCGAGTCATTCTTTTGTTCTACTAGACCATGCTTTTGTAGAAGAATGCCCCTATTTTAGATTTGACTATTAGCTCTTTCAACCTCACTCTGGCAATGGAAGACGCCCAGGGCAGAAAGATCAGTGAGGGAGTGGGAAGGGGAGTTAAAATGGTTGGAAACCGGGAGATCCAGCAGGCCTTGGCAGACTGAGTGCAAGTGTAGTGTGAAATGCACGCCTAGTCTAGATATAAGTAGAGAGAGTGCGTGTTTGAGAGAAAGAGTGTGTGTGAGAGAGAGTGTGAGAGAGTGTGTTTGTGAAAGAGCGATATCTTTGAAATATTTACAAAATTATTCAAGATAAAAATGGAGCCTAACACTGAAATGTTTGTACTTGGAGTAATGGAACATGGAAACAAACTGAGCACATTTCAAAATTCATTTTTAAATTATGGGTTAATAACGGCAAAAAACAACTTATACTTAAATTTTGGAAAAATACACCCATACCAACGCTTAAAATGTGGATTTCAAACATGTTGGAAACCGCACATCTTGAAGAAATGCGATTCCTCCTAACAGATAAAACAGACCAATTCTTAATGAGTTGGTCGGATGGTCAAGAATATAAATAACTATCTCTAGGTATGTTACAATACTTACCTTCAGCGGCGCTGCAATTCTGCCACTGGCCGTGTGCGCGATTTTGGCGCCTTTAAGGGGGGGGCGGGGTTAAAACGCGGGTTCTCCTACCTTGTCCTGTATTATATTTCGTTGCAGTACCAGCTTTTGCGGAAGAATCGTTCCGAGGGGCGTTTTGAGTATGTGTGAGAGAGGGGGACAGGTAAACGAAAGTGGTTTATTTTTATGTATAAACGTTCTCCTTAAGAGGCCTTTAATTCACATTTTTACATGCGAAATGGTGATTTTTCCCCCCGAACCAACGGCAATAATTTTCATGCCGATACGGGGTTAAATTCACCGCAAATCAACGTCCCAAATGATCGCGTTCCAGAAAATCCCATTCGCAAGATGATATAAATGCCCATTAATTTACAGATGTTAAACATTAAATTTCTTCCATTTGGCCTGTAAATCCATGACAATGAGATTAAAAAATTATGTTATATTGTGAATTCTTGTGTGAATGTTATTTGGACACTTAGGCTATTGAAAAATGTTAATCTATTCTTAAGAAATTGATAGATGTTTAGATCTAGTAATTGAATTTTGTAATTAGCTACAATTAGGTAACTAACTAATTATATGCTTTAATTTCATGTCATCTAAGTAAGATTGTTTCATATTTGTTTCAGAATGCTTCAATCTATAATAACTGAAAATTTCTTTCAGTTCTCTTAATTTTTAAGAAAGTTATGGGCTTTTGCCTGTCCTCGATCACAGCTTTTGTGTTAAGTCAATGGAAAAGCAATAGGAAACAAGATGCTAATTTCCGAGTATGAAAATGGCCATAACCTTTTTAATACTGAAGATATGAAAGTGAATTAGGTGTCAAATTAAACTTCTTTTTATGCTTTATCGGATGGGATAAATTACAGACTTTAATTTTAAAATCTCAAAATTTTGTAACATTGCTACTATCTCCTACAATCTCTTACTCTCTACTACTTCTCTTTCTCTCTCTCTTTTTTCTTTCTTTTTTTCTTTTTCTTCCCTTTCCCCTTTTCCTTTTACACACCTAGACATCACACGCTTTTCTATTTCTTTATTACCTATTCTTTCTTTCTCTCTTTTATTGTTAAAGAGAAAAAAAATGAAGCTGTACATAAAATGTAACATGTCAATATATATTAGGCACCAGAGAGAGGGGGAGTGGGTGTGAGAGGGGCTGTGTGTGTATGTGTGAGAGAGAGGGACTGTGTGTGTGAGAGAGAGGGACTGTGTGTGTATGTGTGAGAGGGACTGTGTGTGTGTGAGAGGGACTGTGTGTGTATGTGTGAGAGAGGGGGAGTGTGTGTGAGAGAGAGGGACTGTGTATGTGTGAGAGAGGGGGAGTGTGTGAGAGAGGGACTGTGTGTGTGTATGTGTGAGAGAGGGACTGTGTATGTATGTGAGAGAGGGACTGTGTGTGTATGTGTAGAGAGGGAGTGTGTGTGTGAGAGGGACTGTATGTATGTGTGAGAGAGGGAGTGTGTGTGAGAGGGACTGTGTGTGTGTGAGAGAGGGGGAGTGTGTGTGAGAGAGACTGTATGTGTGAGAGAGAGGGGGAGTGTGTGTGAGGGACTGTGTATGTGTGAGAGAGAGAGGGAGTGTGTGAGAGAGGGACTGCGTGTGTATGTGTGAGAGAGAGAGGGAGTGTGTGTGAGAGAGCAAGAGAGAGGGAGTATGAGAGAGAGGAGAGTGCATGAGAGAGTGTGTGTGTGTGTGAGAGCGGGCATGTGTGAGAGGGAATGTGTGACAGAGAGCAAGAGAGCGAAAGGGAGTGTGTGTGAGAGAGGGAATGTGTGAGAGAGCGAGAGAGAGTGTGTATGTGTGAGAGGGTGTGAGAGAGCAAGAGAGTGGGTGTGTGCGTGAGAGCAAGAGAGGTTGTGTGAGAGAGCAAGAGGAGTGCATGTGTGAGCAAGAGGGAGTGTGTGTGAGAGTGTGTGTGTGTGATAACACTGTGGATTGAGTTGAGAGTTGTAAAGGCAAGAAGACACTAATTGGTGTTATCTACAGACCCCCAAATAGTAGCCTGGATGTAGGGTGTAAGTTGCAGCAGGAGTTAAAACTGGCATGTAACAAAGGTAATGCCACTGTGGTGATGGGCGATTTCAATATGCAGGTAGACTGGGAAAATCAGGTTGGTTCAGGACCCCAAGAAAGAGAGTTTGTAGAATGCCTCCGAGATGGATTCTTGGAGCAGCTTGTAATGGAGCCGACCAGAGAAAAGGCAATTCTGGATTTAGTGTTGTCCAATGAACCTGATATGATAAGAGAACTCGAGGTAAAGGAACCGCATGGAGGTAGTGATCATAATATGATCAGTTTTAATCCGCAATTTGAGAAGGATAACGTTAAATCAGAAGTGTCAGTGATGCGGTTGAACAAAGGGGACTATGAAGGCATGAGAGAGGAGCTGGCCAAGGTAGACTGGAAAGGGATCCTGGCAGGAATGACGGTGCAACAGCAATGGCAGGATTTTTTGGGCATAATCCGGAAGACGCAGGATCATTTCATTCCAAAAAGGAAGAAAGATTCTAAGGGGAGTAGGAGTCAACCGTGGCTGACAAGAAAAGTGAGGGATAGAATAAAATTAAAAGAAAAGATGTATAACACAGCAAAGAGTAGCCGGAAGCCACAGGATTGGGAAACTTTCATAGGACAACAGAAGGAAACAAAACGGGCAATACAGGCTGAAAAGATGAAGTACGAAGGGAAGCTGGCCAGGGATATAAAGGACAATAAAAGCTTCTTTAGATATGTTATGGGGAAAAGAGTAGCAAAGTCAAACGTGGGTCCCTTGAAGGCAGACACAGGTGAAATTATTATGGGCAACAAGGAAATGGCAGAAGAGTTGAATAGGTACTTCGGATCTGTCTTCACTAAGGGAGACACAAACAATCTCCCAGATGTACTGGAGGACAGAGGATCTAAGGGGATAGAGGAACTGAAAGAAATATTCATTAGGCAAGAAATAGTATTGGGTAGGCTAATGGGACTGAAGGATGACAAATCCCCTGGGCCTGATGGTCTGCATCCCAGTGAGGTGGCTCCAGAAATAGTGGATGCATTGGTGAGCATTTTCCAATGTTCAATAGATTCAGGATCAGATCCTGTGGATTGGAGGATAGCTAATGTTATCCCACTTTTCAAGAAAGGAGCGAGAGAGAAAACGGGGAATTACAGACCAGTTAGCCTGACCGGTGGTGGGAAAGATGCTGGAGTCAATATTAAAGAAGTAATAATGGGGCATTTGGATAGCAGTAAAAGGATTATTCCAAATCAACATGGATGTATGAAAGGGAAATCATTCTTGACTAATCTTCTGGAATTTTTTGAGGATGTGACAAGTAAAATGGATGAAGGGGTGCCAGTGGATGTAGTGTATCTAGACTTTCAGAAAGCCCTTGGTAAGGTCCCGCATGGGAGACTGGTGACTAAAATTAGAGCACATGGTATTTGGGGTAGGGTGTTGACATGGATAGAAAATTGGTTGGCAGGCCGGAAGCAAAGAGTAGGAGTGAACGGGTCCTTTTCAGAATGCCAGGCAGTGGCGAGTGGAGTGCCGCAAGACTCGGTGTTGGGGGCGCAACTGTTTACCATATATATATATGATTTGGAAGAGGGAATTAGGAGCAACACTAGCAAGTTTGCGGATGACACAAAGCTGGGTGGCAGTGTGAACTGTGAAGAGGATGTTAGCAGGTTGCAGGGTGACCTGGACAGGTGGAGTGAGTGGGCAGATGCGTGGCAGATGCAGTATAATATAGATAAATGTGAGGTTATCCACTTTGGCAGCAAATGCAAGGGGGCACATTATTATCTCAATGCGGTTAGGTTAGGTTCAGGTTGAAGTTCAAGTAAGTTTATTGTCATGTGTCCCTGATAGGACAATGAAATTCTTGCTTTGCTTCAGCACAACAGAACATAGTAGGCATTGACTACAAAACAGATCAGTGTTTCCATATACCATTATATAAATATATACACACATGAATAAACTGATGAAGTGTAAATAACAGATAAGGGGCTATTAATGTTCAGAGTTTTGTCCGAGCCAAGTTTAATAGCCTGATGGCTGTGGAGAAGTAGCTATTCTTGAACCTGGCCGTTGCAGTCTTCAGGCTCCTGTACCTTCTACCTGAAGGTAGCAGGAAGATGAGTGTGTGGCCAGGATGGTGTGGGTCCTTGATGATACTGCCAGCCTTTTTGAGGCAGTGACTGCGATAGATCCCCTCGATGGAAGCGAGGTCAGAGCCAATAATGGACTGGGCAGTGTTTACTACTTTTTGTAGTCTTTTCCTCTCCAGGGCGCTCATGTTGCTGAACCGAGCTACGATGCAACCGGTCAGCATGCTCTCTACTGTGCATCAGTGTTCTCGGACCAGGAAAGATCTTCAGAGATGTGCACGCCCAGGAATTTGAAGCTCTTGACCCTTTCAACCATCGACCCGTTGATATAAACAGGACTGTGGGTCCCCATCCTACTCCTTCCAAAGTCCACAATCAGTTCCTTGGTTTTGTTGGTGTTGAGGGCCATGTTATTGTGCTGGCACCATAAGGTAAGGGGGAGGTGCAGCGAGACCTGGGTGTCCTTGTACACCGGTCACTGAAAGCTGGCTTACAGGTACAGCAGGCAGTGAAGAAAGCTAATGGAATGTTGGCCTTCATAACAAGAGAATTTCAGTATTGGAGTAAAGTGGTTCTTCTGCAGTTGTATAGGGCTCTGGTGAGACCACATCTGGAGTATCGTGTACAGTTTTGATCTCCTAATTTGAGGAAGGACATCCATGTGATTGAGGCAGTGCAGTGTCGGTTCACGAGATTGATCCCTGGGACTGACATATGAGGAAAGATTGAAAAGACTTGTATTCACTGGAGTTTATAAGGATGAGGGGGAATCTTATAGAAACATATAAAATTATAAAAGGACTGGACATGCTAGATGCAGGAAAAATGTTCCCAATGTTGGGCGAGTCCAGAACCAGGGGCCACAATCTTAGAATAAAGGGAAGGTCATTGAAGACTGAGGTGAGAAAAAACTTTTTCACCCAGAGAGTTGTGAATTTATGGAATTCCCTGCCACAGAGGGCAGTGGAGGCCAAGTCACTGGATGGATTTAAGAGAATTAGATAGAGCTCTCGGGGCTAGTGGAGTCAAGGGATTATGGGGAGAAGGCAGGTACGGGTTATTGATAGGGGACGATCAGCCATGATCACAATGAATGGCCTCCTCCTGCACCTAATTTCTATGTTTCTAACAAGAGAGAGAGGGAGTGTGTGTATGCGTGAGACAGAGGGACAGAGAGGGGGTGTGTGTGTAAGAGAACAAGAGAGAGAGGGAGTGTGTGTGCGTGTGAGAGAGGGACAGACAGAGGGGGTGTGGGAGAGGAACGGAGGAGACGTGGGGAGGGGGATAATTTATTTCTGCCTGGAAGAGGCACTGGAGGGAAGGGGTGTCGAGGTTGTGTGTGAGAGAGACAGTGAGCGAGAGAGGGAGTGTGTAAGAGAGACAGGGAGCGAGAGAGGGAGTGTGCGAGTGAGAGAGAGGGGGGCACCAGACGGTGGAGTGGAGAGAATTTGTGTACCAGTGGAGGGGGGGGGGGGGGGGAAGAGTGGAGGGAGAGGGGAGAGAGTGTGGAGAGGGGAGAGAGGAATGTGCGGAGTGCGGCGGCGCGGATTACTGCAGCGGCCCCTACAGCCCGTCTGTCTTTTTTTTATTTTTGTCTAGTTAAATGTAGTTGTTTGTGGTTTTTTTGTACTGTTTTTAATTGTGTATATGTGGGGGGCGGGGGAAACTTTAAAAATCTCTTCCCTGCACGGGAGACCCGACCTTTTCCCTGTCGGGTCTCCGTTGTCGTTGGGGCCTAGCTCCATGGAGCGGCCTCCGACCGGGACGACCTGGGGGCTCCAGTCGCGGAGCCTGTGGAGCTGCGGACTCACCATCGTGGGGCTGGCCGGCCTCGGAGCGCGGGGAGCGGTGGTGGCTCGTTGCTGCGGCCCGACTCCGGAGCTCCAGCTGCAGACCTGTGGACTGTGATGTCGGGAGTTCGCGGGTCCGGGTGAGAGACCGCTTTCCGGAGCTCCCGCAACGCAACTTCTCCAGCTCGAGTCGCGGGGTTGGAACGACCGGAGCGGGGCCGTAAATCCAGCGCCCGCCGGGGGCTCCAACTTTGTGACTTTTGGGCCCGGAGCGAGGCTGTATACCACCCGGCGCGGCCTCAACGGCCGTGGGACTTAACATTGCCCGCCTGGGGCTTCAACATCGGGAGAAAAATGGGGCAGGGGAGAGAAAAGACTTTGCCTTCCATCACAGTGAGGAGGAGATTCACTGTGATGGATGTTTTTCTGTAAATTGAATTGTTTGTGTGTCTTGTAGGAATTGTTTTGTTTGTATGGCTGTGGAAACAGAGTTTCGTTTGAGCCTCTTGAGGTTCAAATGACAAGAAATAAATCAAATCAAATCAAATCAAATATGTGCAGCTTTAAGGGACATTGGTCAGGTAGCATTTGGAGTATTGCATACAGTTCTGGTCTTTCACTCGCACACTCCCTCTTTCGCTCCGTCTCTCACACACTCCCTCTCTCGCTCCCTGTCCCTCTCCCACACCCCCTCTCTCACACGCACACACATTCCCTCTCTCTCACACACACACACACACCCTCTCTGTTCCTCTCTCTCTCACGCATACACAAGGACTGATGTGGAAGCTTTGGGGAAGGTACAGAGATGGTTAACAAGAATGGTTTAAAAACAAGGAACTGCAGATGCTGGTTTACAAAAAAGGACACAAAGTGCTGGAGTAACTCAGCGGGACAGGCAGCATCTCTGGAGAGAAGGAATGGGTGACTTTTCGCTTCGAGACTTTTGACACGCAACATTACCCATTCCTTCCAGCATTTTGTGTTTACCTAAACAGCGCCGATCTATCCACGTGGCGGTGTGCCAGCAGGCTGGAGGAACGGGCAAAGGCCCTGCCACAGAGCGGGCAGGTGAAGGGGCGCTGGCCGGTGTGGACTCGCTGGTGCTCCAGCAGGTAGTCAATGCGGGTGAAGCCCTTACCACAGGACGGGCAGGGGAAGGGACGCTCACCACTGTGGGTACGCTGGTCCTGCCACAGGCTGGACATGCGGGTAAAACCCTTGCCACACTCAGCGCACACAAAGGGTCTCTATCTGGTGTGTATCCGCTGGTGCTCCCACAGCCCCCCTGCTCTCTTAAAACGCTTGTCACAGTGGGAGCAGCTGCTCGCCAGCGTGGGTCCGCCGGTGCTGCCGCAACCCCCGCGAGCTGTCAAACTCCTCACCGCAGTACGGGCAGTCGTAGGGCTGGCTACTGGTGTGCACGCGCTGTTGAGACAGGGCGTGGGAGGCCACGGCAAAGCGCTCTCCACACACCGGGCTGGGGACGGGAGGGTCGCAGGTGTAGGGGAGCTCGCCGGTGTGGGTGCGCTGGTGACACTGCAGGCTGCTGGAGTGGCTGAAGCCCTTGCCGCACTGGGCGCAGTGGTAGGGACGCTCGCCGGTGTGGGTGCGCTGGTGCACCAGCAGGTTGCCGGAGTGGATGAAGCCCTTGCCGCAATCGTTGCAGGTGTAGGGGCGCTCCCCGGTATGCATGCGCATGTGCTTCTTCAGGTCCGCTGACGACTTGTAGCCTTTGCCGCAGTCGGTGCAGGTGAAGGGCCGCTCACTGCTGTGCACCCGCTGGTGCCCCTGCAGCCCCGATGACTGGGCAAAGATCTTGCCACAGGTGGAGCAACCATAGGGCTTCTCGCCCGTGTGCACCCGTCGGTGCACCTGCAGGTGAGTTGCCGTCTTGAAGCGCTTGCCGCAGTCGGAGCAGGTGAAGGGCCTCTCGCTGGAGTGCACGAGGTTGTGCTGCAGCAGGCCATGGTAGCGGGTGAAGTTCTTTCCGCACTCCAAGCAGTCGAAGGGGCGTTCTCCCGTGTGAACCCGCCGGTGGATCTCCAGCTGGCTCGGGCCCTGCCAGGCCTTGCCACACACGTCGCACTCATAACGCTTCTCCTTGTTGCACCCTGTCATGTGGTCCTCCATCGAGGCTCAGCCCCTCAAAGCTCAGCCTGCACACCGAGCAGATGGGGTGGGGGGGCTCACAGGCACCCTGGCCGCCCTCAATGGCCGCTCACGTCCCCGTCTCTCCGTCCACAGCAACGGCTCCTAAACCCTGCAGGAAGGGAACACAGAGGATCAACAAGCTGGCAAACAGGACATTACTAGCACATATTGGGTGTGTTTATGGTGAAGGAAACCGTTATATAATTCTGCGCGGCACAGTGGCGCAGCGGTACCGTTGCTGCCTCACCGCCAGAGACCGGGTTCGATCCTGACTATGGGTGCTGTCTGTGCGGAGTTTGTACGTTCTCCCCTTGACCTGCGTGGGTTTTTACTCCTTGTGCTCAGGTTTCCTCCAACATTTCAAAGTCGTTCAGGGTTGTAGATTAATCGGCCTCCGCAAAATTGTTAAATTGTCCCTAATGTGCGTAGGATAGTGCTAGTGTACGGGGTGATCGCTGGTCGGCGCGGGCCGAAAGACCTGTTTCCGCGCTGCATCTCTAAACTAAACTAAACCAAAGAAAGGTCTTGACCAAAAATGTCACTGTACATTAGTGACTCATGTTGTGAGTCATGCTTTTGTAGTTACGCCCACTAGCTTTTCAGCATCGCGGTCTGCTGCATTAGGGCCGATGGCCTGTAAACGAGCCGGTTCCTCCTCCATATTATCCGGATCCTACAAGTTCATTTCAATCTGCATCTGGTGACCCTCGCATGCTCTTGCCAGCACAATAATCCATGCCTGTGACAGTTCCTCTGTCTGTTCCACTTCTGATCTGTGAAGTGCCTGTTAACGGTAGTGGCTCGACTGCAGTCCGACTGTCTTTTTGTAAATTTTTTGTCCAGTTAGATGTATGTTTTTGGTTCTAATTTTTATTATTTTTTAGCTGTGTATATGTGTGGGGTGGGGGGGGAAACCGTTTAATCTCTTCCCTGTACGGGGACCCGACTTTTTCCCTGTTGGGTCTCCGGTGTCGTTGGGCGTAACATCATGGAGCCGGCGGCGACCTCCAATCGGAACCAATGTGAGGGCTCCGGTCGCGGAGCCTGCGGACTCGCCATCGCGGAGCTGGCCGACTTCGGAGCGGGGAGAGCTGTGGTAGCGCGCGGCTGCAACCCAACTTAGGAGCTTCGGCCACAGGCCCGGTGGACAGGAACATCGGGAGCTCACGGGTCCCTGGTGGGAGACCGCTTTTCAGAGCTCCCGCAACGGCAACTTCTTCCGCTGGAATCGCGGGGTTTAAATGACTCGGAGCGGGGCCTAACAATGCCCGGCGCGGCTTAAACGGCCGCGGGACTTACCATCGCCCGCCGGGGGCTTTAATATCGTGAGCCCCAGTCGCCTCGACACTGCAGTTGGACTGCTGGACCGCGGGCGAACACCAAAGGGAAGACCAAAGGGAAAAGACTTTTGCCTTCCATCACAGTGAATCTCTAACACCTCCTCACTGTGAGGAGGTGTTGGAGATTCACTGTGATGGATGTTTGTGTAAATTGTGTTAAGTGTGTGTCTTGGTTTTTTTTTGTAATGTCATGACTGTAGGAATGAAATTTCGTTCAAACCTTGTCTGTTTGAATGACAATAAAAGGCATTCTATACTATTCTATTCCATCTTCGCCTGCGCCACAGTCTCCTGCTTCGACCCTGGGGACGTTGGTCCACTCCTCCTCGGCGGTGAAATCACCTGCTCTTTCCCCGGAGAAAAAGAATGGAGATGGTCGCTATCGTACACGTGCTGGTCGTGTTTGCAGGCCGGTCGTGAAGTATCCGGACTATGTTTGACTTTCCACCAGTCTGTCATCGGTTGTAATACTTGCTTTGCTTAGTTTATGGGTCTATATTGTTATTGATTCTTTAAGCGGGGGATGTAGATTAGTGACTCATGTTATGAGTCATGCTTTTGAAGTTACACCCACTAGCTTTTCAGCATTGAGGTCTGCTGCATTCCGTTAGTTTAAGTGGAACTCTTAAGAGAGAAGTTGTATTGCTTTGCAGTCAATAAAGTCTATAAATCCTTATCATGGTGCAGGCCACTGTTATTATAAAGACTACAATAAACAATCACCCATTCATTCTCTCCACAGATGCTGCCTGACCCGCTGAATTACTCCAGTGCTTTTTGTCTATCTTCTCCACAGATGCTGCATGACCCACTGAATTACTCCAGCACTTTGTGTCTATCTTCTCCACAGATGCTGCCTGACCCGCTGTTACTCCAGCTCTCTCTCTGTCTCTCTCTCCCTCTCCCCCTCCCTCTCTCTCCCTCCCTCTCTCTCCCTCCCTCCTTCTCTCCCTCTCTCAATCTGTTTCTCTCTCTATCTCTGTTTCTCTCTCTCTGTATCTCTCTCCCTCTGTATCTCTCTCTATCTGTCTCTCTCTCTCTCTCCATCTGTCTCTCTCTCTATCTGTCTCTTGTTTCTCTCTGCCTCTCCCTCCTTCTGTCTCTCACTCTCTCTCCATGTCTCTCCCTGACTCTATGTCACTCTCTCTCTGCCACCCTCTCTCTGTGTCTCTCTCTCTCTCCATCTCAGTCTCTCACTCTCTCTCTGTGTGTCTCTCTCTCCATCTCAGTCTCTCACTCTCTGTGTCTCTCCCCCTCCATCTCAGTCTCTCCCTCTCCGTCTCTCCCTCTCCGTCTCTCCCTATTTGAGAAAGAGAGAGAGAAAGAGAGAGAGAGAGAGAGAGAGATACAGAGCCTGTGGTCAGAACAACGAAAAGGTGGACAAGTGAGGGCATTGAGAACCTACAATCCTGCTCTGACTGCACGAATTGGAATGTGTTCAGGGAAGCAACCACAAGCCTCGATAAGTATACGGACATTGTATCATCATATGTCAGCTTTTGCGAGGTCCGTTGCATTCCAACTAAGACCCGGATATGGTTCAACAACAACAAGCCCTGGTTCACTGCAGAACTCAGACGGTCTAAAGAGGAGGCCTACTGGAGCGGGGATGGAGACCTCTACAGGCAGGACAGGTACAAGCGGAGAAGAGGAATCAGAGCTGCCAAGGAAAGGTACTCTGAGAAGTTGAGGAGAAGTTATCAGCTAGTGACTCTTCTTCAGTTTGGAAGGAGTTGCACGAAATTACCAGCTACAAGAGGAAAGCCCCCCGCTCTTTGGACAATCGTCAGCTGAGCAACGACCTGAATGAGTTTTACTGCAGGTTTGAAATTCAGAAACGTAACCCCCTCCCCAACCAACACAGCCAGACCCCAGTCTGCAAAGAATGAACCCTGCACCCTCTCCTTCCCATTCACCACTTCACACCTACTTAAGGCAAGACTCCAGTATGAAAAGACTGGACCATTTCCCACCCCAACCAACACTTCACACCCACTCACAGCCTGACCTCAGTCTGCAAAGACTGGGCCCTTCTACACCCACCCCCCTCCAAGCACCACCACACTCAATTACCCACACCCTTCTTGCTGAACAACATAACTTCTCAACTCAAATTTCACTACACCATTTGGTGTAGGTGACAATAAATGTCCTTTGTCTTTGTCTTTGTCATCAACAATAAAAATAGGAGGTGGAGAGGCTTTTCAGCAGACAGAAAAGCCAGAAATCTCCAGGACCTGACAATGTTTCCCCCTCTACTCTCAAGCTCTGTGCGAAACAACTGGCACCGGTCTATACAGACATTTTTAACCAGTCCCTGCAAACATGTACTGTCCCTGCCTGCTTCAAAGTCTCCACTATTGTCCCTGTACTCAAAGAGGCAAGGATTACTTGTCTTAATGACTACAAGCCTGTTGCACTGACCTCTGTGGTCATGAAGACATTTGAAAGGCTTGTGCTGGCCAAGCTGAAAAATATCACGATCCCCCTGCGGGACCCTCTGCAGTTTGCATATCGGACCAATAGATCTGTGGATGATGCAGTCAACCTGGGCCTGCACTTCATCCTCCAGCACCTGGACCGCCAGCGGACCTATGCGAGGATCCTGTTTGTTGATTTTAGCTCTGCATTCAACACCATACGGAACATAGAAATATAGAAAATAGGTGCAGGAGTAGGCCATTCGGCCCTTCGAGCCTGCACCGCCATTCAATATGATCATGGCTCATCATCCAACTCAGTATCCTGTACCTGCCTTCTCTCCATACCCCCTGATACCTTTAGCCACAAAGGCCACATCTAACTCCCTCTTAAATATAGCCAATGAACTGGCCTCAACTACCTTCTGTGGCAGAGAATTCTACAGATTCACCACTCTCAGCGTGAAAAATGTTTTTCTCATCTCGGTCCTAAAAGATTTCCCCCTTATCCTTAAACTGTGACCCCTTGTTCTGGACTTCCCCAACATCGGGAACAATCTTCCTGCATCTAGCCTGTCCAACCCCTTAAGAATTTTGTAAGTTTCTATAAGATCCCCCCTCAATCTTCTAAATTCTAGCGAGTACAAGCCAAGTCTATCCAGTCTTTCTTCATATGAAAGTCCTGACATCCCAGGAATCAGTCTGGTGAACGTTCTCTGTACTCCCTCTATGGCAAGAATGTCTTTCCTCAGATTAGGAGACCAAAACTGTACGCAATACTCCAGGTGTGGTCTCACCAAGACCCTGTACAACTGCAGTAGAACCTCCCTGCTCCTATACTCAAATCCTTTTGCTATGAATGCTAACATACCATTCGCTTTCTTCACTGCCTGCTGCACCTGCGTGCCTACTTTCAATGACTGGTGTACCATGACACCCAGGTCTCGTTGCATCTCCCCTTTTCTTAATCAGCCACCAGTCCACTTTCCTGTATTTGCCACCAAAGTGGATAACCTCACATTTATCCACATTATACTGCATCTGCCATGCATTTGCCCACTCACCCAGCCTATCCAAGTCACCTTGCAGCCTCCTTGCATCCTCCTCACAGCTAACACTGCCCCCCAGCTTTGTGTCATCCGCAAACTTAGAGATGTTGCATTCAATACCCTCGTCCAAATCATTAATATATATTGTAAATAGCTGGGGTCCCAGCACTGAGCCTTGCGGTACCCCACTGGTCACTGCCTGCCATTCTGAAAAGGACCCGTTTACTCCTACTCTTTGCTTCTTGTCTGCCAGCCAGTTCTCTATCCACATCAATACTGAACCCCCAATACCGTGTGCTTTAAGTTTGTATACTAATCTCTTATGTGGGACCTTGTCGAAAGCCTTCTGAAAGTCCAGATATAACACATCCATTGGTTCTCCCTTATCCACTTTACTAGTTGCATCCTCGAAAAATTCTATAAGATTCGTCAGACATGATTTACCTTTCATAAATCCATGCTGACTTTGTCCAATGATTTCACCACTTTCCAAATGTGCAGTTATCCCATCTTTAATAACTGACTAGCAGTTTCCCCACTACCGATGTTAGACTAACTGCTCTGTAATTCCCCGTTTTCTCTCTCCCTCCTTTTAAAAAGTGGGGTTACATTAGCTATCCTCCAATCCTCAGGAACTACTCCAGAATCTAAAGAGTTTTGAAAAATTATCACTAATGCATCCACTATTTCTGGGGCTACTTCCTTAAGTACTCTGGGATGCAGCCTATCTGGTCCTAGGGATTTATCGGCCTTTAATCCATTCAATTTACCTAACACCACTTCCCGGCTAACCTGGATTTCACTCAGTTCCTCCATCTCATTTGACCCCCGGTCCCCTGCTATTTCCGGCAGATTATTTATGCATTCCTTAGTGAAGATAAGGTCCCGCACGGGAGACTGGCGGCTAAAATTAGAGCACATGGTATTGGGGGTAGGGTGTTGACATGGATAGAAAATTGGTTGGCAGACCGGAAGCAAAGAGTAGGAGTGAATGGGTCCTTTTCAGAATGGCAGGTAGTGGCGAGTGGAGTGCCGCAAGGCTCGGTGTTGGGGCCGCAACTGTTTACCATATATATTAATGATTTGATTTAGATTTAGATTTAGATATTTATTTGTTGTCATTTGAACCTAAGTTCAAACGAAATTCTAAGTTCTAAATCTAAATCTAATGATTTGGAAGAGGGAATTAGGAGCAACACTAGCAAGTTTGCGGATGACACAAAGCTGGGTGGCAGTGTGAACTGTGAAGAGGATGTTAGGAGTTTGCAGGGTGAGCTGGACAGGTTGAGTGAGTGGGCAGATGCGTGGCAGATGCAGTGTAATATAGATAAATGTGAGGTTACCCACTTTGGAGGCAAAAACAAGGGGGCAGATTATTATCTCAATGAGGTTAGGTTAGGTAAGGGGGAGGGGGAGTTACAGCGAGACCTGGGTGTCCTTGTACTGAAAGTTGGCGTGCAGGTACAGCAGGCAGTGAAGAAAGCTAATGGAATGTTGGCCTTCATAACAAGAGGATTTCAGTATAGGAGTAAAGAGGTTCTTCTGCAATTGTATAGGGCTTTGGTGAGACCACATCTGGAGTATAATGTACAGTTTTGGTCTCCTAATTTGAGGAAGGACATCCTTGTGATTGAGGCAGTGCAGCGTAAGTTCACGAGATTGATCCCTGGGATGGTGGGACTGTCATATGAGGACAGATTGAAAAGACTAGGCTTGTATTCACTGGAGTTTAGAAGGATGAGGGGGAACTTTATAGAAACATATAAAATTATAAAAGGACTGGACAAGCTAGATGCAGGAAAAATGTTCCCAATGTTGGGCGAGTCCAGAACCAGGGGCCACAGTCTTAGAATAAAGGGGAGGTCATTTGAGACTGAGGTGAGAAAAAACGTTTTCACCCAGTGAGTTGTGAATTTATGGAATTCCCTGCCACAGAGGGCAGTGGAGGCCAAATCACTGGATGGATTTAAGAGAGAGTTAGATAGAGCTCTAGGGCCTAGTGGAGTCAAGGGATATGGGGACAAGGCAGGCACGCGTTATTGATAGGGGACGATCTAACAATGAATGGCGGTGCTGGCTCGAAGTGCCGAATGGCCTCCTCCTGCACCTATTTTCTATGTTTCTATGTTTCTAAGACAGAACCAAAGTAGTTATTCAATTGGTCTGCCATGTCCTTGTTCCCCATGATCAATTCACCTGTTTCTGACTGCAAGGGACCTACATTTGTTTTAACTAATCTTTTTCTCTTCACATATCTATAAAAACATTTGCAGTCAGTTTTTATGTTCCCTGCCAGTTTTCTTTCATAATCTATTTTCCCTTTCCTAATTAAACCCTTTGTCCTCCTCTGCTGGACTTTGAATTTCTCCTAGTCCTCTGGTAGGCTGCTTTTTCTGGCTAATTTGTATGCTTCATCTTTTGTTTTGATACTATCCCTGATTTCCCTTGTTATCCACGGATGCACTACCTTCCCTGATTTATTCTTTTGCCAAACTGGGATGAACAATTGTTGTAGTTCATCCATGCAGCCTTTAAATGCCTTCCATTGCATATCCACCGTCAACCCTTTAAGAATTAATTGCCAGTCTATCTTGGCCAATTCACGTCTCATACCCTCAAAGTTACCTTTCTTTAAGTTCAGAACCCTTGTTTCTGAATTAATTATGTCACTCTCCATCCTAATGAAGAACTCAACCATATTATGGTCACTCTTGCCCAAGGGGCCACGCACAACCAGACTGCTAACTAACCCTTCCTCATTACTCAATACCCAGTCTAGAATAGCCTGCTCTCTCATTGGTTCCTCTACATGTTGGTTTAGAAAACTATCCCGCATACATTCCAAGAAATCCTCTTCCTCAGCACCCCTGCCAATTTGATCCACTCAATCTATATGAAGATTGAAGTCACCCATTATAACTGTTTTACCTTTGTTGCACGCATTTCTAATTTCCTGTTTGATGCACATCTCTGAAGATCTTTCCTGATCCGAGAACACTGATGCCATTATTAAGAAAGCACATCAGCGCCTCTACTTCCTGAGAAGATTACGGAGAGTCGGTTTGTCAAGGAGGACTCTCTCTAACTTCTACAGGTGCACAGTAGAGAGCATGCTGACCGGTTGCATCGTGGCTTAGTTCGGCAACTTGAGCGCCCTGGAGAGGAAAAGACTACAAAAAGTAGTAAACACTGCCCAGTCCATCATCGGCTCTGACCTCCCTTCCTTCAGGTAGAAGGTACAGGAGCCTGAAGACTGCAACGACCAGGTTCAGGAATAGCTACTTCCTCACAGCCATCAGGCTATTAAACCTGGCTCGGACATAACACTGAACTTTATTAGCTAATACTGTTATTTGCACTTTATCAGTATATTGATTCATGTGTGTATATATTTATAGAATGCCTTGTAGTCAATGCCTACTATGTTCTGTTGTGCTGAAGCAAAGCAAGAATTTCATTGTCCTATCAGGGACACATGACAATAAACTCACTTGAACTTGAACTTGAACTACTACTGTTAGGTGGCCTGTACACAACTCCCACTAGCGTTTTCTGCCCCTTAGTGTTTCGCAGCTCTACCCATATCGATTCCACATCCTCCAAGCTAATGTCCTTCCTTTCTATTGCGTTAATCTCCTCTCTAACCAGCAACGCTACCCCACCTCCTTTTCCTTTCTGTCTATCCCTCCTGAATATTGAATATCCCTGGATGTTCAGCTCCCAGCCTTTGTCACCCTGTAGCCATGTCTCCGTGATCCCAACTATATCATAGTCATTAATAGCTATCTGCACATTCAACTCATCCACCTTATTGCGAATGCTCCTTGCATTGAGACACAAAGCCTTCAGGCTTGTTTTTACAACACTCTTACCCCCTATACAACTATGTTGAAAAGGGGCCCTTTTTCATTTTTGCCCTGGATTTGTCTGCCTGGCACTTTTACTTTTCACCTTGCTACCTATTGCTTCTACCCCCATTTTACACCTCCCTCTGCTCACACATTTAAGAAACCCTTTCCCTTTAACTCCATCCTCGACTATCCCATTTGACACCCCACCCCCCTTATTCAGTTTAAAACCACCCGTGTAGCAGTGGCAAACCTGCCTGCCAGAATGCTGGTCCCCCACCTGTTAAGATGCAATCCATCCCTTTTGTACAGTTCCCCCTTACTTCAAAACAGATCCCAGTGATCTAAGAATCTAAATCCCCGCCCCGTGCACCATTTCCTCAGCCACACATTCAGGTCCCGTATCTCCCTGTTCCTGCTCTCGCCAGCACGATGAACTGGAAGTAAACCGGAGATAACAACCCTGGAGGTCCTGCTTTTCAGCATTTTTCCGAGCTCTCTAAAGTCATGTGACATAAAGCAACATGTGAGGGTGGGAAAGCACATCTCGGACCCGCAAACGCTCAGCATAGGAGCACCGCAAGGCTGCGTACTCTCTCCTCTCCTCTACTCTCTCTACACCAACGACTGCACCTCCAGACACCTCTGTCAAGATCTCAAGTTTGCGGTCGACACAACCCTGATTGGACTGATCCAGAATGGGGAGGAATCTGCCTACAGCAGGGCTCGAAATTAACGGTTGCCTGGGTGCCATTGACCACCCAAAGTGCCGCCGGGCAATCTAAACGCCGAGTCATAGTATAGGAGTAAAGAGGTTCTTCTGCAGTTGTATAGGGCTCTGGTGAGACCACATCTGGAGTATAGTGTACAGTTTTGGTCTCCTAATTTGAGGAACAAGATCCTTGTGATTGAGGCAGTGCAGCTTAGGTTCACGAGATTGATCCCTGGGATGGCGGGACTGTCATGAGGAAAGATTGAAAAGACTAGGCTTGTATTCACTGGAGTTTAGAAGGATGAGGGGGATCTTATAGAAACATATAAAATTATAAAAGTACTGGACAAGCTAGATGCAGGAAAAATGTTCCCAATGTTGGGCGAGTCCAGAACCAGGGGCCACAGTCTTAGAATAAAGGGGAGGTCATTTAAGACTGAGGTGAGAAAAAACTTTTTCACCCAGAGATTTGTGAATTTATGGAATTCCCTGCCACGGAGGGCAGTGGAGGCCAAATCACTGGATGGATTTAAGAGAGAGTTAGATAGAGCTCTAGGGGCTAGTGGAGTCAAGGGATATGGGGAGAAGGCAGGCACGGGTTATTGATTGGGGACGATCTAACAATGAATGGCGGTGCTGGTCCGAAGGGCCGAATGGCCTCCTCCTGCACTTATTTTCCATGCTTCTATGTCATTTTGCCCGGCTTGGCACTACAGATACTAGTTTATACCGAAGACGGGCACAAAAAAATGGAGTAACTCAGCGGGTTAGGCAGCATCTCTGGAGAAAAGCAACGTGCCGGCGGCGACTGTATTGCGGGGTAAAGATTCCAGGTGCGTGGTGACTAAGGGTTGGAGCGAATGACGGGTCCCGCACAGCGGCCGCGATAGCGGCTCCATCTCCTCCTGCACCCCGCCCGCCCTTATAGCGGCCACTGACTGCCACTCTGCCAACGGCGCTTTCAAAACAAACCCTCCCGCACGCCGAGGCCGGGAGGAGGGAGGGAGGGGGAGGCCTCCTTCCGCTGTCTGAAGCAGCTGCACCAAAGATCCTATAGCTATAGGATCTTTGAGCTGCACCGCTCGGCCCCGCACCTTGCTGTTGGCTGGTGGAGGAGGGGAGGCGGTGGCGAGGAGATCCCAACCGCCTCCCCCTTTGGCGGCATCTCTTGGCATTGGACAGGGACGGCCAAGGCTGGGGGGCGATGTTGTCCAAGGAGCGCTGACCTTCCCCACCTCCTCTGCCCCTTCCCCCCCTCTATATCTCTCTTGTACGCCCCCCTCCACCCCCCACCCTTATCCTGAGACCCCACCTCTCCATCCCGCACTGATCCCCATTCCCGCCTCTATTCAGTCCTCACTGACATCCACTGTGCTCCGCTCCCCATCTACCCCCCGCCCCCCATCTATTCATCCTGCGCTGATCACCCTATCCACCTCGCATTGATTCTTCTACCACCCCCCTATCTATCCTACACTGGTCCCCCAATTCATCCTGCACCGATCCCCCCATCCATCCTGTAGTGATCTACCCATTCATCTTTTACTGATCTCCCATTCATCCTGTACTGATCCCCTCATCCATCCTGTACTGGTCCCATAACCATATAATAACATATAACAATTACAGCACGGAAACAGGCCATGTCGGCCCTTCTAGTCCGTGCTGAACACTTACTCTCACCTAGTCCCATCTACCTGCACTCAGACCATAACCCTCCATTCCTTTCCCGTCCATATACCTATCCAATTTATTTTTAAATGATAAAATCGAATCTGCCTCCACCACTTCCACTGGAAGCTCATTCCACACAGCTACCACTCTGAGTAAAGAAGTTCCCCCTCATGTTACCCCTAAACTTTTGTCCCTTAATTCTCAAATCATGTCCTCTTGTTTGAATCTTCTCTACTCGCAATGGAAAAAGCTTATCCACGTCAACTCTGTTTATCCCTCTCATAATTTTAAAGACCTCTATCAAGTCCCCCCTTAACCTTCTGCGCTCCAAAGAATAAAGACCTAACTTGTTCAACCTTTCTCTGTAACTGAGGTGCTGAAACCCAGGCAACATTGTAGTAAATCTCCTCTGTACTCACTCTATTTTGTTGACATCTTTCCTATAATTTGGCAACCAAAATTGTACACCATACTCCAGAATTGGCCTCACCAATGCCTTGTACAATTTTAACATTACATCCCAACTTCTATACTCAATGCTCTGATTTATAAAGGGCAGCACACCAAAAGCTTTCTTTACCACCCTATCTACATGAGATTCCACCTTCAGGGAACTATGCACAGTTATTCCTAGATCCCTGCATTCCTAGTTCAACTGCATTCCTCAATTCGCTACCATTTACCATGTACGTCCTATTTTGATTTGTCTGCCAAGATGTAGCACCTCACACTTATCAGCATTAATCCTAATTCATCCTGTACTGATCCCCCTCATTCATCCTGTACTGATCCCCCATTCATCCTATACTGATCCCCTCAGTCATCCTGTAGTGATCCCCCATTCATCTTTTACTGAACCTCCCATTCATCCTGTACTGCTTCCCCCCATTCATCCTGTACTGATCCCCTTTCATCCTGTAGTGATCCCCTCATTCATCCTGCACAGACCCTCCGATCCACATTGTACTGCCCCCCCATTCATCCTGTACTGACCCCCCCCCCCATTCGTCTTGCGCTGACCCCCCCCCCATCCATCCTGTACTGATCACCCCATTCAAGAAGAATGGGGGGGAACAGTCTGAAGAAGGGTCTCGAACCGAAACATTGCCTATTTTCTTCGCTCCATAGATGTTGCCTCACCCGCTGAGTTTCTCCAGCACTTTTGTCTACCCCCATTCATCCTGTACTGACCCTCCCATTCATCCCGTACTGATTCCCCCCCATCCATCCTGTATTGATCCGCCCATTCATCCTGCACTGAACCCCCCATTCATCCTGCGTTGATTCCCCCCCCATCCATCCTGTACTGATCCCACCATTCATCCTGTACTGAAACCCCCCATTCATCCTGAACTGATCCCTTAATGTTCCCCCCATTCAACACCACTGACATCCCCTGTGCTCTCCCCTCACAATTTTACATACTCCAACCAACACATACTAATTCACCTGCCACAATCCATCCATTCAGCACCGATTGCCTTCTCAACCCCCCCCCCCCCCCCCCCGCCATCTATCCTGCACTGATTCGCATACTCCCCCCCTGACCTCATTGTGCTGGAAATGTCTTCAGAGCGAACATTTACTATGTTTGATAACAGAATGCAATCAAATGTGTTTTAATTCCCGATGTTATTATTTGTTTTAGTCCATAAAGATGGATTAAATTGTGAACATGTGAAACATTAAAACCGTAGTGTTCGATTGTCACTGCTACCGTTGACACGTTATTACAGAATTCATTTTAACGGCAAATCAATGCTCTTAATATGGAGTATCAGTACTGTATTTATTTAATGAGCAACATTCACAACTATACGTTGGATTTATCAAGGTTTTATTTCTACAGTCGGTCATATACATCATAAATTTGGTCAGGAGATATTTCAGTTGAAATTATAACGTTAATTCTGAAGTGGGAATGATGGAAACAGCGTTTATCAATATTTTTTTTCAATCTAGTGCGTACAAACTGGGTATCTTCATGCTGTTCACAACACATACATCTAATCTGAATGTTAAAGAAGGAACTGCAGATGCTGGAAAATCGAAGGTACACAAAAATGCTGGAGAAACTCAGCGGGTGCAGCAGCATCTATGGAGCGAAGGAAATAGGCAAAGTTTCGGGCCGAAACCCTTCTTCAGACTGATAGGGGGTGGGGAGAAGAAAGGAAAAAAGGAAAAAAGGCGTAGGAGCCCGAGGGCTGGGGGATGGGAGGAGACAACCAGAGGGCTGATGAAGGGGAGGAGACAGCAAGGGCTAGCAGAATTGGGAGAATTCAATGTTCAATTCAACAGCCAAGCGGAGGCTTGGCGATCGTTTCGCCGAACACCTCCGGTCGGTCCGCAATAACCAACCTGACCTCCCGGTGGCTCAGCACTTCAACTCCCCCTCCCATTCTGTATCTGACCTCTCTGTCCTGGGTCTCCTCCATGCCCACAGCGAGCAACACCAGAAATTGGAGGAAATGCACCTCATATTCCGCTTGGGCAGTCTACATCCTGGGGGCATGAACATTGAATTCTCCCAATTCTGCTAGCCCTTGCTGTCCCCTCCACTTCATCAGCCCTCTGGTTGTCTCCTCCCATCCCCTAGCCCTCAGGCTCCTCCTCTGCCTTTTTTCCTTTCTTCTCCCCACCCCCTATCAGTCTGAAGAAGGGTTTCGGCCCGAAACGTTGCCTATTTCCTTCGCTCCATAGATGCTGCTGCACCCGCTGAGTTTCTCCAGCATTTTTGTGTACCATCTAATCTGAATGTACGGTAATGTGGCGTTTTGACACCATTAAACATATTACCAAAAGAACATTTGTTGCAGTTAGGTCCTTTGGCCATCTCTTGTCAGTTAGTGTAATGTTTAACCTGTCAGATAGGTATAGTCGGTTTTAACAACTATTATCATAAAATGCCTTTAGAAATTTCCTTGAAACCTGTATATTTTGTTATGGATAAATCATGTGGGAAGCGAGTGTGTTTCTGTACCAAAAGCAATAACGACCCATGCTATGGCCATGTCATGGTAATTTTCGATCCTTCACAGAAAACATGTTTGCATCAATCTGTAGTGTGCATGGTTAAGCACAGGTTGATCATACGCTGAATAATCCAACCACATCTTTGTTTGGAAGTGGAAAGAACTAATAGAAATTGCATTAATTGCAATGTGTAAAAAGAGTTGAGATGCTGTATTATAATTTTGCTGCATGTCATTGTGGTATATGTCTTGATTGGAGAATATGTTTAGTTTGTGATTTATTTGAAGCAGAAATAATATGTGAAGGCTTCATTGAGCATAATTCCGACTGGTAACTACACACTTCGTCCGAGCATATTATCGCACGCATCATGCAAACCGTCTTAAATGACCACCTAAATGTCATTTGGCAACCTAAAAACCTGGCAACAGGGAAAAAAAAGTTAAGTGAGAGCCCTGCTACAGACAGGAAGTGTCACAGCAGGCATCCTGGTGCCATCGCAACCACCTAGAGCTTAATGCTCTTAAGATAGTAGAATTGATTGTAGACTTTAGGAGAGCTCCCCCTCCCCTCACCCCGCTCATCATCAAAAAACACCACAGTCACATCTGTGGAGTCTTTTAAGTTCCTGGGAACCATCATCTCTAAGGACCTTAAGTGGGGGGGCTACCATCGACTCCACAGTCAAAAAGGCACAACAGAGGATGTACTTCCTATGGCAGCTGAGGAAGCACAATCTGCCACAGGCAATGATAGTCCAATAGTCATCGTAGAGTCTGTTTTCACCTTCTCCATCATGGTCTGATTTGGCGCAGCCACCAAGCACGATACTTGGAGGCTGCAGTGAATCGTCCAATCAGCTGAGAAGGTTATTGGCTGTAACCTTCCCTCCATTGATGAGGGCCAGGGAGCGAGGGGGCAAGATCATCTTTGACCCCTCTCAACCTGGCCACAAACACTTTGAATCACTTCCCGCTGGAAGGCGACTCCGGACTGTCAAAGCTGCCACAGCCAGACATAAAATGTTTTTATCCATGAGTAGTGCTCTATTCAACAGCCAAAAATCTGTAGCCTCCCTTTGATCTGGCATCACAATGGGACAGGGGTGGGAGCTTGGAACCTTCACGTGGTCCCACTAAAATCTAACTGCTGCACGAGTCAGTGCCATCTCACGCCACTGCTGCCGTTACAATAACAGTGATATTTTTACATCCGGTAGAAATTTTCCTTATGATTTCAAAAATCCAATCCTCTATACATTTGGTCAATTATTTCTGGCGATATTTACTAAAATTCATCACCAAATTGACATCTAAAAAAAAATAAACGGTTGCCCAGCTGCTGACCTCACAATGCCTTTGCACCTGGCCCAACTGCCTCTTGGCCCCGCCCGCTGCCCCCACCCAGCCTGCCTGCTGGCCCCGCCCCCCCAGCCTGCCAGCTGGCCCGGCCCGGCCCCACCCCATTCTCTCTCTGCCCTCACTCTCTAGCACCCCCAACTCGCAGGCGCGTCTAGAGAGGGAGGGGGGGGTAGAGAGTGAGGGCAGAGAGAGAATGGGGAGAGAGAGAGAAAGGAGCAGAGATATAAGGGCAAGAGACAGAGGGAGAGGGTGGTGGAGGGAGGAGGAGAGGGAAGGGTGGGTGAGGGGGGGAGGGTTGGTGAGGAGGGGTGAGAGAGATGGGAGAGGGGCTGAGAGGGGGGGAAGGGAAAGGGGAGGGTGGGAAGGGAGGGGGAGGGAGAAGAGAGAGAGAGAGAGATGGTGAGAGAGAGAGATGGGGGGAGAGAGAGATGGGGGGAGAGAGAGAGATGGGGAGAGAGATGGGGGAGAGAGGGGGAGAGACAGAGAGAGCGAAATGCAACCGTGCGTCACGCGTTCAGAATGTTCTGGAAATGAAGCGTGTGCGGCTCATGCATGAAACCTGTCGGCAGCTGTATGGAAATTCAGGGGAAGAGCCTGCCGCGTCACACACACGCTAACCACTCCCCCCACAAACACACACACACACACACACACAGCGGGTCCGATCTAAGCTGTCAATGAAGACAGCAATTTTTTTTTTTTTTAACTGTCTTTGAAATTAAAAGTTAATGTTAAGAATTAGTGATGCTAAGTGAGAAATAATTCAATGAAAAACAATGGAATCATCAACCTGGCAGGCTGGGGGTGCAGGGCCAGGAGGCAGGTGGGGGGTCAGGGCTGGGCGGGGCCGGGAGCAGGCTGGG
>JAXLNO010002133.1:0-41618 GCA_038087875.1 Malacoraja senta | reverse complement strand
CAAGGACGCCATAAATCCGGCAAGGTCGCCACAAATCCGGCAAGGTCGCCACATTTCCGGCAAGGTCGCCATATTTCCGGCAAGGTCGCCACAAATCCGGCAAGGTCGCCACATTTCAGGCAAGGTCGCCGCATTTCCGGCAACGTCGCCAGAAATCCGGCAAGGTCGTCTCAAATCCGACAAGGTCGCCATAAATCCGGCAAGGTCGCCACATCTCCGGCAAGGACGCCATAAATCCGGCAAGGTCGCCACAAATCCGGCAAGGTCGCCACATTTCCGGCAAGGTCGCCATATTTCCTGCAAGGTCGCCACAAATCCGGCAAGGTCGCCATATTTCCGGCAAGGTCGCCATAAATCCGGCAAGGTCGCCACAAATCCGGCAAGGTGGCGACAAATCCGGCAAGGTCGCCACATTTCAATCAATGTAGCCATAAATTCGGCAAGGCCGCAACATTCCGGCAAGGTCGCATATATCCCGCATCCTCGCCACAAATCCGGCAAGGTCACCACATTTCCGGCAAGGTCGCCATGAATCCGGCAGGGTCGCCACAAGTCCGGCTAGGTCGCCACAATGCCGGCAAGGTCGCCATAAATCCGGCAAGGCCGCCACAAATCCCACAAGGTCGCCATAAATCCGGCAAGGTCGCCACAAATCCGGCAAGGTCACCACATTTGCGGCAAGGTCGCCATAAATTCTGCAAAGTCGCCACAAATACGGCAAGGTCGCCACATCCCCGGCAAGGTCGCCGTAAATCCGGCAAGGTCGCCACAAATCCATCAAGGTCGCCACATTTCAGGCAAGGTCGCCGCATTTCCGGCAACGTCGCCATAAATCCGGCAAGGTCGTCTCAAATCCGACAAGGTCGCCATAAATCCGGCAAGGTCGCCACATTTCCGGCAAGGACGCCATAAATCCGGCAAGGTCGCCACAAATCCGGCAAGGTCGCCACATTTCCGGCAATGTCGCCATATTTCCGGCAAGGTCGCCACAAATCCGGCAAGGTCGCCATATTTCCGGCACGGTCGCCATAAACCCGGCAAGGTCGCCACGAATCCGGCAAGGTAGCGACAAATTTCAATCAAGGTAGCCATAAATTCAGCAAGGTCGCCACAAATCCAGCAAGGTCCCAACATTCCGGCAAGGTCGCCATAAATCCGGCATCCTCGCCACAAATCCGGCAAGGTCACCACATTTCCGGCAAGGTCGCCATGAATCCGACAAGGTCGCCACAAGTCCGGCTAGGTCGCCACATTGCCGGCAAGGTCGCCATAAATACGGCAAGGTCGCCACAAATCCCACAAGGTCGCCATAAATCCGGCAAGGTCGCCACAAATCCGGCAAGGTCGCCACATTTCCGGCAAGGTCTCAACAAATCAGGCAAGGTCGCCGCAAATCCGACAAGGTCGCCATATTTCCGGCAATGTCGCCATAAATCCCGCAAGGTCCCACAAATCTGGCAACGTCGCCATATTTCCGGCAAGGTCGCATGAATCCGCCAAGGTCGCCCAAATCCGGCAAGGTAGCCATATTTTCGGCAAGGTCGCCATAAATCCGGCAAGGTCGCCACAAATCCGGCAAGGTCGCCATATTTCCGGCAAGGTCGCCACAAATCCGGCAAGGTCGACATATTTCCGGCAAGGTCGCCATAAATCCGGCATGGTGGCCACAAATCAGGGAAGGTCGCCATATTTCCGTCAAGGTCGCCATACATCCGGCAAGTTCGCCATATTTCCGGCACGATCGCCATAAATCCGGCAAGGTCGCCACAAATCCGGCAAGGTCGTCATATTTCCGGCACGGTCGCCATAAATGCGGCAAGGTCGCCACAAAACCGGCAAGGGCGCCATATTTCCGGCAAGGTCGCAATAAACCCCGCAAGGACGCCACAAATCCGGCAAGGTCGCCATATTTCCGGCAAGGTCGCCATAAATCCGGCAAGGTCGCCATAAATCCGGCAAGGTCGACACAAATCCAGCAGAGTCGCCTATTTCCGGCAAGGTCGCCATAAATCCGGCACGGCTTCCATAAATCCGGCAAGTTCGCCACATTTCCGGCGTCGCAACAAATCTGGCAAAGTCGCCACAAATCCGACAAGGTCGCCATATTTCCGGCAAGGTCGCCAGAAATCCGGCAAGGTCGCCATATTTCCGGCAAGGTCTCCATCAATCCGGCAAGGTCGCCACAAATCCGGCAAGGTGGCGTCAAATCCGGCAAGGTCGACATATTTCCGGGAAGGTCGCCATCGATCCGGCAAGGTCGCCACATATCCGGCAAGGTCGCAACATTCGGGTAAGGTCGCCATAAATCCGGCATCGTCGCCACAAATCCGGCAAGGTCACCACATTTCCGGCAAGGTCGCCATGAATCCGGCAAGGTCGCCATAAATCCGGCAAGGTCGCCACAAATTCCACAAGGTCGCCATAAATCCGGCAAGGTCGCCACAAATCCGGCAAGGTCTCCACATTTGCGGCAACGTCGCCATAAATCCGGCAAGGTCGCCACAAATACGGCAAGGTCGCCACATCCCCGGCAAGGTCGCCATAAATCCGGCAAGGTCGCCACAAATCCGTCAAGGTCGCCACATTTCAGGCAAGGTCGCCGCATTTCCGGCAATGTCGCCATAAATCCGACAAGGTCGTCACAAATCCGACAAGGTCGCCATAAATCCGGCAAGGTCGCCACATTTCCGGCAAGGACGCCATAAATCCGGCAAGCTCCCCACAAATCCGGCAAGGTCGCCATATTTCCGGCAAGGTCGCCACAAATCCTGCAAGGTCGCCATATTCCCGGCAAGGTCACCGTCAATCCGGCAAGGTCGCCTCAAATCCGGCAAGGTGGCGTCAAATCCGGCAAGGTCGCCACATTTCAATCAAGGTAGCCATAAATTCGGCAAGGTCGCGTCAAATCCGGCAAGGTCGACACATTTCCGGGAAGGTCGCTATCGATCCGGCAAGGTCGCCACATATCCGGCAAGGTCGCAATAAATCTGACAAAGTCGCCACAAATCCGACAAGGTCGCCATATTTCCGGCAAGGTCGCCATAAATCCCGCAAGGTCGCCATAAATCCGGCAAGGTCGCCACATTTCCGGCAAGGTCGTCATAAATCCCGCAAGGTCGCCATAAATCCGGCAAGGTCGCCACATTTCCGGCAAGGTCGCAACAAATCTTGCAAAGTCGCCACAAATCCGACAAGGTCACCACATTTGCGGCAAGGTCGCCATAAATCCTGCAAGGTCGCCACAAATACGGCAAGGTCGCCACATCCCCGGCAAGGTCGCCGTAAATCCGGCAAGGTCGCCACAAATCCATCAAGTTCGCCACATGTCAGGCAAGGTCGCCGCATTTCCGGCAACGTCGCCATAAATCCGGCAAGGTCGTCTCAAATCCGACAAGGTCGCCATAAATCCGGCTAGGTCGCCACATTTCCGGCAAGGACGCCATAAATCCGGCAAGGTCGCCACAAATCCGGCAAGGTCGCCACATTTCCGGCAAGGTCGCCATAAATCCGGCAAGGTCGCCACGAATCCGGCAAGGTCGCCATATTTCCGGCAAGGTCGCCATAAATCCGGCAAGGTCGCCACAAATCCGGCAAGGTGGCGACAAATCCGGCAAGGTCGCCACATTTCAATCAAGGTAGCCATAAATTCGGAAAGGTCGCCACAAATCCAGCAAGGTCGCAACATTCCGGCAAGGTCGCCATAAATCCGGCATCGTCGCCATAAATCCGGCAAGGTAACCACATTTCCGGCAAGGTCGCCATGAATCCGGCAAGGTCGCCACAAGTCCGGCTAGGTCGCCTCATTGCCGACAAAGTCGCCATAAATCCGGCAAGGTCGCCACAGATCCCACAAGGTCTCCATAAACCGGGCAAGGTCGCCACAAATCCGGCAAGGTCACCACATTTGCGGCAAGGTCGCCATAAATCCTGCAAGGTCGCCACAAATACGGCAAGTCGCCACATCCCCGGCAAGGTCGCCATAAATCCGGCAAGGTCGCCATAAATCCGTCAAGGTCGCCACATTTCAGGCAAGGTCGCCGCATTACCGGCAACGTCGCCAAAAATCCGGCAAGGTCGTCTCAAATCCGACAAGGTCGCCATAAACCCGGCAAGGTCGCCACATTTAAGGCAAGGACGCCAAAAATCCGGCAAGGTCGCCACAAATCCGGCAATGTCGCCACATTTCCGGCAAGGTCGCCACAAATCCGGGAATGTCGCCATATTCCCGGCAAGGTCGCCATAAATCCGGTAAGATCACCACAAATCCGGCAAGGTGGCGACAAATCCGGCAAGGTCGCCACATTTCAATCAAGGTATGCATAAATTCGGCAAGGTCGTCACAAATCCCGCAAGGTCGCAACATTCCGGCAAGGTCGCCATAAATCCGGCATCCTCGCCAAAAAATCCGGCAAGGTCACCACATTTCCGGCAAGGTCGCCATGAATCCGGCAGGGTCGCCACAAGTCCGGCTAGGTCGCCACATTGCCGGCAAGGTCGCCATAAATCCGGCAAGGTCGCCACAAATCCCACAAGGTCGCCATAAATCCGGCAAGGTCGCCACAAATCCGGCATGGTCACCACATTTCCGGCAAGGACGCCATAAATCCGGCAAGGTCGCCACAAATCCGGCAAGGTCGCCACATTTCCGGCAAGGTCGCCATATTTCCGGCAAGGTCGCCACAAATCCGGCAAGGTCGCCACATTTCAGGCAAGGTCGCCGCATTTCCGGCAACGTCGCCAGAAATCCGGCAAGGTCGTCTCAAATCCGACAAGGTCGCCATAAATCCGGCAAGGTCGCCACATCTCCGGCAAGGACGCCATAAATCCGGCAAGGTCGCCACAAATCCGGCAAGGTCGCCACATTTCCGGCAAGATCGCCATATTTCCTGCAAGGTCGCCACAAATCCGGCAAGGTCGCCATATTTCCGGCAAGGTCGCCATAAATCCGGCAAGGTCGCCACAAATCCGGCAAGGTGGCGACAAATCCGGCAAGGTCGCCACATTTCAATCAATGTAGCCATAAATTCGGCAAGGTCGCAACATTCCGGCAAGGTCGCATAAATCCCGCATCCTCGCCACAAATCCGGCAAGGTCACCACATTTCCGGCAAGGTCGCCATGAATCCGGCAGGGTCGCCACAAGTCCGGCTAGGTCGCCACAATGCCGGCAAGGTCGCCATAAATCCGGCAAGGCCGCCACAAATCCCACAAGGTCGCCATAAATCCGGCAAGGTCGCCACAAATCCGGCAAGGTCACCACATTTGCGGCAAGGTCGCCATAAATTCTGCAAAGTCGCCACAAATACGGCAAGGTCGCCACATCCCCGGCAAGGTCGCCGTAAATCCGGCAAGGTCGCCACAAATCCATCAAGGTCGCCACATTTCAGGCAAGGTCGCCGCATTGCCGGCAACGTCGCCATAAATCCGGCAAGGTCGTCTCAAATCCGACAAGGTCGCCATAAATCCGGCAAGGTCGCCACATTTCCGGCAAGGACGCCATAAATCCGGCAAGGTCGCCACAAATCCGGCAAGGTCGCCACATTTCCGGCAATGTCGCCATATTTCCGGCAAGGTCGCCACAAATCCGGCAAGGTCGCCATATTTCCGGCACGGTCGCCATAAACCCGGCAAGGTCGCCACGAATCCGGCAAGGTAGCGACAAATCCGGCAAGGTCGCCACATTTCAATCAAGGTAGCCATAAATTCAGCAAGGTCGCCACAAATCCAGCAAGGTCCCAACATTCCGGCAATGTCGCCATAAATCCGGCATCCTCGCCACAAATCCGGCAAGGTCACCACATTTCCGGCAAGGTCGCCATGAATCCGACAAGGTCGCCACAAGTCCGGCTAGGTCGCCACATTGCCGGCAAGGTCGCCATAAATACGGCAAGGTCGCCACAAATCCCACAAGGTCGCCATAAATCCGGCAAGGTCGCCACAAATCCGGCAAGGTCGCCACATTTCCGGCAAGGTCTCAACAAATCAGGCAAGGTCGCCGCAAATCCGACAAGGTCGCCATATTTCCGGCAATGTCGCCATAAATCCCGCAAGGTCCCACAAATCTGGCAACGTCGCCATATTTCCGGCAAGGTCGCATGAATCCGCCAAGGTCGCCCAAATCCGGCAAGGTAGCCATATTTTCGGCAAGGTCGCCATAAATCCGGCAAGGTCGCCACAAATCCGGCAAGGTCGCCATATTTCCGGCAAGGTCGCCACAAATCCGGCAAGGTCGACATATTTCCGGCAAGGTCACCATAAATCCGGCATGGTGGCCACAAATCAGGGAAGGTCGCCATATTTCCGTCAAGGTCGCCATACATCCGGCAAGTTCGCCATATTTCCGGCACGATCGCCATAAATCCGGCAAGGTCGCCACAAATCCGGCAAGGTCGTCATATTTCCGGCACGGTCGCCATAAATGCGGCAAGGTCGCCACAAAACCGGCAAGGTCGCCATATTTCCGGCAAGGTCGCAATAAACCCCGCAAGGACGCCACAAATCCGGCAAGGTCGCCATATTTCCGGCAAGGTCGCCATAAATCCGGCAAGGTCGCCATAAATCCGGCAAGGTCGACACAAATCCAGCAGAGTCGCCTATTTCCGGCAAGGTCGCCATAAATCCGGCACGGCTTCCATAAATCCGGCAAGTTCGCCACATTTCCGGCGTCGCAACAAATCTGGCAAAGTCGCCACAAATCCGACAAGGTCGCCATATTTCCGGCAAGGTCGCCAGAAATCCGGCAAGGTCGCCATATTTCCGGCAAGGTCTCCATCAATCCGGGAAGGTCGCCACAAATCCGGCAAGGTGGCGTCAAATCCGGCAAGGTCGACATATTTCCGGGAAGGTCGCCATCGATCCGGCAAGGTCGCCACATATCCGGCAAGGTCGCAACATTCGGGTAAGGTCGCCATAAATCCGGCATCGTCGCCACAAATCCGGCAAGGTCACCACATTTCCGGCAAGGTCGCCATGAATCCGGCAAGGTCGCCATAAATCCGGCAAGGTCGCCACAAATTCCACAAGGTCGCCATAAATCCGGCAAGGTCGCCACAAATCCGGCAAGGTCTCCACATTTGCGGCAACGTCGCCATAAATCCGGCAAGGTCGCCACAAATACGGCAAGGTCGCCACATCCCCGGCAAGGTCGCCATAAATCCGGCAAGGTCGCCACAAATCCGTCAAGGTCGCCACATTTCAGGCAAGGTCGCCGCATTTCCGGCAATGTCGCCATAAATCCGACAAGGTCGTCACAAATCCGACAAGGTCGCCATAAATCCGGCAAGGTCGCCACATTTCCGGCAAGGACGCCATAAATCCGGCAAGGTAGACATATTTCCGGCAAGGTCGCCATAAATCCGGCAAGCTCCCCACAAATCCGGCAAGGTCGCCATATTTCCGGCAAGGTCGCCACAAATCCTGCAAGGTCGCCATATTCCCGGCAAGGTCACCGTCAATCCGGCAAGGTCGCCTCAAATCCGGCAAGGTGGCGTCAAATCCGGCAAGGTCGCCACATTTCAATCAAGGTAGCCATAAATTCGGCAAGGTCGCGTCAAATCCGGCAAGGTCGACACATTTCCGGGAAGGTCGCTATCGATCCGGCAAGGTCGCCACATATCCGGCAAGGTCGCAATAAATCTGACAAAGTCGCCACAAATCCGACAAGGTCGCCATATTTCCGGCAAGGTCGCCATAAATCCCGCAAGGTCGCCATAAATCCGGCAAGGTCGCCACATTTCCGGCAAGGTCGCAACAAATCTTGCAAAGTCGCCACAAATCCGACAAGGTCGCCATATTTTCGGCAAGGTCGCCATAAATCCCGCAAGATCGCCACAAATCCGGCAAGGTCACCACATTTCCGGCAAGGTCGCCATAAATCCGGCAGGGTCGCCACAAGTCCGGCTAGGACGCCACAATGTCGGCAAGGTCGCCATAAATCCGGCAAGGCCGCCACAAATCCCACAATGTCGCCATAAATCCGGCAAGGTCGCCACAAATCCGGCAAGGTCACCACATTTGCGGCAAGGTCGCCATAAATCCTGCAAGGTCGCCACAAATACGGCAAGGTCGCCACATCCCCGGCAAGGTCGCCGTAAATCCGGCAAGGTCGCCACAAATCCATCAAGTTCGCCACATTTCAGGCAATGTCGCCGCATTTCCGGCAACGTCGCCATAAATCCGGCAAGGTCGTCTCAAATCCGACAAGGTCGCCATAAATCCGGCTAGGTCGCCACATTTCCGGCAAGGACGCCATAAATCCGGCAAGGTCGCCACAAATCCGGCAAGGTCGCCACATTTCCGGCAAGGTCGCCATAAATCCGGCAAGGTCGCCACGAATCCGGCAAGGTGGCGACAAATCCGGCAAGGTCGCCACATTTCAATCAAGGTAGCCATAAATTCAGCAAGGGCGCCACAAATCCAGCAAGGTCGCAACATTCCGGCAAGGTCGCCATAAATCCGGCATCCTCGCCACAAATCCGGCAAGGTCACCACATTTCCGGCAAGGTCGCCATGAATCCGGCAAGGATGCCACAAGTCCGGCTATGTCGCCACATTGCCGGCAAGGTCGCCATAAATCCGGCAAGGTCGCCATATTTCCGGCAATGTCGCTATAAATCCCGCAAGGTCGCCACAAATCTGGCAACGTCGCCATATTTCCGGCAAGGTCGCATGAATCCGCCAAGGTCTCCCAAATCCGGCGGTAGCCATATTTTCGGCAAGGTCGCCATAAATCCGGCAAGGTCGCCACAAATACGGCAAGGTCGCCATATTTCCGGCAAGGTCGCCACAAATACGGCAAGGTCGCCATATCCCCGGCAAGGTCGCCATAAATCCGGCAAGGTCGCCACAAATCCGTCAAGGTCGCCACATTTCAGGCAAGGTCGCCACATCCCCGGCAAGGTCACCATAAATCCGGCAAGGTCGCCATAAATCCGGCAAGGTCGCAACATTCCGGCAAGGTCGCCATAAATCCGGCATCGTCGCCACAAATCCGGCAAGGTCACCACATTTCCGGCAAGGTCGCCATATATCCGGCAAGGTCGCCAAAAATCCGGCAAAGGCGCCATATTTCCGGCAAGGTCGCCATAAATCTGGCAAGGTCACCACAAATCCGGCAAGGTCGCCAAATATCCGGCAAGGACGCCATAAATCTGGCAAGGTCGCCACAAATCCGGCAAGGTTGCCATATTTCAGGTAAGGTCGCCATAAATCCGGTAAGGTCGCCACAAATCCGGCATGGTCGCCATATTTCCGGCATGGTCGTCATAAATCCGGCAAGGTGGCCACAAATCCGACAAGGTAGCCATATTTCCGGCAAGTTCGCCATAAATCCGGCATGGTGGCCAGAAATCGGGGAAGGTCGCCATATTTCCGGCAAGTTCGCCATAAATCCGGCAAGGTCTCCGTATTTCCGGCACGATCGCCATAAATCCGGCAAGGTCGCCACAAATCCGGCAACGTCACTATATTTCCGGCACGGTCGCCATAAATCCGGCAAGGACGCCACAAACCCGGCAAGGTCGCCATATATCCCGCAAGGTCGCCACAAACCCGGCAAGGTCGCCATATTGCCGGCAAGGTCGCCATAAATCCGGCAAGGTCGCCATAAATCCGGCAAGGTCGCCACAAATCCGGCAGAGTCGCCTATTTCCGGCAAAGTCGCCATAAATCCGGCAAGGTCGCCACATTTCCGGCAAGGCCGCAACAAATCTGGCAAGGGCGCCGCAAATCCGACAAGGTCGCCATATTTCCGGCAAGGTCGCCATAAATACCGCAAGGTCGCCACAAATCTGGCAAGGTCGCCATATTTCCGGGAAGCTCGCATGAATCCGGCAAGGTCGCCACAAATCCGGCTAGGTAGCCATATTTCCGGCAAGGTGGCCATAAATCCGGCAAGGTCGCCACAAATCCGGCAAGGTCGCCATAATTCCGGCAAGGTCGCCACAAATCCGGCAAGGTCGCCATATTTCCGGCAAGGTCGCCATAAATCCGGCATGGTGGCCACAAATCAGGGAAGGTCGCCATATTTCCGGCAAGGTCGCAACAAATCTGGCAAGGGCGCCGCAAATCCGACAAGGTCGCCATATTTCCGGCAAGGTCGCCATAAATCCCGCAAGGTCGCCACAAATCTGGCAAGGTCGCCATATTTCCGGGAAGGTCGCATGAATCCGGCAAGTTCGCCACAAATCCGGCAAGGTCGCCATATTTCCGGCAAGGTCGCCATAAATCCGGCAAGGTCTCCACATGTCCGGCACGATCGCCATAAATCCGGCAAGGTCGCCAAAAATCCGGCAAGGTCACCATATTTCCGGCACGGTCGCCATAAATCCGGCAAGGTCGCCACAAACCCGACAAGGTCGCCATTTTCCGGCAAGGTCGCCATATATCCCGCAAGGTCGCCACAAATCCGGCAAGGTCGCCATATTTCCGGCAAGGTCGCCACAAATCCGGCAGAGTCGCCTATTTCCGGCAAGCTCGCCATAAATCCGGCACGGCCGCCACAAATCCGGCAAGGTCGCCACATATCCGGCAAGGTCGCAACAAATCTGGCAAGGGCGCCGCAAATCCGACAAGGTCGCCATATTTCCGGCAAGGTCGCCATAAATCCCGCAAGGTCGCCACAAATCTGGCAAGGTCGCCATATTTCCGGGAAGGTCGCATGAATCAGGCAAGGTCGCCACAAATCCGGCAAGGTAGCCATATTTCCGGCACGGTCGCCTTAAATCCGGCAAGGTCGTCACAAATCCGGCATGGTCGCCATTTTCCGGCAAGGTCGCCATATATCCCGCAAGGTCGCCACAAATCCGGCAAGGTCGCCATATTTCCGGCAGGGTCGCCATAAATCCGGCAAGGTCGCCACAAATCCGGCAGAGTCGCCTATTTCCGGCAAGTTCGCCATAAATCCGGCACGGCCGCCACAAATCCGGCAAGGTCGCCACATTTCCGGCAAGGTCGCAACAAATCTGGCAAGGGCGCCGCAAATCCGACAAGGTCGCCATATTTCCGGCAAGGTCGCCATAAATCCCGCAAGGTCGCCACAAATCTGGCAAGGTCGCCATATTTCCGGGAAGGTCGCATGAATCCGGCAAGGTCGCCACAAATCCGGCAAGGTAGCCATATTTCCGGCAAGGTCGCCACAAATCCGGCAAGGTCGCCATATTTCCGGCACGGTCGTCATAAATCCGGCAAGGTCGCCACAAATCCGGCATGGTCGCCATATTTCCAGCAAGGTCGCCATGAATCCCGCAAGGTCGCCACAAATCCGGCAAGGTCGCCATATTTCCGGCAAGTTCGCCATAAATCCGGCAAGGTCGCCATAAGTCCGGCAAGGTCGCCACAAATCCGGCAGTCGCCTATTTCCGGCAAGGTCGCCATAAATCCGGCACGGCCGCCACAAATCCGGCAAGGTCGCCACATTTCCGGCAAGGTCGCAATAAATCTGGCAAAGTCGCCACAAATCCGACAAGGTCGCCATATTTCCGGCAAGGTCGCCATAAATCCCGCCAGGGCGCCACAAATCCGGCAAGGTCGCCATATTTCCGGCAAGGCCGCCATGAATCCGGCAAGGTCTCCACAAATCCGGCAAGGTAGCCATATTTCCGGCAAGGTCGGCATAAAGCCGGCAAGTTCGCCACAAATCCGGCAAGGCCGCCATATTTCCGGCAAGGTCGCCACAAATCCGCCAAGGTCGCCATATTTCCGGCAATGTCACCATAAATCCGGCAAGGTCGCCACATTTCAATCAAGGTAGCCATAAATTCGGCAAGGTCGCGTCAAATCCGGGAAGGTGGCCACATTTCCGGGCAGGTCGCCATAGATCCGGCAAGGTCGCGACAAATCCGGCAAGGTCGCAACATTCCGGCAATGCCGCCATAAATCCGACATCGTCGCCACAAATGCGGCAAGGTCACCACATTTCCGGCAAGGTCGCCATGAATCCGGCAAGGTCGCCACAAATCCGGCAAGGTAGCCATATTTCCGTCAAGATCGCCATAAATCCGGCAAGGTCGCCACAAATCCGGCAAGGTCGCCACATTTGCGGCAACGTCGCCATAAATCCGGCAAGGTCGCCACAAATACGGCAAGGTCGCCACATCCCCGGCAAGGTCGCCATAAATCCGTCAAGGTCGCCACAAATCTGTCAAGGTCGCCACATTTCAGACAAGGTCGCCGCAATTCCGGCAACGTCGCCATAAATCCGGCAAGGTCGCCATAAATCCGGCAAGGTCGCCACAAATTCAGCAAGGTCGTCATAAATCCGGCAAGGCCGACACAAATCCGGCAAGTTCGCCACATTTCAGGCAAGGTCTCAATAAATCTGGGAAGGTCGCCACAAATCCGACAAGGTCGCCTAATTTCCGGCAATGTCGCCATAAATCCGGCAAGGTCGCCATAAATCCGGCAAGGTCGCCACAAATCCGATAAGGTCGCCATAAATACGGCAAGGTAGCCACAAATCCGACAACGTCGCCATATTTTCGTCACCGTCGCCATATTTCCGGCAAGGTCGCCATAAATCCGGCAATGTCGCCCTATTTCCGGCACGATCGCCATAAATACGGCAAGGTCGCCACAAATCCGGCAAGGTCGCCATATTTCCGGCACGGTCGCCATAAATCCGGCAAGGTCGCCACAAATCCGGTAAGGACGCCATATTTGCGGCAAGGTCGGCATAAATCCCGCAAGGTCGCCACAAATCCGGCAAGGTCGCCATATTTCCGGCAAGGTCGTTATAAATCCGGCAAGGTCGCCACAAATCTGGCAAGGTCGCCACATTTGCGGCAACGTCGCCATAAATCCGGCAAGGTCGCCACAAATACGGCAAGGTCGCCACATCCCCGGCAAGGTCGCCATAAATCCGGCAAGGTCGCCACAAATCCGTCAAGGTCGCCACATTTCAGGCAAGGTCGCCGCATTTCCGCCAACGTCGCCTTAAATCCGGCAAGGTGGACACAAATCCGACAAGGTCGCCACAAATCCGGCAAGGTCGCCACATTTCCGGCAAGGACGCCATAAATCCGGCAAGTTCGCCACAAATCCGGCAAGGTCGCCACATTTCCGGCAAGAACGCCATAAATCCGACAAGGACGGCACAATTTCGGCAAGGTCGCCACATTCCCGGCAAGGTCGCCATATTTCCTGCAAGGTCGCCATAAATCCGGCAATGTCGCCACAAATGCGGCAAGGTCGACACAAATCCGACAAGGTCGCCATATTTTCGTCACGGTCGCCATATTTCCGGCAAGGTCGCCATAAATCCGGCAATGTCGCCCTATTTCCGGCACGATCGCCATAAATACGGCAAGGTCGCCACAAATCCGGCAAGGTCGCCATATTTCCGGCAAGGTCGCCATAAATCCGGCAAGGTCGCCAAAAATCCGGCAACGCCATATTTGCGGCAAGGTCGCCATAAATCCCGCAAGGTCGCCACAAATCCGGCAAGGTCGCCATATTTCCGGCAAGGTCGCCATAAATCCGGCAAGGTCGCCACAAATACGGCAAGGTCGCATCATCCCCGGCAATGTCGCCATAAATCCGGCAAGGTCGCCACAAATCCGTCAAGGTCGCCATATTTCAGGCAAGGTCGCCGCATTTCCGGCAACGTCGCCATAAATACGGCAAGGTGGACACAAATCCAACAAGGTCGCCATAAATCCAGCAAGGTCGCCACATCCCCGGCAACGTCGCCATAAATCTGGCAAGGTGGACAAAAATCCGACAAGGTCGCCATAAATCCGGCAAGGTCGACACATTTCCGGCAAGGACGCCATAAATCCGGCAAGGTCGCCACAAATCCGGCAAGGTCGCCACATTTCCGGCAAGGACGCCATAAATCCGTCAAAGTCGGCACAAATCCGGCAAGGTCGCCACATTCCCGGCAAGGTCGCCATAAATCCGCAAGGTCGCCATAAATCGGGCAAAGTCGCCATATTTCAGGCAAGGTCGCCATAAATCCGGCAAGGTCGCCACAAATTCAGCAAGGTCGCCATATATCCGGCAAGGACGCCATATATCCGGCAAGGTCGCCACAAATCCGGGAAGGTTGCCATATTTCCGGCAAGGTCGCCATAAATCCGGCAAGGTCTCCACAAATCCGGCATGGTCGCCATATTTCCGACATGGTCGTCATAAATCCGGCAAGGTGGCCACAAATCCGACAAGGTAGCCATATTTCCGGCAAGTTCGCCATAAATTCGGCAGGGTGGCCACAAATCAGGGAAGGTCGCCACATTCCCGGCAAGGTCGCCATATTTCCTGCAAGGTCGCCATAAATCCGGCAATGTCGCCACAAATGCGGCAAGGTCGCCATATTTCCGGCAAGCTCGCCATAAATCCGGCAAGGTCGCCACAAATGCGTCAAGGTCGTCATATTTCCGGCAAGGTCGCCATAAATCCGGCAAGGTCGCCATAAATCCGGCAAGGTCGCCATAAATCCGGGAAGGTCGCCACAAATCCGGCAAGGTCGCCACAAATCCGGCAAGGACGCCATAAATCCGCAAGGTCGCCATAAATCCGGCAAAGTCGCCATATTTCAGGCAAGGTCGCCATCAATCCGGCAAGGTCGCCACAAATTCGGAAAGGTCGCCATATATCCGGCAAGGACACCATAAATCTGGCAAGGTCGCCACAAATCCGGCAAGGTCACTATATTTCCGGCACGGTCGCCATAAATCCGGCAAGGTCGCCACAAACCCGGCAAGGTCGCCATATATCCCGCAAGGTCGCCACAAACCCGGCAAAGTCGCCATATTGCCGGCAAGGTCGCCATAAATCCGGCAAGGTCGCCATAAATCCGGCAAGGTCGCCACAAATCCGGCAGAATCGCCTATTTCCGGCAAGGTCGCCATAAATCCGGCACGGCCGCCACAAATCCGGCAAGGTCGCCACATTTCCGGCAAGGTCGCAACAAATCTGGCAAGGGCGCCGCAAATCCGACAAGGTCGCCATATTTCCGGCAAGGTCGCCATAAATACCGCAAGGTCGCCACAAATCTGGCAAGGTCGCCATATTTCCGGGAAGCTCGCATGAATCCGGCAAGGTCGCCACAAATCCGGCAAGGTAGCCATATTTCCGGCAAGGTGGCCATAAATCCGGCAAGGTCGCCACAAATCCGGCAAGGTCGCCATATTTCCGGCAAGGTCGCCACAAATCCGGCAAGGTCGCCATATTTCCGGCAAGGTCGCCATAAATCCGGCATGGTGGCCACAAATCAGGGAAGGTCGCCATATTTCCGGCAAGGTCGCCATAAATCCGGCAAGGTCTCCATATGTCCGGCACGATCGCCATAAATCCGGCAAGGTCGCCACAAATCCGGCAAGGTCACCATATTTCCGGCACGGTCGCCATAAATCCGGCAAGGTCGCCACAAACCGACAAGGTCGCCATTTTTCCGGCAAGGTCGCCATATATCCCGCAAGGTCGCCACAAATCCGGCAAGGTCGCCATATTTCCGGCAAGGTCGCCATAAATCCGGCAAGGTCGCCATAAATCCGGCAAGGTCGCCACAAATCCGGCAGAGTCGCCTATTTCCGGCAAGTTCGCCATAAATCCGGCACGGCCGCCACAAATCCGGCAAGGTCGCCACATTTCCGGCAAGGTCGCAACAAATCTGGCAAGGGCGCCGCAAATCCGACAAGGTCGCCATATTTCCGGCAAGGTCGCCATAAATCCCGCAAGGACGCCACAAATCTGGCAAGGTCGCCATATTTCCGGGAAGGTCGCATGAATCCGGCAAGGTCGCCACAAATCCGGCAAGGTAGCCATATTTCCGGCAAGGTCGCCATAAATCCGGCAAGGTCGCCACAAATCCGGCAAGGTCGCCATATTTCCGGCAAGGTCGCCACAAATCCGGCAAGGTCGCCATATTTCCGGCAAGGTCGCCATAAATCCGGCATGGTGGCCACAAATCAGGGAAGGTCGCCATATTTCCGGCTAGGTCGCCATAATTCCGGCAAGTTCGCCATATTTCCGGCAAGATCGCCATAAATCCGGCAAGGCCGCCACAAATCCGGCAAGGTCGCCATATTTCCGGCACGGTCGCCATAAATCCGGCAAGGTCGCCACAAACCCGACAAGGTCGCCATTTTTCCGGCAAGGTCGCCATATATCCCGCAAGGTCGCCACAAATCCGGCAAGGTCGCCATATTTCCGGCAAGGTCGCCATAAATCCGGCAAGGTCGCCATAAATCCGGCAAGGTCGCCACAAATCCGGCAGAGTCGCCTATTTCCGGCAAGTTCGCCATAAATCCGGCACGGCCGCCACAAATCCGGCAAGGTCGCCACATTTCCGGCAAGGTCGCAACAAATCTGGCAAGGGCGCCGCAAATCCGACAAGGTCGCCATATTTCCGGCAAGGTCGCCATAAATCCCGCAAGGACGCCACAAATCTGGCAAGGTCGCCATATTTCCGGGAAGGTCGCATGAATCCGGCAAGGTCGCCACAAATCCGGCAAGGTAGCCATATTTCCGGCAAGGTCGCCATAAATCCGGCAAGGTCGCCACAAATCCGGCAAGGTCGCCATATTTCCGGCAAGGTCGCCACAAATCCGGCAAGGTCGCCATATTTCCGGCAAGGTCGCCATAAATCCGGCATGGTGGCCACAAATCAGGGAAGGTCGCCATATTTCCGGCTAGGTCGCCATAATTCCGGCAAGTTCGCCATATTTCCGGCAAGATCGCCATAAATCCGGCAAGGCCGCCACAAATCCGGCAAGGTCGCCATATTTCCGGCACGGTCGCCATAAATCCGGCAAGGTCGCCACAAATCCGGCATGGTCGCCATATTTCCGGCAAGGTCGCCATAAATCCCGCAAGGTCGCCACAAATCCGGCAAGGTCGCCATATTTCCGGCAAGTTCGCCACAAATCCGGCAAGGTAGCCATAAGTCCGGCAAGGTCGCCACAAATCCGGCAGTCGTCTATTTCCGGCAAGGTCGCCATAAATCCGGCACGGCCGCCACAAATCCGGCAAGGTCGCCACATTTCCGCCAAGGTCGCAATAAATCTGGCAAGTTCGCCACAAATCCGACAAGGCCGCCATATTTCCGGCAAGGTCGCCACAAATCCGCCAAGGTCGCCATATTTCCGGCAATGTCACCATAAATCCGGCAAGGTCGCCACAAATCCGGCAAGGGGGCGTCAAATCCGGCAAGGTCGCCACATTTCAATCAAGGTAGCCATAAATTCGGCAAGGTCGCGTCAAATCCGGGAAGGTGGCCACATTTCCGGGAAGGTCGCCATAGATCCGGCAAGGTCGCGACAAATCCGGCAAGGTCGCAACATTCCGGCAAGGTCGCCATAAATCCGGCATCGTCGCCACAAATGCGGCAAGGTCACCACATTTCCGGCAAGGTCGCATGCATCCGGCAAGGTCGCCACAAATCCGGCAAGGTAGCCATATTTCCGTCAAAATCGCCATAAATCCGTCAAGGTCGGCACAAATCCGGCAAGATCGCCACATTCCCGGCAAGGTCGCCATAAATCCGCAAGGTCGCCATAAATCGGGCAAAGTCGCCATATTTCAGGCAAGGTCGCCATAAATCCGGCAAGGTCGCCACAAATTCGGCAAGGTCGCCATATATCCGGCAAGGACGCCATATATCCGGCAAGGTCGACACAAATCCGGCAAGGTTGCCATATTTCCGGCAAGGTCGCCATAAATCCGGCAAGGTCTCCACAAATCCGGCATGGTCGCCATATTTCCGACATGGTCGTCATAAATCCGGCAAGGTGGCCACAAATCCGACAAGGTAGCCATATTTCCGGCAAGTTCGCCATAAATTCGGCAGGGTGGCCACAAATCAGGGAAGGTCGCCACATTTCCGGCAAGGTCGCCATATTTCCTGCAAGGTCGCCATAAATCCGGCAATGTCGCCACAAATGCGGCAAGGTCGCCATATTTCCGGCAAGCTCGCCATAAATCCGGCAAGGTCGCCACAAATGCGTCAAGGTCGTCATATTTCCGGCAAGGTCGCCATAAATCCGGCAAGGTCGCCATAAATCCGGCAAGGTCGCCATAAATCCGGGAAGGTCGCCACAAATCCGGCAAGGTCGCCACAAATCCGGCAAGGACGCCATAAATCCGCAAGGTCGCCATAAATCCGGCAAAGTCGCCATATTTCAGGCAAGGTCGCCATCAATCCGGCAAGGTCGCCACAAATTCGGAAAGGTCGCCATATATCCGGCAAGGACACCATAAATCCGGCAAGGTCGCCACAAATCCGGCAAGGTCACTATATTTCCGGCACGGTCGCCATAAATCCGGCAAGGTCGCCACAAACCCGGCAAGGTCGCCATATATCCCGCAAGGTCGCCACAAACCCGGCAAGGTCGCCATATTGCCGGCAAGGTCGCCATAAATCCGGCAAGGTCGCCATAAATCCGGCAAGGTCGCCACAAATCCGGCAGCGTCGCCTATTTCCGGCAAGGTCGCCATAAATCCTGCACGGCCGCCACAAATCCGGCAATGTCGCCACATTTCCGGCAAGGTCGCAACAAATCTGGCAAGGGCGCCGCAAATCCGACAAGGTCGCCATTTTTCCGGCAAGGTCGCCATAAATACCGCAAGGTCGCCACAAATCTGGCAAGGTCGCCATATTTCCGGGAACCTCGCATGAATCCCGCAAGGTCGCAACAAATCCGGCAAGGTAGCCATACTTCCGGCAAGGTGGCCATAAATCCGGCAAGGTCGCCACAAATCCGGCAAGGTCGCCGTATTTCCGGCAAGGTCGCCACAAATCCGGCAAGGTCGCCATATTTCCGGCAAGGTCGCCATAAATCCGGCATGGTGGCCACAAATCAGGGAAGGTCGCCATATTTCCGGCAAGGTCGCCATAAATCCGGCAAGGTCTCCATATGTCCGGCACGATCGCCATAAATCCGGCAAGGTCGCCACAAATCCGGCAAGGTCACCATATTTCCGGCACGGTCGCCATAAATCCGGCAAGGTCGCCACAAACCCGACAAGGTCGCCATTTTTCCGGCAAGGTCGCCATATATCCCGCAAGGTCGCCACAAATCCGGCAAGGTCGCCATATTTCCGGCAAGGTCGCCATAAATCCGGCAAGGTCGCCACAAATCCGGCAAGGTCGCCATATTTCCGGCAAGGTCGCCACAAATACGGCAAGGTCGCCATATCCCCGGCAAGGTCGCCATAAATCCGGCAAGGTCGCCACAAATCCGTCAAGGTCGCCACATTTCAGGCAAGGTCGCCACATCCCCGGCAAGGTCGCCATATTTCCGGCACGATCGCCATAAATCCGGCAAGGTCGCCACAAATCCGGCAAGGTCGCCATATTTCCGGCAAGCTCGCCATAAATCCGGCAAGGTCGCCACAAATCCGGCAAGGTCGCCATATTTCCGGCAAGGTCGCCATGAATCCGGCATGGTGGCCACAAATCAGGGAAGGTCGCCATATTTCCGGCAAGGTCGCCATAAATCCGGCAAGGTCTCCATATGTCCGGCACGATCGCCATAAATCCGGCAAGGTCGCCACAAATCCGGCAAGGTCACCATATTGCCGGCAAGGTCGCCTTAAATCCGGCAAGGTCGCCATAAATCCGGCAAGGTCGCCACAAATCCGGCAGAGTCGCCTATTTCCGGCAAGGTCGCCATAAATCCGGCACGGCCGCCACAAATCCGGCAATGTCGCCACATTTCCGGCAAGGTCGCAACAAATCTGGCAAGGGCGCCGCAAATCCGACAAGGTCGCCATATTTCCGGCAAGGTCGCCATAAATACCGCAAGGTCGCCACAAATCTGGCAAGGTCGCCATATTTCCGGGAAGCTCGCATGAATCCCGCAAGGTCGCAACAAATCCGGCAAGGTAGCCATATTTCCGGCAAGGTGGCCATAAATCCGGCAAGGTCGCCACAAATCCGGCAAGGTCGCCATATTTCCGGCAAGGTCGCCACAAATCCGGCAAGGTCGCCATATTTCCGGCAAGGTCGCCATAAATCCGGCATGGTGGCCACAAATCAGGGAAGGTCGCCATATTTCCGGCAAGGTCGCCATAAATCCGGCAAGGTCTCCATATGTCCGGCACGATCGCCATAAATCCGGCAAGGTCGCCACAAATCCGGCAAGGTCACCATATTTCCGGCACGGTCGCCATAAATCCGGCAAGGTCGCCACAAACCCGACAAGGTCGCCATTTTTCCGGCAAGGTCGCCATATATCCCGCAAGGTCGCCACAAACCCGACAAGGTCGCCATTTTTCCGGCAAGGTCGCCATATATCCCGCACGGTCGCCACAAATACGGCAAGGTCGCCATATCCCCGGCAAGGTCGCCATAAATCCGGCAAGGTCGCCACAAATCCGTCAAGGTCGCCACATTTCAGGCAAGGTCGCCACATCCCCGGCAAGGTCGCCATATTTCCGGCACGATCGCCATAAATCCGGCAAGGTCGCCACAAATCCGGCAAGGTCGCCATATTTCCGGCAAGCTCGCCATAAATCCGGCAAGGTCGCCACAAATCCGGCAAGGTCGCCATATTTCCGGCAAGGTCGCCATGAATCCGGCATGGTGGCCACAAATCAGGGAAGGTCGCCATATTTCCGGCAAGGTCGCCATAAATCCGGCAAGGTCTCCATATGTCCGGCACGATCGCCATAAATCCGGCAAGGTCGCCACAAATCCGGCAAGGTCACCATATTGCCGGCAAGGTCGCCATAAATCCGGCAAGGTCGCCATAAATCCGGCAAGGTCGCCACAAATCCGGCAGAGTCGCCTATTTCCGGCAAGGTCGCCATAAATCCGGCACGGCCGCCACAAATCCGGCAATGTCGCCACATTTCCGGCAAGGTCGCAACAAATCTGGCAAGGGCGCCGCAAATCCGACAAGGTCGCCATATTTCCGGCAAGGTCGCCATAAATACCGCAAGGTCGCCACAAATCTGGCAAGGTCGCCATATTTCCGGGAAGCTCGCATGAATCCCGCAAGGTCGCAACAAATCCGGCAAGGTAGCCATATTTCCGGCAAGGTGGCCATAAATCCGGCAAGGTCGCCACAAATCCGGCAAGGTCGCCATATTTCCGGCAAGGTCGCCACAAATCCGGCAAGGTCGCCATATTTCCGGCAAGGTCGCCATAAATCCGGCATGGTGGCCACAAATCAGGGAAGGTCGCCATATTTCCGGCAAGGTCGCCATAAATCCGGCAAGGTCTCCATATGTCCGGCACGATCGCCATAAATCCGGCAAGGTCGCCACAAATCCGGCAAGGTCACCATATTTCCGGCACGGTCGCCATAAATCCGGCAAGGTCGCCACAAACCCGACAAGGTCGCCATTTTTCCGGCAAGGTCGCCATATATCCCGCAAGGTCGCCACAAATCCGGCAAGGTCGCCATATTTCCGGCAAGGTCGCCATAAATCCGGCAAGGTCGCCACAAATCCGGCAAGGTCGCCATATTTCCGGCAAGGTCGCCACAAATACGGCAAGGTCGCCATATCCCCGGCAAGGTCGCCATAAATCCGGGAAGGTCGCCACAAATCCGTCAAGGTCGCCACATTTCAGGCAAGGTCGCCACATCCCCGGCAAGGTCGCCATATTTCCGGCACGATCGCCATAAATCCGGCAAGGTCGCCACAAATCCGGCAAGGTCGCCATATTTCCGGCAAGCTCGCCATAAATCCGGCAAGGTCGCCACAAATCCGGCAAGGTCGCCATATTTCCGGCAAGGTCGCCATGAATCCGGCAAGGTCGCCACAAATCCGGCAAGGTCACCACATTTCCGGCAAGGTCGCCATGAATCCGGCAAGGTCGCCACATATCCGGCAAGGTAGCCATATTTCCGGCAAGGTCACCATAAATCCGGCAAGGTCGCCACAAATCCGGCAAGGTCGCAACATTCCGGCAAGGTCGCCATAAATCCGGCATCGTCGCCACAAATCCGGCAAGGTCACCACATTTCCGGCAAGGTCGCCATGAATCCGGCAAGGTCGCCACAAATCCGGCAATGTAGCCATATTTCAGTCAAGATCGCCATAAATCCCGCAAGGTCGCCACAAATCCGGCAAGGTCGCCATATTTCCGGCAAGGTGGCCATAAATCCGGCAAGGTCGCCATCAATCCGGCAAGGTCGCCACAAATCCGGCAGAGTCGCCTATTTCCGGAAAGGTCGCCATAAATCCGGCACGGCCGCCACAAATCCGGCAAGATCGCCACATTTCCGGCAAGGTCGCAACAAATCTGGCAAAGTCGCCACAAATCCGACAAGGTCGCCATATTTCCGGCAAAGTCGCCATAAATCCCGCAAGGTCGCCACAATCCGGCAAAGTCCCCATATTTCCGGCAAGGTCTCCATAAATCCGGCAAGGTCGCCACAAATCCGGGAAGGTCGCCATATTTCCGGCAAGGTCGCCATAAATCCGGCAAGGTCGCCACAAATCCGGCAAGGTTGCCATATTTCAGGCAACGTCGCCATAAATCCGGCAAGGTCGCCACAAATCCGGCAAGGTCGCCATATTACCGGCAAGTTCGCCATAAATCCGGCATGGTGGCCACAAATCAGGGAAGGTCGCCATATTTCCGGCAAGGTCGCGATAAATCCGGCAAGGTCGCCATATTTACGGCACGGTCGCCATAAATCCTGCAAGGTCGCCACAAACCCGGCAAGGTCGCCATTGTTCCGGCAAGGTCGCCACAAATCCGGCAAGGTCTCCATATTTCCGGCAAGGTCGCCATAAATCCGGCAGAGTCGCCTATTTCCGGAAAGGTCGCCATAAATCCGGCACGGCCGCCACAAATCCGGCAAGGTCGCCACATTTCCGGCAAGATCGCAACAAATCTGGCAAAGTCGCCACAAATCCGACAAGGTCGCCATATTTCCGGCAAGGTCGCCATAAATCCCGCAAGGTCGCCACAAATCCAGCAAGGTCCCCATATTTCCGGCAAGGTCTCCATGAATCCGGCAAGGTCGCCACAAATCCGGGAAGGTCGCCATATATCCAGCAAGGACGCCATAAATCCGGCAAGGTCGCCACAAATCCGGCAAGGTCGCCATATTACCGGCAAATTCGCCATAAATCCGGCATGGTGGCCACAAATCAGGGAAGGTCGCCATATTTCCGGCAAGGTCGCGATAAATCCGGCAAGGTCGCCATATTTACGGCACGGTCGCCATAAATCCTGCAAGGTCGCCACAAACCCGGCAAGGTCGCCATTGTTCCGGCAAGGTCGCCACAAATCCGGCAAGGTCTCCATATTTCCGGCAAGGTCGCCATAAATCCGGTAAGGTCGCCATAAACCCGGCAAGGTCGCCACAAATCCGGCAGAGACGTCTATTTTCGGCAAGGTCGCCATAAATCCGGCACAGCCGCCACAAATCCGGCAAGGTCGCAACACATCTGGCAAGGTCGCCGCAATTCCGACAAGGTCGCCATATTTCCGGAAAGGTCGCATGAATCCGGCAAGGTCGCCACAAATCCGGCAATGTAGTCATATTTACGGCAAGGTCGCCATAAATCCGGCAAGGTCGCCATAAATCCGGCAAGGTCGCCATATTTTCGGCAAGGTCGCCATGAATCCGGCAAGGTCGCCACAAATCCGGCAAGGTAGCCATATTTCAGTCAAGGTCGCCATAAATCCGGCAAGGTCCCCACAAATCCGGCAAGGTCGCCATATTTCCGGCAAGGTCGCCACAAATCCGGCAAGGTCGCCATATTTCCGGCAAGGTCACCATAAATCCGGCAAGGTCCCCGCAAATCCGGCAAGGTGGCGTCAAACCCGGCAAGGTCGCCACATTTCAAACAAGGTAGCCATAAATTCGGCAAGGTCGCCACATTTACGGGAAGGTCGCCATAGATCCGGCAAGGTCGCCACAAATCCGGCAAGGTCGCAACATTCCGGCAAGGTCGCCATAAATCCGGCATCGTCGCCACAAATCCGGCAAGGTCACCACATTTCCGGCAAGGTCGCCATGAATCCGGCAAGGTCGCCACAAATCCGGCAATGTAGCCATATTTCCGTCAAGTTCGCCATAAATCCAGCAAGGTCGCCACAAATCCGGCAAGGTCGCCATATTTCCGGCAAGGTGGCCATAAATCCGGCACGGCCGCCACAAATCCGGCAAGGTCGCCATATTTCCGGCAAGGTCGCAACAAATCTGGCAAAGTCGCCACAAATCCGACAAGGTCGCCATATTTCCGGCAAGGTCGCCATAAATCCCGCAAGGTCGCCACAAATCCGGCAAGGTCGCCATATTTCCGGCAAGGTCGCCATGATTCCGGCAAGGTCGCCACAAATCCGGCAAGGTCGCCATATTCCCGGCAATGTCACCAAAAATCCGGTAAGGTCGCCACAAATCCGTCAAGGTCGCCACATTTCAGGCAAGGTCGCCGCATTTCCGGCAAGGTCGCCATAAATCCGGCAAGGCGCCACATATCCGTCAAGGTCGCCACATTTCAGGCAAGGTCGCCGCATTTCCGGCAACGTCGCCATAAATCCGGCAAGTTGGTCACAAATACGACAAGGTCGCCATAAATCCGGCAAGGTCGCCACATTTCCGCAAGGACGTCATAAATCCGGCAAGTTCGCCACAAATCCGGCAAGGTCGCCACATTTCCGGCAAGCACGCCATAAATCCCGCAAGGTCGCCACAAATCCGGCAAGGTCTCCATAAATCCGGCAAGGTCGCCACAAATCCGGCAAGGTTGCCATATTTCTGGTAAGGTCGCCATAAATCCGGCAAGGTCGCCACAAATCCGGCAAGGTCGCCATATTTCCGGCATGGTCGTCATAAATCCGGCAAGGTGGCCACAATTCCGGCAGTCGCCTATTTTCGGCAAGGTCGCCATAAATCCGGCACGGCCGCCACAAATCCGGCAAGGTCGCCACATTTCCACCAAGGTCGCAACAAATCTGGCAAGGTCGCCGCAAATCCGACAAGGTCGCCATATTTCCGGCAAGGTCGCCATATATCCCGCAAGGTCGCCACAAATCTGGCAAGGTCGCCATATTTCCGGGAAGGTCGCATGAATCCGGCAAGGTCGCCACAAATCCGGCAATGTAGTCATATATCCGGCAAGGTCGCCATAAATCCGGCAAGGTCGCCACAAATCCGGCAAGGTCGCCATATTTCCGGCAAGGTCGCCATGACTCCGGCAAGGTCGCCACAAATCCGGCAAGGTAGCCATATTTCAGTCAAGGTCGCCATAAATCCCGCAAGGTCCCCACAAATCCGGCAAGGTCGCCATATTTCCGGCAAGGTCGCCACAAATCCGGCAAGGTCGCCATATTTCCGGCAAGGTCGCCATAAATCCGGCAAGGTCGCCACGTTTCCGGCAAGGACGTCATAAATCCGGCAAGTTCGCCACAAATCCGGCAAGGTCGCCACATTTCCGGCAAGCACGCCATAAATCCCGCAAGGTCGCCACAAATCCAGCAAGGTCTCCATAAATCCGGCAAGGTCGCCACAAATCCGGCAAGGTTGCCATATTTCTGGTAAGGTCGCCATAAATCCGGCAAGGTCGCCACAAATCCGGCAAGGTCGCCATATTTCCGGCATGGTCGTCATAAATCCGGCAAGGTGGCCACAATTCCGGCAGTCGCCTATTTTCGGCAAGGTCGCCATAAATCCGGCACGGCCGCCACAAATCCGGCAAGGTCGCCACATTTCCACCAAGGTCGCAACAAATCTGGCAAGGTCGCCGCAAATCCGACAAGGTCGCCATATTTCCGGCAAGCGCCATATATCCCGCAAGGTCGCCACAAATCTGGCAAGGTCGCCATATTTCCGGGAAGGTCGCATGAATCCGGCAAGGTCGCCACAAATCCGGCAATGTAGTCATATATCCGGCAAGGTCGCCATAAATCCGGCAAGGTCGCCACGAATCCGGCAAGGTCGCCATATTTCCGGCAAGGTCGCCATGAATCCGGCAAGGTCGCCACAAATCCGGCAAGGTAGCCATATTTCAGTCAAGATCGCCATAAATCCGGCAAGGTCCCCACAAATCCGGCAAGGTCGCCATATTTCCGGCAAGGTCGCCACAAATCCGGCAAGGTCGCCATATTTCCGGCAAGGTCAACATAAATCCGGCAAGGTCGCCACAAATCCGGCAAGGTGGCGTCAAATCCGGCAAGGGCGCCACATTTCAAACAAGGTAGCCATAAATTCGGCAAGGTCGCCACAAATCCGGCAAGGTAGCCATATTTCCGGCAAGATCGCCATAAATCCGGCAAGTTCGCCATATTTCCGGCAAGATCGCCATAAATCCGGCAAGGTCGCCACAAATCCGGCAAGGTCGCCATATTTCCGGCACGCTCGCCATAAATCCGGCAAGGTCGCCACAAATCCGGGAAGATCGCCATAATTCCGGCAAGGTCAACATAAATCCGGTAAGGTGGCCATAAATCCGGCAAGGTCGCCATAAATCCGGCAAGGTCGCCACAAATCCGGCAGAGTCGCCTATTTCCGGAAAGGTCGTCATAAATCCGGCACGGCCGCCACAAATCCGGCAAGGTCGCCACATTTCCGGCAAGGTCGCAACAAATCTGGCAAAGTCGCCACAAATCCGACAAGGTCGCCATATTTCCGGCAAGGTCGCCATAAATCCCGCAAGGTCGCCACAAATCCGGCAAGGTCGCCATATTTCCGGCAATGTCACCAAAAATCCGGCAAGGTCGCCACAAATCCGGCAAGGTGGCGTCAAATCCGGCAAGGTCGCCACATTTCAATCAAGGTAGCCATAAATTCGGCAAGGTCGCATCAAATTCGGCAAGGTCGCCACATCCCCGGCAAGGTCGGCATATTTCTCGCAAGGTCGCCATAAACTCGACAAGGTCGCCACAAATCCGGATAGTTCGCCATATTTACGGCAAGGTCGCCATATATCCGGCAAGGTCGCCAAAAATCCGGCAAAGTCGCCATATTTCCGGCAAGGTCGCCATAAATCCGACAAGGTCGCCACAAATCCGGCAAGGTCGCCAAATATCCGGCAAGGACGCCATAAATCGGGCAAGATCGCCACAAATCCGACAAGGTTGCCTTATTTCCGGTAAGGGCGCCATAAATCCGGCAAGGTCGCCACAAATCCGGCAAGGTCGCCATTTCCCGGCAAGGTCGCCACAAATCCGGCAAGGTCGGCATATTTCTGGCAAGGTCGCCATAAACTCGACAAGGTCGCCACAAATCCGGCTAGTTCGCCATATTTACGGCAAGGTCGCCATATATCCGGCAAGGTCGCCAAAAATCCGGCAAAGTCGCCATATTTCCGGCAAGGTCGCCATAAATCCGGCAAGGTCGCCACAAATCCGGCAAGGTCGCCAAATATTCGGCAAGGACGCCATAAATCCGGCAATGTCGCCACAAATCCGGCAAGGTTGCCATATTTCCGGTAAGGTCGCCATAAATCCGGTAAGGTCGCCATAAATCCGGCATGGTCGCCACAAATCCGGCAAGGTCGCCATATTTCGGGCATGGCCATAAATCCGGCAAGGTGGCCACAAATCCGACAAGGTAGCCATATTTCCGGCAGGTTCGCCATAAATCCGGCATGGTGGCCGCAAATCAAGGTAGGTCCCCATATTTCCGGCAAGGTCGCCATAAATCCGGCAAGGTCTCCATATTTCCGGCACGATTGCCATAAATCCGGCAAGGTCGCCATAAATCCGGCAAGGTCACCATATTTCCGGCACGGTCGCCATAAATCCGGCAAGGTCGCCACAAACCCGGCAATGTCGCCATATTTCCGGCAAGGTCGCCATAAATCCCGCAAGGTCGCCGCAAATCTGGCAAGGCGCCATATTTCCGGGAAGGTCGCATGAATCCGGCAAGGTCGCCACAAATCCGGCAAGGTAGCCATATTTCCGGCAAGGTCGACATAAATCCGGCAAGGTCGCCACAAATCCGGCAAGGTCGCCATATTTCCGACAAGGTCGCCACAAATCCGGCAAGGTCGCCAAATTTCCGGCAAGGTCGCCATAAATCCGGCATGGTTGCCACAAATCAGGGAAGGTCGCCATATTTCCGGCTAGGTCGCCATAAATCCGGCAAGTTCGCCATATTTCCGGCAAGAATGCCATAAATCCGGCGAGGTCGCCATAAATCCGGCAACGTCGCCACAAATCCGGCAGTCGCCTATTTTCGGCAAGGTCGCCATAAATCCGGCACGGCCGCCACAAATCCGGCAAGGTCGCCACAAATCCGGCAAGGTCAGCATATTACCGGGAAGGTCGCATGAATCCGGCAAGGTCACCACCAATCCGGCAATGTAGTCATATTTCCGGCAAGGTCGCCATAAATCCGGCAAGTCCGCCACAAATCCGGCAAGGTCTCCATATGTCCGGCACGATCGCCATAAATCCGGCAAGGTCGCCACAAATCCGGCAAGGTCAGCATATTTCCGGCACGGTCGCCATAAATTCGGCAAGGTCGCGTCAAATCCGGCAAGGTCGCCACATCCCCGGCAAGGTCGCCATAAATCCGGCAAGGTCGCCACAAATCCGGCAAGGTCGCCATATTTCCGGCAATGTCACCAAAAATCCGGCAAGGACGCCACAAATCCGGCGAGGTGGCGTCAAATCCGGCAAGGTCGCCACATTTCAATCAAGGTAGCCATAAATTCGGCAAGGTCGCGTCAATTCCGGCAAGGTCGCCACATCCCCGGCAAGGTCGCCATAAATCCGGCATCGTCGCCACAAATCCGGCAAGTCACCACATTTCCGGCAAGGTCGCCATGAATCCGGCAAGGCCGCCACAAATCCGGCAAGGTCGCCACATTTCAGGCAAGGTCGCCGCATTTCCGGCAACGTCGCCATAAATCCGGCAAGGTGGTCACAAATCCGACAAGGTCGCCATAAATCCGGCAAGGTCGCCACATTTCCGGCAAGGTCGCCATAAATCCGGCAAGGTCTCCATATGTCCGGCACGATCGCCATAAATCCGGCAAGGTCGCCACAAATCCGGCATGGTCACCATATTTCCGACACGGTCGCCATAAATTCGGCAAGGTCGCGTCAAATCCGGCAAGGTCGTCACATCCCCGGCAAGGTCGCCATAAATCCGGCAAGTTCGCCACAAATCCGGCAAGGTCGCCATATTTCCGGCAATGTCACCATAAATCCGGCATCGTCGCCACAAATCCGGCAAGTCACCACATTTCCGGCAAGGTCGCCATGAATCCGGCAAGGTCGCCACAAATCCGGCAAGGTAGCCATATTTCCGGCAAGATCGCCATAAATCCGGCAAGGTCGCCACAAATCCGGCAAGGTCGCCATATTTCCGGCACGGTCGCCATAAATTCGGCAATGTAGCCACAAATCCGGCAAGGTCGCCATAATCCCGGCAAGGTCGTCATAAATCCCGCAAGGTCGCCACAAATGCGGAAGGTCGCCATATTTCCGGCAAGGTGGCCATAAATCCGGCAAGGTCGCCATAAATCCGGCAAGGTCGCCACAAATCCGGCAGTCGCCTATTTCCGGAAAGGTCGCCATAAGTCCGGCACGGCCGCCACAAATCCGGCAAGGTCGCCACATTTCAGGCAATGTCACCAAAAATCCGGCAAGGTCGCCACAAATCCGGCTAGGTGGCGTCAAATCCGGCAAGGTCGCCACATTTCAATCAAGGTAGCCATAAATTCGGCAAGGTCGCGTCAAATTCGGCAAGGTCGCCACATCCCCGGCAAGGTCGCCATAAATCCGGCAAGGTCGCCATAAATTCGGCAAGGTCTCCATATTTCCGGCAAGATTGCCATAAATCCGGCAAGGTCGCCATAAATCCGGCAAGGTCACCATATTTCCGGCACGGTCGCCATAAATCCGGCAAGGTCGCCACAAACCCGGCAATGTCGCCATATTTCCGGCAAGGTCGCCATAAATCCCGCAAGGTCGCCGCACATCTGGCAAGGCGCCATATTTCCGGGAAGGTCGCATGAATCCGGCAAGGTCGCCACAAATCCGGCAAGGTAGCCATATTTCCGGCAAGGTCGCCATAAATCCGGCAAGGTCGCCACAAATCCGGCAAGGTCGCCATATTTCCGGCAAGGTCGCCACAAATCCGCCAAGGTCGCCATATTTCCGGCAAGGTCGCCATAAATCCGGCATGGTTGCCACAAATCAGGGAAGGTCGCCATATTTCCGGCTAGGTCGCCATAAATCCGGCAAGTTCGCCATATTTCCGGCAAGATCGCCATAAATCCGGCGAGGTCGCCATAAATCCGGCAACGTCGCCACAAATCCGGCAGTCGCCTATTTTCGGCAAGGTCGCCATAAATCCGGCACGGCCGCCACAAATCCGGCAAGGTCGCCACAAATCTGGCAAGGTCGCCATATTACCGGGAAGGTCGCATGAATCCGGCAAGGTCGCCACCAATCCGGCAATGTAGTCATATTTCCGGCAAGGTCGCCATAAATCCGGCAAGGTCGCCACAAATCCGGCAAGGTCGCCATATTTCCGGCAAGGTCGCCATGAATCCGGCAAGGTCGCCACAAATCCGGCAAGGTGGCGTCAAATCCGGCAAGGTCGCCACATTTCAAACAAGGTAGCCATAAATTCGGCAAGGTCGCGTCAAATCCGGCAAGGTCAGCACATTCCGGCAAGGTCGCCATAAATCCGGCATCGTCGCCACAAATCCGGCAAGGTCACCACATTTCCGGCAAGGTCGCCATGAATCCGGCAAGGTCGCCACAAATCCGGCAAGGTAGCCATATTTCCGGCAAGATCGCCATAAATCCGGCAAGGTCGCCACAAATCCGGCAAGGTCGCCATATTTCCGGCACGGTCGCCATAAATTCGGCAATGTCGCCACAAATCCGGCAAGGTCGCCATAACTCCGGCAAGGTCGCCATAAATCCCGCAAGGTCGCCACAAATCCGGAAGGTCGCCATATTTCCGGCAAGGTGGCCATAAATCCGGCAAGGTCGCCATAAATCCGGCAAGGTCGCCACAAATCCGGCAGTCGCCTATTTCCGGAAAGGTCGCCATAAATCAGGCACGGCCGCCACAAATCCGGCAAGGTCGCCACATTTCAGGCAAGGTCGCCGCATTTCCGGCAACGTCGCCATAAATCCGGCAAGGTGGTCACAAATCCGACAAGGTCGCCATTAAAACGGCAAGGTCGCCACATTTCCGGCAAAGTCGCCATAAATCCGGCAAGGTCTCCATATGTCCGGCACGATCGCCATAAATCCGGCAAGGTCGCCACAAATCCGGCATGGTCAGCATATTTCCGGCACGGTCGCCATATATTCGGCAAGGTCGCGTCAAATCCGGCAAGGTCGCCACATCCCCGGCAAGGTCGCCATAAATCCGGCAAGGTCGCCACAAATCCGGCAAGGTCGCCATATTTCCGGCAATGTCACCAAAAATCCGGCAAGGTCGCCACAAATCCGGCGAGGTGGCGTCAAATCCGGCAAGGTCGCCACATTTCAATCAAGGTAGCCATAAATTCGGCAAGGTCGCGTCAAATCCGGCAAGGTCGCCACATCCCCGGCAAGGTCGCCATAAATCCGGCATCGTCGCCACAAATCCGGCAAGGTCACCACATTTCCGGCAAGGTCGCCATGAATCCGGCAAGGTCGCCACAAATCCGGCAAGGTAGCCATATTTCCGGCAAGATCGCCATAAATCCGGCAAGGTCGCCACAAATCCGGCAAGGTCGCCATATTTCCGGCACGGTCGCCATAAATTCGGCAATGTCGCCACAAATCCGGCAAGGTCGCCATAATCCCGGCAAGGTCGCCATAAATCCCGCAAGGTCGCCACAAATGCGGAAGGTCGCCATATTTCCGGCAAGGTGGCCATAAATCCGGCAAGGTCGCCATAAATCCGGCACGGCCGCCACAAATCCGGCAAGGTCGCCACATTTCAGGCAAGGTCGCCGCATTTCCGGCAACGTCGCCATAAATCCGGCAAGGTGGTCACAAATCCGACAAGGTCGCCATAAATCCGGCAAGGTCGCCAAATTTCCGGCAAGGTCGCCATAAATCCGGCAAGGTCTCCATATGTCCGGCACGATCGCCATAAATCCGGCAAGGTCGCCACAAATCCGGCATGGTCACCATATTTCCGGCACGGTCGCCATAAATTCGGCAAGGTCGCGTCAAATCCGGCAAGGTCGCCACATCCCCGGCAAGGTCGCCACAAATCCGGCGAGGTGGCGTCAAATCCGGCAAGGTCGCCACATTTCAATCAAGGTAGCCATAAATTCGGCAAGGTCGCGTCAAATCCGGCAAGGTCGCCACATCCCCGGCAAGGTCGCCATAAATCCGGCATCGTCGCCACAAATCCGGCAAGGTCACCACATTTCCGGCAAGGTCGCCATGAATCCGGCAAGGTCGCCACAAATCCGGCAAGGTAGCCATATTTCCGGCAAGATCGCCATAAATCCGGCAAGGTCGCCACAAATCCGGCAAGGTCGCCATATTTCCGGCACGGTCGCCATAAATTCGGCAATGTCGCCACAAATCCGGCAAGGTCGCCATAATCCCGGCAAGGTCGCCATAAATCCCGCAAGGTCGCCACAAATGCGGAAGGTCGCCATATTTCCGGCAAGGTGGCCATAAATCCGGCAAGGTCGCCATAAATCCGGCAAGGTCGCCACAAATCCGGCAGTCGCCTATTTCCGGAAAGGTCGCCATAAGTCCGGCACGGCCGCCACAAATCCGGCAAGGTCGCCACATTTCAGGCAAGGTCGCCGCATTTCCGGCAACGTCGCCATAAATCCGGCAAGGTGGTCACAAATCCGACAAGGTCGCCATAAATCCGGCAAGGTCGCCAAATTTCCGGCAAGGTCGCCATAAATCCGGCAAGGTCTCCATATGTCCGGCACGATCGCCATAAATCCGGCAAGGTCGCCACAAATCCGGCATGGTCACCATATTTCCGGCACGGTCGCCATAAATTCGGCAAGGTCGCGTCAAATCCGGCAACGTCGCCACATCCCCGGCAAGGTCGCCATAAATCCGGCAAGGTCGCCACATCCCCGGCAAGGTCGCCATAAATCCGGCAAGGTCGCCACAAATCCGTCAAGGTCGCCACATTTCTGGCAAGGTCGCCGCATTTCCGGCAACGTCGCCATAAATCCGGCAAGGTGGTCACAAATCCGACAAGGTCGCCATAAATCCGGCAAGGTCACCATATTTCCGGCAAGGACGCCATAAATCAGGCAAGGTCGCCACAAATCCGGCAAGGTCGCCACAAATCCGGCAAGGTCGGCATATTTCTGGCAAGGTCGCCATAAACTCGACAAGGTCGCCACAAATCCGGCAAGTTCGCCATATTTCCGGCAAGGTCGCCATATATCCGGAAAGGTCGCCAAAAATCCGGCAAAGTCGCCATATTTCCGGCAAGGTCGCCCTAAATCTGGCAAGGTCGCCACAAATCCGGCAAGGTCGCCAAATATCCGGCAAGGACGCCATAAATCCGGCAAGGTTGCCACAAATCCGGCAAGGTTGCCATATTCCGGTAAGGTCGCCATAAATCCGGCAAGATCGCCACAAATCCGGCAAGGTCGCCATATTTCCGGCAAGGTCGCCACAAATCCGGCAAGGTCGCCATATTTCCGGCATGGTCGTCATAAATCCGGCAAGGAGGCCACAAATCCGACAAGGTAGCCATATTTCCGGCAAGTTCGCCATAAATCCGGCATGGTGGCCACAAATCAGGGAAGGTCGCCATATTTCCGGCAAGTTCGCCATAAATCCGGCAAGGTCTCCATATTTCCGGCACGATCGCCATAAATCCGGCAAGGTCGCCACAAATCCGGCAAGGTCACTATATTTCCGGCACAGTCGCCATAAATCCGGCAAGGTCGCCACAAACCCGGCAAGGTCGCCATTTTTCCGGCAAGGTCGCCATATATCCCGCAAGGTCGCCACAAATCCGGCAAGGTCGCCATATTACCGGCAAGGTCGCCATAAATCCGTCACGGCCGCCACAAATCCGGCAAGGTCGCCACATTTCCGGCAAGGTCGCAAACAAATCCGGCAAGGTCGGCATATTTATGGCAACGTCGCCATAAACTTGACAAGGTCGCCACAAATCCGGCAAGTTCGCCATATTCCCGGCAAGGTCGCCACAAATCCGGCAAGGTCGCCATATTTCCGGCAATGTCACCAAAAATCCGGCAAGGTCGCCTCAAATCCGGCAAGGTGGCGTCAAATCCGGCAAGGTCGCCACATTTCAATCAAGTTAGCCATAAATTCGGCAAGGTCGCATCAAATCCGGCAAGGTCGCTACATCCCCGGCAAGGTCGCCATAAATCCGGCAAGGTCGCCACAAATCCGTCAAGGTCGCCACATTTCAGGCAAGGTCGCCGCATTTCCGGCAACGTCGCCATAAATCCGGCAAGGTGGTCACAAATCCGACAAGGTCACCATAAATCCGGCAAGGTCGCCACATTTCCGGCAAGGACGCCATAAATCCGGCAAGGTCGCCACAAATCCGTCAAGGTCGCCATATTTCCGGCAAGGTCGCCATAAATCCGGCAAGGTCGCCACAAATCCGGCAAGGTCGGCATATTTCTGGCAAGGTCGCCATAAACTCGACAAGGTCGCCACAAATCCGGCAAGTTCGCCATATTTCCGGCAAGGTCGCCATATATCCGGCAAGGTCGCCAAAAATCCGGCAAAGGCGCGATATTTCCGGCAAGGTCGCCATAAACCTGGCAATGTCGCCACAAATCCGGCAAGGTCGCCACATTTCCGGCAAGGTCGCAACAAATCTGGCAAGGGCGCCGCAAATCCGACAAGGTCGCCATATTTCCGGCAAGGTCGCCATAAATCCCGCAAGGTCGCCACAAATCTGGCAAGGTCGCCATATTTCCGGGAAGGTCGCATGAATCCGGCAAGGTCGCCACAAATCCGGCAAGGTAGCCATATTTCCGGCAAGGTCTCCACAAATCCGGCAAGGTCGCCATATTTCCGGCAAGGTCGCCATAAATCCCGCCAGGGCGCCACAAATCCGGCAAGGTCGCCATATTTCCGGCAAGGTCGCCATGAATCCGGCAAGGTCTCCACAAATCCGGCAAGGTAGCCATATTTACGGCAAGGTCGGCATAAAGCCGGCAAGTTCGCCACAAATCCGGCAAGGCCGCCATATTTCCGGCAAGGTCGCCACAAATCCGCCAAGGTCGCCATATTTCCGGCAATGTCACCATAAATCCGGCAAGGTCGCCACAAATCCGGCAAGGTGGCGTCAAATCCGGCAAGGTCGCCACATTTCAATCAAGGTAGCCATAAATTCGGCAAGGTCGCGTCAAATCCGGGAAGGTGGCCACATTTCCGGGCAGGTCGCCATAGATCCGGCAAGGTCGCGACAAATCCGGCAAGGTCGCAACATTCCGGCAAGGGCCGCCATAAATCCGACATCGTCGCCACAAATGCGGCAAGGTCACCACATTTCCGGCAAGGTCGCCATGAATCCGGCAAGGTCGCCACAAATCCGGCAAGGTAGCCATATTTCCGTCAAGATCGCCATAAATCCGGCAAGGTCGCCACAAATCCGGCAAGGTCGCCACATTTGCGGCAACGTCGCCATAAATCCGGCAAGGTCGCCACAAATACGGCAAGGTCGCCACATCCCCGGCAAGGTCGCCATAAATCCGTCAAGGTCGCCACAAATCTGTCAAGGTCGCCACATTTCAGACAAGGTCGCCGCAATTCCGGCAACGTCGCCATAAATCCGGCAAGGTCGCCATAAATCCGGCAAGGTCGCCACAAATTCAGCAAGGTCGTCATAAATCCGGCAAGGCCGACACAAATCCGGCAAGTTCGCCACATTTCAGGCAAGGTCGCAATAAATCTGGGAAGGTCGCCACAAATCCGACAAGGTCGCCTAATTTCCGGCAATGTCGCCATAAATCCGGCAAGGTCGCCATAAATCCGGCAAGGTCGCCACAAATCCGATAAGGTCGCCATAAATACGGCAAGGTAGCCACAAATCCGACAACGTCGCCATATTTTCGTCACGGTCGCCATATTTCCGGCAAGGTCGCCATAAATCCGGCAATGTCGCCCTATTTCCGGCACGATCGCAATAAATACGGCAAGGTCGCCACAAATCCGGCAAGGTCGCCATATTTCCGGCACGGTCGCCATAATCCGGCAAGGTCGCCACAAATCCGGTAAGGACGCCATATTTGCGGCAAGGTCGGCATAAATCCCGCAAGGTCGCCACAAATCCGGCAAGGTCGCCATATTTCCGGCAAGGTCGTTATAAATCCGGCAAGGTCGCCACAAATCCGGCAAGGTCGCCACATTTGCGGCAACGTCGCCATAAATCCGGCAAGGTCGCCATAAATCCGGCAATGTCGCCACAAATGCGGCAAGGTCGACACAAATCCGACAAGGTCGCCATATTTTCGTCACGGTCGCCATATTTCCGGCAAGGTCGCCATAAATCCGGCAATGTCGCCCTATTTCCGGCACGATCGCCATAAATACGGCAAGGTCGCCACAAATCCGGCAAGGTCGCCATATTTCCGGCTAGGTCGCCATAAATCCGGCAAGGTCGCCAAAAATCCGGCAAGGACGCCATATTTGCGGCAAGGTCGCCATAAATCCCGCAAGGTCGCCACAAATCCGGCAAGGTCGCCATATTTCCGGCAAGGTCGCCATAAATCCGGCAAGGTCGCCACAAATACGGCAAGGTCGCCACATCCCCGGCAATGTCGCCATAAATCCGGCAAGGTCGCCACAAATCCGTCAAGGTCGCCATATTTCAGGCAAGGTCGCCGCATTTCCGGCAACGTCGCCATAAATACGGCAAGGTGGACACAAATCCAACAAGGTCGCCATAAATCCAGCAAGGTCGCCACATCCCCGGCAACGTCGCCATAAATCTGGCAAGGTGGACAAAAATCCGACAAGGTCGCCATTAATCCGGCAAGGTCGCCACATTTCCGGCAAGGACGCCATAAATCCGGCAAGGTCGCCACAATCCGGCAAGGTCGCCACATTCCCGGCAAGGACGCCATAAATCCGTCAAGGTCGGCACAAATCCGGCAAGGTCGCCGCATTCCCGGCAAGGTCGCCATAAATCCGCAAGGTCGCCATAAATCGGGCAAAGTCGCCATATTTCAGGCAAGGTCGCCATAAATCCGGCAAGGTCGCCACAAATTCGGCAAGGTCGCCATATATCCGGCAAGGACGCCATATATCCGGCAAGGTCGCCACAAATCCGGGAAGGTTGCCATATTTCCGGCAAGGTCGCCATAAATCCGGCAAGGTCTCCACAAATCCGGCATGGTCGCCATATTTCCGACATGGTCGTCATAAATCCGGCAAGGTGGCCACAAATCCGACAAGGTAGCCATATTTCCGGCAAGTTCGCCATAAATTCGGCAGGGTGGCCACAAATCAGGGAAGGTCGCCACATTCCCGGCAAGGTCGCCATATTTCCTGCAAGGTCGCCATAAATCCGGCAATGTCGCCACAAATGCGGCAAGGTCGCCATATTTCCGGCAAGCTCGCCATAAATCCGGCAAGGTCGCCACAAATGCGTCAAGGTCGTCATATTTCCGGCAAGGTCGCCATAAATCCGGCAAGGTCGCCATAAATCCGGCAAGGTCGCCATAAATCCGGGAAGGTCGCCACAAATCCGGCAAGGTCGCCACAAATCCGGCAAGGACGCCATAAATCCGCAAGGTCGCCATAAATCCGGCAAAGTCGCCATATTTCAGGCAAGGTCGCCATCAATCCGGCAAGGTCGCCACAAATTCGGAAAGGTCGCCATATATCCGGCAAGGACACCATAAATCCGGCAAGGTCGCCACAAATCCGGCAAGGTCACTATATTTCCGGCACGGTCGCCATAAATCCGGCAAGTTCGCCACAAACCCGGCAAGGTCGCCATATATCCCGCAAGGTCGCCACAAACCCGGCAAGGTCGCCATATTGCCGGCAAGGTCGCCATAAATCCGGCAAGGTCGCCATAAATCGGGCAAGGTCGCCACAAATCCGGCAGAATCGCCTATTTCCGGCAAGGTCGCCATAAATCCGGCACGGCCGCCACAAATCCGACAAGGTCGCCACATTTCCGGCAAGGTCGCAACAAATCTGGCAAGGGCGCCGCAAATCCGACAAGGTCGCCATATTTCCGGCAAGGTCGCCATAAATACCGCAAGGTCGCCACAAATCTAGCAAGGTCGCCATATTTCCGGGAAGCTCGCATGAATCCGGCAAGGTCGCCACAAATCCGGCAAGGTAGCCATATTTCCGGCAAGGTGGCCATAAATCCGGCAAGGTCGCCACAAATCCGGCAAGGTCGCCATATTTCCGGCAAGGTCGCCACAAATCCGGCAAGGTCGCCATATTTCCGGCAAGGTCGCCATAAATCCGGCATGGTGGCCACAAATCAGGGAAGGTCGCCATATTTCCGGCAAGGTCGCCATAAATCCGGCAAGGTCTCCATATGTCCGGCACGATCGCCATAAATCCGGCAAGGTCGCCACAAATCCGGCAAGGTCACCATATTTCCGGCACGGTCGCCATAAATCCGGCAAGGTCGCCACAAACCCGACAAGGTCGCCATTTTTCCGGCAAGGTCGCCATATATCCCGCAAGGTCGCCACAAATCCGGCAAGGTCGCCATATTTCCGGCAAGGTCGCCATAAATCCGGCAAGGTCGCCATAAATCCGGCAAGGTCGCCACAAATCCGGCAGAGTCGCCTATTTCCGGCAAGTTCGCCATATTTCCGGCAAGGGCGCAACAAATCTGGCAAGGGCGCCGCAAATCCGACAAGGTCGCCATATTTCCGGCAAGGTCGCCATAAATCCCGCAAGGTCGCCACAAATCTGGCAAGGTCGCCATATTTCCGGGAAGGTCGCATGAATCCGGCAAGGTCGCCACAAATCCGGCAAGGTAGCCATATTTCCGGCAAGGTCGCCATAAATCCGGCAAGGTCGCCACAAATCCGGCAAGGTCGCCATATTTCCGGCAAGGTCGCCACAAATCCGGCAAGGTCGCCATATTTCCGGCAAGGTCTCCATAAATCCGGCATGGTGGCCACAAATCAGGGAAGGTCGCCATATTTCCGGCTAGGTCGCCATAAATCCGGCAAGTTCGCCATATTTCCGGCAAGATCGCCATAAATCCGGCAAGGCCGCCACAAATCCGGCAAGGTCGCCATATTTCCGGCACGGTCGCCATAAATCCGGCAAGGTCGCCACAAATCCGGCATGGTCGCCATATTTCCGGCAAGGTCGCCATAAATCCCGCAACGTCGCCACAAATCCGGCAAGGTCGCCATATTTCCGGCAAGTTCGCCACAAATCCGGCAAGGTAGCCATAAGTCCGGCAAGGTCGCCACAAATCCGGCAGTCGCCTATTTCCGGCAAGGTCGCCATAAATCCGGCACGGCCGCCACAAATCCGGCAAGGTCGCCACATTTCCGCCAAGGTCGCAATAAATCTGGCAAGTTCGCCACAAATCCGACAAGGCCGCCATATTTCCGGCAAGGTCGCCACAAATCCGCCAAGGTCGCCATATTTCCGGCAATGTCACCATAAATCCGGCAAGGTCGCCACAAATCCGGCAAGGGGGCGTCAAATCCGGCAAGGTCGCCACATTTCAATCAAGGTAGCCATAAATTCGGCAAGGTCGCGTCAAATCCGGGAAGGTGGCCACATTTCCGGGAAGGTCGCCATAGATCCGGCAAGGTCGCGACAAATCCGGCAAGGTCGCAACATTCCGGCAAGGTCGCCATAAATCCGGCATCGTCGCCACAAATGCGGCAAGGTCACCACATTTCCGGCAAGGTCGCCATGAATCCGGCAAGGTCGCCACAAATCCGGCAAGGTAGCCATATTTCCGTCAAAATCGCCATAAATCCGTCAAGGTCGGCACAAATCCGGCAAGATCGCCACATTCCCGGCAAGGTCGCCATAAATCCGCAAGGTCGCCATAAATCGGGCAAAGTCGCCATATTTCAGGCAAGGTCGCCATAAATCCGGCAAGGTCGCCACAAATTCGGCAAGGTCGCCATATATCCGGCAAGGACGCCATATATCCGGCAAGGTCGACACAAATCCGGCAAGGTTGCCATATTTCCGGCAAGGTCGCCATAAATCCGGCAAGGTCTCCACAAATCCGGCATGGTCGCCATATTTCCGACATGGTCGTCATAAATCCGGCAAGGTGGCCACAAATCCGACAAGGTAGCCATATTTCCGGCAAGTTCGCCATAAATTCGGCAGGGTGGCCACAAATCAGGGAAGGTCGCCACATTTCCGGCAAGGTCGCCATATTTCCTGCAAGGTCGCCATAAATCCGGCAATGTCGCCACAAATGCGGCAAGGTCGCCATATTTCCGGCAAGCTCGCCATAAATCCGGCAAGGTCGCCACAAATGCGTCAAGGTCGTCATATTTCCGGCAAGGTCGCCATAAATCCGGCAAGGTCGCCATAAATCCGGCAAGGTCGCCATAAATCCGGGAAGGTCGCCACAAATCCGGCAAGGTCGCCACAAATCCGGCAAGGACGCCATAAATCCGCAAGGTCGCCATAAATCCGGCAAAGTCGCCATATTTCAGGCAAGGTCGCCATCAATCCGGCAAGGTCGCCACAAATTCGGAAAGGTCGCCATATATCCGGCAAGGACACCATAAATCCGGCAAGGTCGCCACAAATCCGGCAAGGTCACTATATTTCCGGCACGGTCGCCATAAATCCGGCAAGGTCGCCACAAACCCGGCAAGGTCGCCATATATCCCGCAAGGTCGCCACAAACCCGGCAAGGTCGCCATATTGCCGGCAAGGTCGCCATAAATCCGGCAAGGTCGCCATAAATCCGGCAAGGTCGCCACAAATCCGGCAGAGTCGCCTATTTCCGGCAAGGTCGCCATAAATCCGGCACGGCCGCCACAAATCCGGCAATGTCGCCACATTTCCGGCAAGGTCGCAACAAATCTGGCAAGGGCGCCGCAAATCCGACAAGGTCGCCATATTTCCGGCAAGGTCGCCATAAATACCGCAAGGTCGCCACAAATCTGGCAAGGTCGCCATATTTCCGGGAAGCTCGCATGAATCCCGCAAGGTCGCAACAAATCCGGCAAGGTAGCCATATTTCCGGCAAGGTGGCCATAAATCCGGCAAGGTCGCCACAAATCCGGCAAGGTCGCCATATTTCCGGCAAGGTCGCCACAATCCGGCAAGGTCGCCATATTTCCGGCAAGGTCGCCATAAATCCGGCATGGTGGCCACAAATCAGGGAAGGTCGCCATATTTCCGGCAATGTCACCATAAATCCGGCAAGGTCGCCACAAATCCGGCAAGGGGCGTCAAATCCGGCAAGGTCGCCACATTTCAATCAAGGTAGCCATAAATTCGGCAAGGTCGCGTCAAATCCGGGAAGGTGGCCACATTTCCGGGAAGGTCGCCATAGATCCGGCAAGGTCGCGACAAATCCGGCAAGGTCGCAACATTCCGGCAAGGTCGCCATAAATCCGGCATCGTCGCCACAAATGCGGCAAGGTCACCACATTTCCGGCAAGGTCGCCATGAATCCGGCAAGGTCGCCACAAATCCGGCAAGGTAGCCATATTTCCGTCAAAATCGCCATAAATCCGTCAAGGTCGGCCACAAATCCCGGCAAGATCGCCACATTCCCGGCAAGGTCGCCATAAATCCGCAAGGTCGCCATAAATCGGGCAAAGTCGCCATATTTCAGGCAAGGTCGCCATAAA